>JAKWBJ010000060.1:3737500-4337500 GCA_023159175.1 Wohlfahrtia magnifica
TACGAGTATGTACATAGAGTTAGTTTGGTAATAAAATGAAATAAATGTTACAACTTGTGCTTGTGATGTGCAATTATAATTGTACTCGTACACGTAAAAAAACCCAAATAAATACAATGTATGTATACATACATACCTACATACATACATACATATGTACATAACCAACTGTTAGCGTCAAAGTACCGCTGGCTTAAATACACTGACATTCGATATACAGGTCGTGATCTCTTAGTTTGATCTCTATAATAGAATAGGTTAGAAAATTTTTGATTCTCTTGGTAGACGCATATCTCACTTAGTTATTGAACCTAACCACTGGTCTACAAAAAACAAAAAATTCTCTCGCCTTTATATAAAACTATAAAACTATATGGAATATAATGATTTTAATGCGCTGAATTCCAATCCGTTTTCAGTTTTTTTTACCATCGGGCTCAAATTTGTTTTTTATTGGCGTGGCAAATTGTCTGTCCAAAATACGGTTATTATGTCAATACATTTCATCATAACTTGAAAACGGCTTGACAGTTTTTAATAAAGGGTCCACCATCTAACGTTTTTTTTCAACTAGTGCTTATTGCGTGAATGGTAACACTTAGCTCATGTCTGATTTGACAGATAATTAGTTTTATCCTTCCGCTGAACGAATATGGTTGTGTATACGCTTAAGCAACGCTGGGAAATATTGCGACATTACTTTGAAAGTCATGGTAATGTTGCAGAATGTGTGTTCATCTTTCCAGATGAAGCTCATTTTGATCTTGGCTGGTGCCGATTTTGGTCCAAAGGCATAATTGGGCCATTTTTCTTCGAAAATGAGCAAGGAGTGGCCGTTACAGTCAATGGTGATCGTTATCGGGCCATGTTGAACGAATTTTTGTTCACAAAAATTAAAGAGGAGGATATTAGCAACATTTCGTTTCAACAGGATGGCGCTACGTGCCACACAGCCGAAGCTACACTCGATGTTTTGCGCCCTGTTTTTGAAGATCGTATTATCAGCCGCAGAGCTGATGTCGTTTGGCCACCTCGGACTATTATTTGTGGGGTGTCGTCAAAGATAAGTGTTAGGCCAACAAGCCAGAGACAATTGACGCTTTAAAGGACAATATTCGTGAAGCCATAGGTGAAATACAGCTACACACAATCGATAATGGGCTTAAAAATTGGACCGATCGTGTAGGCTACTGCATGGCCAGCCGAGGCAGCCATTTGAATGAAATTATTTTCCATTATTAACCGGAAGGATTGTACTTTCAAATAAAAAAATAAATTTGAAAGAATATTCAGTATTTTTTTTAAGCAATTTAAAAAAAAAAAAAATATTTGGCGGACCCTTTACAATCACCACAAAAATTTTTAGGACAGCAGTTTTGGAGTTTTCTATTTTATTAACAACTACCTAAAGAAGAGGTATAACATGCAGACTACTAGGTAAACTAGAAGCTCTTGACTATGCTGGCATTATTTGCTGAATAGGAAGACCAAAAACTTGCGGCTTAACACAGAGAACATTGAAAAGCTCTGTATTGATAACGAAGTGGTAGCAGAAGTAAACTCGTTTTGCCACCTACGTACGAGTAGTATCATCGACAAGTCTGGTGGACTTAAAAAATATACCCCCAACCGAATAAATAGACCTAGACTGGCATTTGGCATTTTAAATCGAAGGACCAAACATAGCCTTTTTAACTCCAACGTAAAATCCGTACTAAAGTGTGTGTCCAACGAAAACGCACGATTTTAATTGTCAACAAAACAAACATTCTTCAGAGAATTGTATTATTTTTTTCTTTTTTGTTACGATAGAAGCGACTATGGCAATTATGAGTGAAACAAAATATCAGCTAAATACTTACCACGGCTTTGATGACATACTTCTATCCATTGGTCCATATTTTCATTGACTCTGATATATAACTGAGGTACAACGTCGTTAATGTGCCGAATTATCTCATCCTTTAGCTCTTGAATTGTTCTTGGCTTAGTGATGTACACTTTTTCTTTTAAATATCCCCAAAGGAAGAAGTTTAACGGTGTCAAGTCACATGAACGTGGCGGCCAATTAACACCGCTACGACATGAGATAACACGGCCATTGAATTTCTCGCGCAAAAGAGCCAAATTTTTCGTTGGTTATGTTGCAAAAGGTACCATCGTTCAGGTCATAAGAAGTCTATTATCATTTCGTGATAGCGAACACCATTCACGTTAACTGCTTTGCCAACCTCATTTTCGAAGAAATACGGCCGGATGACGCCGCCAGCCCATAAACCGCACCAAACCGTCACTCTTTGTGGATGCATCGGCTTTTCAACAATCAATCGTGGATTCTCATTTGCTCAAATGCGACAATTCTGATTGTACACAATCGAATTCACTGAGGTCAAAGTGTGTCTCGTCGCTAAAGATGATTTTCTTTGTAAAGTCAACATTCACTTCTATCTGACGCTTAAAATGGTCAGTAGGTTTCAGCCTTGTAAGCGTGTAAATTCAAATCTTTATTCAAAATTCGTATCAGTGATGTTCGTGAGATGTTCTATTGTTGGGCACGACGAAGAGGCAAAATTGATGGCTCTTCTGCCACACAATCGCGAACAACAGCAATTTTTCCTCAGAACGGACTAGAGGAGCATGTGCAGGTGTTTCCAAATTTCCTACAGACTCTGTTTGATTGATTATGCTGACCAAAAAATTCACGAAGTGCACGAAATGCATTTTCATAAAAGGCTTCTACAATCTTAACGCACTGCTTAATTGTATACCTCGCCATGGTTGAATTTGTCAAACACTGAAACAAAGAAATGTCAACTTAATTTCAGCAAAAAACATGATAATAAGGACTCACAAGTAATATTGTCGTGCATTATGTTTGCACCACCATTTATTATATGTTTACAAATCATGGAATGTGGCATCATGTGATATCCATAACTTGCTAGTTTCCATTAATAAATGCCTGCGTAAAATTCTCCGCATATTTTGGCCACGAATAATCCACAACGACAACCTCACAGTTGCGATCTGGTGTCCCAATATTATCCTCATAAGCAGTGGCACACAGCTTATTTCGTGCGCTTTCAAACTCAGGATGATATCGAAAAGATTTAAACGCAAAATTTTTATAAAAATACTTATTTATTAGAATTTAAATTATGTCTTCATGAATTTCCAATATTTTTGAAAGTAATTTTAAGAAAAGTAAAACATATAGCCTTTGGATCTATCAACATTGTTTTTATTGAGGGCACAAGGGATAAAAATGTGTTTTTAGGCATGATAACAGATAATTTCTTGCAAAGTGCCAATGCTGTGGGTATACGACTTCATTTTCCGTATTATCAGAATTATGACCCAAAACACAAATCAAGGATTTTGCAGTTATTGTTGATATGGAACTGAACAAACCTCATGAGTGCTCCTTAAATATTCTCTCATTAAACGTGATAGAAAATTTATGGACAATTTCGTACTTGGGAATATCGAAAAAGCAAATTAGTAATCGGAATGATTTATAAGCTGTACTGGTCAAAGAGTAGAGCAAGACTCCCCTCGAAACTATTCACAAAATGGTTACATCGACGGAAAAACATCTCGAAGATGTAACTAAACAAAACGAAGGTCACACCAAATACTAAACCATGTTACATCTAAGTTTTTTCTAAAACTGCTGACAATGCACCAAATAAGCTGAGACTTGTATTTTTCATATGTTTTAAGTTTTCTTAAAATTACTTTTACAAATATTTTAAAACATAAATACATAATTTTAATTGAAATAAATAAGTATTTTTATAAAAATTGTGCGTTTAAATCTTTTTGATATCATCCTTAGTTTGGATGCTGCAAGCGTTTAAAGTTATATTTTGAATGCACACGAAATAAGCTGTGAGCCACTGTATACATTTATGTCTGTATGTTTATAACATTAACAAAACAGTGACAAATAACAACCTTAATAACAACAATAATAATAATAAAAAAGGAAATGCTAAAAAGGCGGTAATTTGCTGCAATAATAACCGAAAAGAAAAAAGTAAAAATTATATACAAAATTTACCAAATAAACGAAAAGAAAAAGAAACAAAATATAAACCACGACCACTTTTTGAATTCATTAAAAAAATGTATAATTATTTCAATATGTGTATGTGTGCGTTCTGTTTTTCAGATATTTATGCAGTACCACCTCCTCCTACTCGGCAAGAGTCAAAATTTCTTCTCTTAACTGCTGTCTTGAAATTATTACTGAAACACTAACGGTGTTGTTATCACTGTTACCGCTACTGCTGCTAATGCCAGGGCTGCTGTTGTTAGGAATATTGAAGTTAATGATGGTGATTATCACTGACTTCTGCGACTCTCTTTTATGTGTATAATGATAATAATGATAATTGTTTTTATGTTTGTTGTTGCTGTGGTTGCTTGTTGGTTATGCTTATGAGCCATTGCATTCACTGCATTAGCTCACTGAAAGTATATGCTGCTGCTTTAAACAACAGAGCAGTTGCATTTGCAGCCATTGTAGCTGTACAACAGGCAGCAAAACATTTTATTTGCTTTTGCAAAAAAATAAAAAACAAACTACCATTTTTGTTTTTTGTTTTTTGTTTTTTGTTTTTTGCTTTTTTCATTTCGTTTTTAGCGTTCATTGACTTAACGCACTACTAACTTAGTGCCACAGTCACCGAGTTTTTTCGTATATTTTTTTTCTCATTTCTCTCTTTAAAGTTTTATTCCGGCCAAAGTTATAATTTTAGTGTCATGAGATTTTTTTTCTTCTTTCGTTTCTTTTCCCATATATCCCACCGTTGTAAATACTGACTGAAATCTTATATTTTATGGATTTCAAGATCTTTAAAAATTTCATATTTTAATACAATATTTTCGAAAATCTCAGATAAATATTTAAAATATTATTGCATTTATTTTGAATTGAAATAAGCTAATAAAATAGCAACGATTTTAAAATAAGCCTTATATAGCCAAAACAACTTAAGGCATTACACCTTTCAAATCATCGATTAACCCATATTTTTTTATTTATTAATTGTTGTATCTTCATTACTATAAATGAACTAAAAATAAATTTTTAAAACTTAAATATACATTGCTATTCGAAACCTAAACAAATTTTCGTGTCGAGGCTATTAAGGACTCGCATATTATTAACTAATAGATTTATTCAAAGTAAAACATTTAATTCTTGGACACCTAAATTATAACTATAATAACCAAATTTTAATTTCAACTTTTTGAATACATTTTAAATCTTTTACAATTATTTTGTTGGAACATCTAACCAAGTTTCTTATTTCGAATCTGATTTGCCTACAGAAACCAATTCTTTAATAACAGCTTTTTTTCAGGCATACAAAGATTCTTACTACTCACTTCTATTAAAATATATAAAATCTATATCTATATCCATATCTATATCTATATCTATATCTATATCTATATCTATATCTATATCTATATCTATATCTATATCTATATCTATATCTATATCTATATCTATATCTATATCTATATCTATATCTATATCTATATCTATATCTATATCTATATCTATATCTATATCTATATCTATATCTATATCTATATCTATATCTATATCTATATCTATATCTATATCTATATCTATATCTATATCTATATCTATATCTATATCTATATCTATATCTATATCTATATCTATATCTATATCTATATCTATATCTATATCTATATCTATATCTATATCTATATCTATATCTATATCTATATCTATATCTATATCTATATCTATATCTATATCTATATCTATATCTATATCTATATCTATATCTATATCTATATCTATATTCTATATCTATATCTATATCTATATCTATATCTATATCTATATCTATATCTATATCTATATCTATATCTATATCTATATCTATATCTATATCTATATCTATATCTATATCTATATCTATATCTATATCTATATCTATATCTATATCTATATCTATATCTATATCTATATCTATATCTATATCTATATCTATATCTATATCTATATCTATATCTATATCTATATCTATATCTATATCTATATCTATATCTATATCTATATCTATATCTATATCTATATCTATATCTATATCTATATCTATATCTATATCTATATCTATATCTATATCTATATCTATATCTATATCTATATCTATATCTATATCTATATCTATATCTATATCTATATCTATATCTATATCTATATCTATATCTATATCTATATCTATATCTATATCTATATCTATATCTATATCTATATCTATATCTATATCTATATCTATATCTATATCTATATCTATATCTATATCTATATCTATATCTATATCTATATCTATATCTATATCTATATCTATATCTATATCTATATCTATATCTATATCTATATCTATATCTATATCTATATCTATATCTATATCTATATCTATATCTATATCTATATCTATATCTATATCTATATCTATATCTATATCTATATCTATATCTATATCTATATCTATATCTATATCTATATCTATATCTATATCTATATCTATATCTATATCTATATCTATATCTATATCTATATCTATATCTATATCTATATCTATATCTATATCTATATCTATATCTATATCTATATCTATATCTATATCTATATCTATATCTATATCTATATCTATATCTATATCTATATCTATATCTATATCTATATCTATATCTATATCTATATCTATATCTATATCTATATCTATATCTATATCTATATCTATATCTATATCTATATCTATATCTATATCTATATCTATATCTATATCTATATCTATATCTATATCTATATCTATATCTATATCTATATCTATATCTATATCTATATCTATATCTATATCTATATCTATATCTATATCTATATCTATATCTATATCTATATCTATATCTATATCTATATCTATATCTATATCTATATCTATATCTATATCTATATCTATATCTATATCTATATCTATATCTATATCTATATCTATATCTATATCTATATCTATATCTATATCTATATCTATATCTATATCTATATCTATATCTATATCTATATCTATATCTATATCTATATCTATATCTATATCTATATCTATATCTATATCTATATCTATATCTATATCTATATCTATATCTATATCTATATCTATATCTATATCTATATCTATATCTATATCTATATCTATATCTATATCTATATCTATATCTATATCTATATCTATATCTATATCTATATCTATATCTATATCTATATCTATATCTATATCTATATCTATATCTATATCTATATCTATATCTATATCTATATCTATATCTATATCTATATCTATATCTATATCTATATCTATATCTATATCTATATCTATATCTATATCTATATCTATATCTATATCTATATCTATATCTATATCTATATCTATATCTATATCTATATCTATATCTATATCTATATCTATATCTATATCTATATCTATATCTATATCTATATCTATATCTATATCTATATCTATATCTATATCTATATCTATATCTATATCTATATCTATATCTATATCTATATCTATATCTATATCTATATCTATATCTATATCTATATCTATATCTATATCTATATCTATATCTATATCTATATCTATATCTACCAAGTTCTGAATTTGGTCTAAGTGGCTTGGCAGTCAATACGAATCATCAGTTTAAAAGTAGGAAGAATTAGATAAGTGAGTGTGGCATCTTTCATACATAATAAAAAAATTCTCGTTTTTCATTGAGGCTTTAAGCCAATAAATAATCACTCTGAGAAAGTATACAAACAATTGTTGTCCTTAAATAGCTGTCTACTTCTGTAGATACATAGATTCCCGGGCAAAGCCCAATGGCTAAAGCTAGTACATATATAAAAATAAGTTGTCCTATGTTCGCCATTTTATAACTCATGAACCACTAAGCTCTTTTATAAATCAATACATGCGGTGGAAAGTTGTACTTTCACTGATAGTTTTCGTTCAACTGGGCGGTGCCGCGCCCATATAAAATTTTTATTCATATGTTTTTATTTTTAAAGCGGTAATAGTAAGAGCTTCTAAATTTTGTCTAAATTACTTTGTGGTCAAGACAAATTATCAGTCAAAAAGTGGGCGGAATTGAATCGATCATTTCTGAATACATTTCAGCAGTCTTTGTGAATGATTGAAATTTTTTTATTGCCACCATAGAGCGGCAATGGTAATTTGCAGAGTTTTGTTTTAGCACCTTGGTATTTTCTTCAATGTATCCTTAATCGCTATAACATTTTTAGTATTTAGTTGCATAGGAACTTAAAGCCACTTTGTTTTAGCTGTCTTCTAGCAATTTACCTATTTTACCTCTATATGAAATTTTCAGGTTAACACCGGATCAAGATCAATACCGTGGTACTTAACATGCGTGTTACCCGAAGGGAAAGTTATGTGTGAAAACTTTTGTTTATTGACCATTGCGTTAAGCATTTCTTTAATTAGGATACTTGGTTCCGTAAGTATTGCGACGAAACCTGCGTGCTTTTATGTACGCCAATGTCAAAGTATGTTGACATTGTCGAAGTGTATATTAAATATAGAACAGGACTTGGATACTACTTTGGGGAAAATCAGCGAAATTACTTTTTCTAACTTTCAGTTTTCCACCATTCGAACAGCTAATAGTTTACCGTAAAATTTTATGAAAAGAGCAAAAGCTTTCGACGCAATGATGAGGGCTTAAAACTCAAGCACTGGATCGTCACACAATAGTGTAACTTTACTTTTTATTGGCCTTAGTCTTTGTCCATAATATTTTTTTAGCACTTGAGATAAAATTGCTTTTAAACCGATGTGATTGACTTTTGATTTACTCTCCCTTATCAGAGAATATTTTCCATAAAAAGAAAACTAATTTTAACAGACAAACTCCGAAAAACTAAGAAAAACAAATTCAAAATTAAATATGTAATTATTCATTTCATTAGTTCTGCAAACAATTTTTTTAAGCTGTCAGACGAACAAACATTAGCAATAGTCGGACTATTTTTGTCTAGTTTTTAATTAAAATCTAAATATAAACAGAAAAGGCAAAAAGCGCAAATCGTTTCGCAATCTTAACTGCCTACCCCATTAAAGCTATGAACCTCCTGTTGATTTATTTTATTTTTTTTTAAGCTTAAAGAAGTAAAATAACACTCGCACATCTTCATAAAATAATCACTTTTTTAAGTTTTGCTTAGTAGGCCTATTATATGAAATTTCACCAATTCCAAAAGTAAAAAAATCAATCAAAAAATCTTATTAACACCACAAGCAACAATAAATATTAACGAAAACATATGAATAAAGAAAAATGAAGAGTCAAAACTTGTAAAAAAAAACAGAAGCCTATAAAAAAATCAATAAAACTTTCTAAAGTATAAAATAAACTGTAAAAGTAAAAAAAAATAATAATAAAACTTCATATTCACATCGTTAAAATGAATTTTTGTGCTTTTTTTTTTTGTTTTTTTTTTTTTTGTTTTCAGCCAACATACATAAATAGGTTCAGTGAAGAAGCACACACGCAGCACAAACAATTTTACAATATTTTACGAAGATGTAGTTGAAGTAAAACGCTACTTGTGTATTACTATTCAAAAACGTGAAATGAAATGTTCTAGAAACAGCTTAACTACTTGATTTAAAACTAATACGTATTTGTGGAGGGATGGATAAATATCACACGTACAGGGTGACAAAATATGTGATTATCAAGGCAGATATTAAACTAATAACTCTTACGTACATAAATGCACTACTAAATTTGAACGATGTTTTGGTTTTGATAGAATTAACTTTAGGAAACTCTGCAAGAAAAAGACTTGTAGAGTCGAGCTATTCCCGAGATCGCTTTATAAGAGTGGTTATAGATGGCATCTCATCCGACGAGTTCAGGATAAATTCAGAGTTACCGCTAAGCTTTGTTCTTTCTCCCACTCTATTTTTTTTATTTCTTAACGACTTTCTTTGTCTTATCTTGACTCCTATCAACTCTTTCGCAGACAGCAATATTAATTATTCATATTCTTTTCATCATAGGCCGAGCATTTTGGAGGTTGGGATAAAAAGCGGAAAATGAATGACACATTTACATGCGACTTGGCTACAATCACCGGGTGGCGTCGTGTGAACAGAGTCGATTTTAATGCGGTTAAGACACAATGTTGTTTTTTAACAAACAGACGTGGTGGTGTGGTGTCATCTGTGACAATGGGTAAATGTACTTATTGAAGAGTCAGATACTCTTGATGTTCTGGGCATGAGAATTTAATGTGTTGATTGGTGGATCGATTATATTTTTTAAGTGTCTCGATTTTTGGAAAGATGTTGGAAATATTTCACTCCATCTGACTTTCTCAATATTTACAAGACCTATGTCCGACCTAGGATGGAGTACAACTCTTATGTATGTGCCGGTACTTAAAAATCGGGGCGAAGGTTTTTATTAATGACGGTAGGGTAACCAACTCTAATGCAACGTGTATTTCATTGTTTTATCGATACTGTTATAGAATGTGTTCTGACGAAATAAAGTAATTAATTTCTAATTTTTTTCCGTTACTTCTCTTGGAAGCACAGGGCTTCCACAAAGCATTTCCATCCTATACGGTTTGCGACCGTTATCTTTGCCTCTTCCCATGTCAGATTGTTTTGCTTAGTTCTTGCATAATTGTGCGTCGCCAGGTGTTTTTTGGTCGACCGCTGTTTTTTGATCCTTGAGGACTCCACACAAGTGCCATCCTTGTAATATTGTTGGGATTTTTCCTTCAGGTATGGCCGATCTATCTCCACTTTCTTTTTCTTATCTGCTACAATATGGGCTCTTCATTTGTCAAATTCCATAGTTCGATTTTGCTTATAATGTTAGGCCAGAATATCTTGTTGTTTTCACTGCCGTATAGCAGAATTGACTTTACACATGCGCTGAATATTCTAAACTTAATTTGCCTGGATTTGTATGAGCTTCTCCATACTGATTGTAAACGTCCGAATGACGATCTTGTCTTGTTAACGTCTATTTCTGCAGAAGCTATCCACATACTCAATTGGTTGGCCCTGTAGTATGATGTTTTCTATGCTATTGTTGTTAATTCTCATAGCTTTGGTGTTCCAATATTGCGAGCCAGTCTTTCTAGGTCTTTTTATTTTGACTGCATGTGAGAATAGACAAATATCATATGTATAATCCAGGTCCTCGATCTGTCGTGAGAGACACCATGAGACACCTCTTCTCTGTGAACAGACTTCGCTCATGATATCATCCAGTACGATGGTGAATAGTAGAGGTGAAAGCTGACATGCTTGCTTTACTCCAGCGCTAGTATGGAATAGTTGACTGATGTTCTTGTTGTGATGAACCAAGAGTTCTGCATCCTCGTACACTGCTCGTATTATTTAAATTATTTTTTCCCAATGCATTCCATATGACAGTCCGTTTGATGGTATCGAAGGCTCTATTGAAGTTGACAGTATAGGGGTTACGCAATTCTAGAGACTGTTCTATTATGATGCGTAGAATATTGACCTCGTCTACACAGCTTCTATTTTACCGGAAGCCTGCCTGTTCGTCTCGCAACATCTTCTCTATTTTGTTTTGAAGCCTTCCATGTATTATGAATACTAATATCTTATATATGGTGTTAAGCAGAGTGATTCCTCTCCAGCTATTGCAATCTTTTAAGTCCCTAGTTTTTGGTAGCTTCACAATGATGCCTTTTTTCCAATTTGATGACAGCCTCTCTTCCTCCCATGCTGATGTGATATGAGGCCGTAGTATTTCAGCTGCAGTTGTGATGTCTGCTCGTAAGATTCCCGATAGTAAACCATCTCTGTCTGCTGCTTTATTATTCTCCAATTTTACTACTGCCTCTTTTATTTCATTCAAACTGGGAGGGGAATTATATGTTATGCTCAATGTATTTCGTAATAAGCAAATTTTTTCTTGAATAGTGCATCTCTTTGTAGTTGATTGTCCAATGAATCGCACAACGAATTATAGAGAAAATTCGGTTTTTAGTTTTTTGTGTGTGGAATAATCTTCCTGCGATAGTATTTCCTGCCACTTACGACATGAATAAATTTAAATCAAAAGTCCATAAATGCTTCTCCCTCTATCCTCCTTCTCAAAACTTATTTTCCTAGTACCAGCACAATACACTGCTTGAGTAGGGGTTATCCCCTTAGTGCTGGCCTTAACCAAATCATTCGTGCATGATTGCTGTGTAGCAGCAGATATAATTTTGCTCTCCACTGGCTAATCTCTTCGTAATTTCTTACACCTTTGCCTTTGTCTAAATGAAAACAAAGCAACCTCAAAATCTAACAAGAGTCTTAATTCTGTTAAAGGAATGCGTTATGAACTTTTTGCACTGTGATTAGGACCTTAATCGCTTGAGAAGTCTATTAAGTAGATTTAGAGGTGAATTGCAACAAGTACAGCAAAGATTTATAAGTCAATAGTAGTTATTGGTACAAAATTGTTAATCGTACGTTTTTTAGTAAGGATTGAGTCGTTAACATTGATTGAGCTGCAGAATTACATTTCAAAGTGTTCAAGGGGGGACTCCTTGAGTAGTTTGGTCCCTGTAAAATCTTCTCATTGTCACACAGTTCACAGAGTTAAGATTCGAAGTTCGAAAACTTTTTTTTTTTATACATATTTATATATATAAAAAGAAGTTGTTCTATGTTCGTCATTTTATAACTTGAGAACCATTAAACTGGTTTTTAAGCCAATACATACGTTAGAAAGGTGTACTTTCACTGATAAATTTTATTCATCTGTACGGTACTACGCCCATATAAATTTTTTTGTTTATATGTCTATATCTTTAAAACGGTAATTTTTGGAATGGTAATAGTGGAAGGTTCTGAATTTGGTCTAAATAACTACGAAGTCAATCCACATCATCAGTCGAAATACGTATGAAATTGAATAAGTTCTCATACAATGTAAATATTAATTTGTGTATATTTAGCAAACGGTTAGAATGGCTGTTTATGAACTTGGTCTATATGACTTGGTAGTCAATACAAATCATTAATTTTAATGCATTCCTTTAAATTTTTCTTATGAGAAATATATTTTAGAGGTATACTAACTTAATCAAAAAGTTTTCAGAATAACCCTCGTGTGGCGGTCCCATTATTCCGATTTAAGTTTTTTTTATTAAGTTGGTGGTACATTTGCCGTTGATATTCCCGCTAAATCTTAGAGTCATAGCTTGACATTTGCAAAAGCTACGTAGCCAAAAGTACATATATCTCTATGTGTGTTGGCGATTTTTTACAACTTTGACCGCGTTTAGGCCGCAAAGGACATGGTTTGCGAAGCTGAATCCGATTCCACATTCATCAAAACGATCATTACTGGAGACGAGACCTCGGTTTATGGGTACGATGTGCAATCCAGACATCAGACAAGTGAATGAGCCGAGAACAAAAAAAACACGTCGTTTTCAGTCAAAAAAGAAGGCAGCGCTCACGGTTTTCATGGATTACAATGGTGTAGTGTAGTGCATCATGAATTTTTGCGTGTAGCAATTTGCCGAAAGAGACCAGAATTGTGGGCAGAAAACTTGTGGACTTTGCACCATGATAACGCACCGTAGCACGTTGCCATCATTATTCGAAATTGTTTGACGAAAAATGCAACAAATACCATCCAACCGCCACCCAATTCAATTGATTTGGCTCCCTGTGGCTTCTTTCTATGCAATGGAGTTAAAAAGCCATTATGGGGAACGCGTTTCCGCAGCCGTTTCTAAAATTGTAAAAAATCGCCAACACACATAGAGATAGATGTACTTTTGGCTACGTAGCTTTTGCAAATATCAAGCTATGACGCTAAGATTGTACCAACTTAACAAAAAAAACAAAAAACAAACAATCAAAAAACTCAAATCGGAACGATGGGGCCGCCGCACGGGGCTTATTCTATACATGATGATTAAGTTTATAATTTATTACGATTTCCATATTAAAATATTGATCATGTTTGGGAAGTATCGGTTGTTCTTTTTGTTTTTTTCATTGTGGTAAAGATTTGTTTTCAAGTACAATTTCATTTTCTCATAATTTCTACAGAAAAAATTAATCTGATTTTTTTTAGTTTTCTTTTTTAAATTTTTGTAAACAAAAGATACATTTTCACAATACCTGTACTCGTACATATCTTACGCCTGAATGAAAAAATATTTTTCAAAAATCCAAGAGTATCCAGCATAACTATTCTCTCGCAAAATTTTCACGGCTCATTGATTTTAATTCTTTTACTTAAATTTGATTTTTTTTTTTTGTTCTGTAATTTTTGCTTCAACTTTGTTTAATGTTGTTACTGTAGTTGTTTTTGTTGCATGGCATTTATGCATAAACAAAAATTGTTTATCTAGAGAAATAATGAATTAATGAACGAACTTTTCGCTGATCTACTTCTTGGGTGAAATTTTTTCTGTTGATCTTTTCATTTCATGTTTTTCTTTTTCTTATTTTGCTGATATTTAGTGAAGAAGAAGAAGAGAGAAAGACCTAAGAGGTTGTTAAAGTTCTTTTTTTTTCTTTCTTTCTTTTTTTTGTGAAAGAAAATAAAACAACAGCAACAAAATTGGAACAAAAGTATGTCTACTGCGTATAGAGTATGTTTGCAGTAATACCCTACAGCAGTGTACTCAGGTTATATTGTTTGCTTTAGTTTATGTTCAATACTGTGTGGCTTAAATTTAAGTCAATATTTATGCTGTAACTAGAGTTTCTTAAAAGGTTTTTAAGTACTTCACAAATATTGTTAAATTGTTTGCTTTATTTTTATTCCGATTTTTTATCAGTTGCGTTAAAGTTTCGAAATTTTTAGTGTATTTTTTTTTTGCATTTCCTTTTGAAAAATGTAGGGCTTGTTTAATACTCTTATCGTATAAGTAGTAGTTTAGTTGAAAAACCCAAAAAATGCATAAGTATATACATATATATCTATCTATGTATAGATATATAGAAGAGGACTATGAAATGCGCTGTAATTGATGTTCTCTGAAATGCGGCCTTAAACGAAAGGTGATGTCAATATCAAGGTTTTTATGTATATGCGGTTTTTGTAGGTCCATGGGTTGGCGAGTTATTATACACTTTGTATTGCATACATTTTACATGTTACAGCATTTAGACGTTGTATAGAAAGCTTTCATTAAGTGTGTGACTTCACTATTGTTCAACTGGGCGGTGCCACGCCCATATAAAATTTGTATTTACATATATCTTTAAAACGATAACAGTAAGTGTCTCTAAATTTGGCCCAAATAATTTTGTGGTCAATACAAATCATCAGTAAAAAATTGGGCCGATTTGGATAAGTGGCAGTAGCATCTCCCATACGAAGTATATATTGATTTTTGTATATCTTTGGAACGGTAATAGTGGAAGGTTCTGAATTTGGTCTAAATAACTTAGTAATTAATAAACAACATCAGTCGAAATATGGGCGATTTTGAATAAGTGAGTGTGGCATCTCCCATACAAATTATATATTGATTTTTGTATATCTAGAGAACGATTAGAACGAAAGGTTCTGAAGTTGGTCTAAAAGACTTCTTAGATAGTACAAACCATCGGTTAAAAAGTGAGCGGAATTGAGTTACAAATTAGATGAAGTTTCTGAATTTGGCTTAAATAACTTGGGAGTCAATACAAACCATCAAAGGCTCCTAGCAACGCGTGAGGGATTACTCTGGTGTAAATATAAAGCAGTTTAGTTTAAAAAATTATTATACCTTTCGTTTGTTTATTTATTTTGAACACGCCTTCGATACCGTATCCAGACCAACACTGTGGGATGCGCTCAGCAGAAAGGACATGTCGCCGAAAATTCTAAACCTAATTCATATACGCTATTAAGGAGATGAATTTGCCCCCTTCGAGATGAGCATAAGAGTGAAACAGAGCTGGGTTCTATCTGCCACACTATTTTTACTGGTTTTTTACTGAATAGTCCAGAAGACAAACACCGAGGCATCATATGGCATTCGCTGGAAAATGCGAGAACTTCTGTATGATGTAGAGTACGCAGATATTTGTTTGTTCGCTCCTCGTTTTAAGGATATTCATAGGAAATTCCACACCCTATCCGAAAATGTCAAAAAAGTCGTGCGAAAATTGACGCAGGAAAACCCACTCAATCTTGGGGGACAGCATATAGAAGTTTTCTCATATCTGGGCAGTACCATAAGTAAAGACGGTGTCTCTAATGAAGCAATTTCGGTCCGAATAAACAAAGCCTGAAATGCATTTCAATCTCTGCACAGAATACCACCTTGATAAAAAAGCTCCTGTTGTTGATATTCCTGCGTCAAATCTTAGCGTCAGCTTGACAGTTGCAAAAGCTACGTCGCCAAGAGTACATCCATCTCTATGTGTGTTGGATATTTTTTACAATTTTAGAAATGGATTTAAATTTGCAACAACGAATTCGTATTAAATTTTGCGTAAAAACGGATTTAGTGGTGCGCGATCGTTGAAAATGTTGGAAAAGTGTTCCGGCAACGATTCTCTGAAGAAAACGGTCGTTTATCAGTGGCACGAGCGGTTCTAAAGTGGTCGTGAGTCAATCGAAGATGATGGACGCAGCGACAGACCATCGACATTGAAAACCGACGAAAACATTGATAAAGTAAAAGAAATACTAGTCAATAACCGCAAATTAACCATCAGAGATATAGCGGTGGACTTGAATATTGCCTATGGATCCGTTCAAGACATTTTGGTTAATGATTTGGGTTTCCCACGTATAGCATCAAAGTTGGTGCCAAACGACCTCAATTTCATGCAAAAAAGAGAGCGTGTTGAGGTCGCAAAATACATTTTTTGCGAGGCTGAATTCGATCCCACATTCGTCAAAATAATCATTACTGAATACGAGACGTTGGTTTATGAGTACGACATGCAATCCAGACATCTGGAAAGAGAATGAGCAGAGACCAAAAAAACCACGTCGTTTTCAGTCAAAAAAGAAGGCAATGCTTACGAGGTTCATGGATTACAACGATGGCCAGAAGGCCAGACAGTAAGCAAAGAGTATTATTTGGGCGACGAGATTTGAGACGTTTGCGTGAAGCAATTCGGCGAAAGAGAAAAGAATTATGGGCAGAAAACTCGTCAATTTCGTACCATGATAACGCACCGTCGCACAGTGCCGTCATTATTCGAAATTTTTTGACGGAAAATGCAACAAATACCATCCAATAGTCACCGAATTCACCTGGATTGTCTTCATGTGATTTCCTTCTATTCAATCGAGTTAAAAAACCATTACGTGGTAGGCGTTTCAGCAGCCGAGAGGAAATAATGGAAAAATCTCAGGAAGCACTGATGGGTCAAGCGCTGGCATAAGTGTATTGCAGTCGATGTCGATTACTTTAAAGCGGACAATACAGATTTGGATGTATAAACTTGTATTTTTATTTTCTGAATAAATTTCGGAAACTTTTTGATCAAGGTGGTATGGCGTGCACACAACGTTCCGACTGATAGAAAAATGAAGACCTGCGTCTAAATTCAAAATTGCCAAAAACGACTGCAAACGTTCCACAATGAGTACTTGAAGCAAATTCTTCTCATCTCTTGGACGAATTAGGTCAGAAATGACCAATTACTGACATTGGCTAACGAAATCCGCAGGGGTAAATGGATAGGAGTGGACATCTAGTGATATTTTGAGATAAGCACTGAAATCCTGCTAAGCTTCGTAATACATGGTTGCGGATGTTTGAAAATGAATGCTCATCTCGTAACATCACATAGAACCAGATAAAGATCTTGGCAAATGATCAAATTAAGTGGAGAAAATTCGCTGACGCCCTTTGTGCTGAGTTAAAATTTAATTTCAAGTTAGTCTTTTGAAATAATTTTGAAATTAAAAAAAAATAAGTTTAAAAATAAAATGTTCATAAGGATATACGAAAAAATACAAGAAAACGATATCAAAACCTAAGATTGACTTCATGTTGAATGGAAATTTTACTAAAGAAATAATGTGCATGGATATGAAAAAGTTGTCTGGCAATAGATTTTAGAACTCATTGCACTTTTTGGCGATGGTCAATTGCAATGCAAATGAGTTTGTCACAACACCCGTCCACCAAAGAATGCCAACAAGAGATGCAATGATACAAACGCAACATATCCAAGCAAAACAATACACGAGTGCACACGAGAAAAAAAAACCATGTGTTAGTACACGAACTGCTACCAAAATCAGCATACTGTCTTGGTTTTAATTTGTGTACGTTTTCCTCGAATTTGAAAAATAAGGCAAAAAGGCAAACACCATTTGAAGAGGGTAAAAGTTACAATCAGTCAAACTAAATGATACCCTACACTACTGATCAAACATCAAGTTCATTGTTTTCATATTAAATTTGCATCTTCGAATACATATTTTTATATTCAATTGTTAGCGTAATCAAAGTGAGGGACTAATTTTTGGCCAAAAGGAAAAAAAAATATGTATTTTACTTGCAACATTGCTTTAATAGAAAAAACACTTCTTTCGACACCATTCTGTGCATTTTTCGAATGGCAATAATGTAAAAACTCTGCGTTTCAATGCATCAATTTTGGTCCTGAGAACATGCTTTGCTCTTGTAATAAACACTTTCACCATATAGGTGACGATTGACTTAGTGACTGTGTCTTACAGATGCCTAAAAGATGGAATACGTTATTAAATCTATTTTTATTTTTGTAAGAACTTTACAATTAAGCTTATGAATATGAGTACGCTTCTGTGTATACAGAAAATTAAGTCCTTGTTGATTTAAAACGAAAATCTAAGTAAAATTCAAAAGATTTTCATAAATCGCAAATTTTTTCATATTGACACAATGATTAGTGTTTAATGTCATGTCATGTTTAACATGACATTTTATTTGCCAGCTTTTGTTATGTGTTAATTCTCCAACAAATTTCTGTTCTTTAAACTAAGAAATAAGTCATAGCTCCGACTATTGGTTATAAATTAAAAAAAAGAAAATTAATGTAAACATTTCCAGACGACTGTTTGATAAAGATCACCTATATTATCTGAATATGTTATAAAACTATTGTGCAAAATCATAATACAATAAAAAGCTTGGGTTTAAATTCAAATATTTCTTGAAATATTTCAAAACTTAAACAATTTTTAATTGTTACACATACTCGTACATACATATATATTTATATTTTTAGAATTTCGACACATTTGAAACTTTTTGTAAATGATTTACAGTTTCTAGTTCTAGTTCTAGTTCTAGTTCTAGTTTTGTTATTTTATTTTTTTTTTCTAAATTTTTTGGTAAGTGTTCATTATTAAAATTTATTTATACGTCTTTCATTTGATTCAACCAACATAAGTACTTGAAATATATAAAAAATGAACATAAAAAATAAACAAATTAAATAAGAATTTGAATATCAACCGAGAGTAGCAAACACCAATAACAGTATTAACACAGGCAGCAGCAGCAACAGCAGCCAGCAGAAGCAGCAATGGTAGTCGTAGTAACAGCAACATCGACATCAACATTACCAGCTTACAACACAACACAAGTAGGTGAAATGTCATTGAACTCGCAGCTGAAGTGGATTTTATTTTTTTATATTTTTTCTTTAAAAAAAAAAAAGTTAATGTCGCACAATAGCGTTTTAACGTTTCATCGTAGACGTCTTGGCGCAGTCGTAGTGCCACAAACAGAACAGAAATTCCAAAAAAAAACGCTATCTTAAGCCAGAAAACGATTAAAGCCAACAATTTAAAGCTCAAAACATCAGCAGCAATTGTTGCTGAAGAAAAAGAAAAAAAAAACAAAAATAAAAACCAACATGAAAAAAATTAAAGAAAAAAGGCCTTAATTGCAGCAGTTGAGCTGTAATTGGCAAGAATTTACAAGCAAAGCAGCAACAATTGACTACTCCCTTTGAAGAAATTCCAAACACCAGTATACCTTTTCCACCTTTTCTACCTTTTCCACATCCAGTTCAATGAGAAGGAAAGAAAAATGAAATGTTGCTGATTGCATGTACCCGTTACATGCAAATGTAACTTTAAATTTTTGCTCAATTGATTGTTGATGTAGTTGTTGATTTTTTATTATAAAATTATCACTGTAAAGAAAGAAATTTGATCATAAACTTTCCTCGTTTTTTATGATTATTTTGAATAATTTATTGGTTTTTCTTTTTTGTCATACGCAAAGCCTGTAGGCACCACTGTGTGTGAGTGTTGCACATGCACTTTAAATTAAAAATAAAACAAAAACAAAAACAAATACTAAAATCAAAACAAAACAAACAAAACAAAATTATTGTATGAATGTTGATATTATTTTATGCATTCGTGCATGTGCGGTAGTAAGTGTGCATGCAAGAGAGTGTTAATGCATACATGTGCGCTTGTATGGGAGCTAAAGAGATAGATAGCGAGAGAGAGAGAGAGAGAGAGAGAGAGAGAGAGCGAGAGTGAGTGCAAGTTTTGGTGCGAGTGTGTGCTGGCATGTGTATGTTTTGTTTATGCTACACTTGGGTTCAATGCACTCAATTTGGCATACATTTGACAATTTTGTGTTTCTTTTTCTTTTTTGCTTTGTTTATTTACTTTTTTATGTCGTTTCTTTTTTTTACTTGTTGCTGCTGCTGTTGTTGTTGTTGTTGTTGTTGTTGTTGTTGTGGCTCATTTTGCATTTATCTTATTTATTTTGGTAGTAGTTGTAGTTGTAGTTGTAGTTGTAATTGTAATTGTTGTTTTCTTTATACATCTCACGTTGATAATAATGGTTATAACCTTTTTTATAACTTTTTTCATTGCTCTTTATATCTCTCTCTCTCTCTCTCTCTCTTTCTTTCCTCCTTTTGTTTTTGGTGTTATTGTTATTGTAATATGTTTTTGTTTACATTGTGCATTTTTATTTACTTTATTAATGTTGTAAAGTTTTTACGTTGTTTTGTTATTGTAGGAAAAACGAGAACGGAAATAGAAAAAAAAAACCTGTGCGTTTTAAAGGTGAAAATATCATATCAGATCAGATCAGATCTTTACAAAGAATATTGATTACAAAAGCAAAATACAAAGGTTTACTACACAAATGACATGTCCATGTCTATGATAAGCATTTCCTGTTCTGTAACAGGAAATAGTTCAGCATAACGACAATAATCTGATCAGGTTGAATCCTTATTTACTAAAAAAAAAAACAAAAAATCGACTTTTATAAGCACTGCAGCGATTTTATTTGATTTTTTAATAAAATAAATTAATTTTTGTTTTAATCGAAAGAATTATATTCCCACAAATTGGAAAAAAAACTCTAACGAATCGGTCAATTCAAAAAGTAATGAGGTTATTTTTGACTCGAATCATTAACAAAAACTATCAAAAATAAGCGACAATAATGGCATTATGTACATCCCTCAACGCTGTAGCCACGTTCTTGTAAAATGCAGACGTATCTTAGCTTTCTTTAATGCACTTTCATTCAAAAAGAATTTATCGTTTTATTGTATCTTGGTCACTGGTGTATTTTAATTGATCCATGGTTTGTTTGTAAATCAAAAATGTTTTAATATCTTCTGAATATCGACACACACTACATATTTCACTAGTTTCATATGCCCAATGTCCTAGCCACTTACTCACTTACTTTTTCCGCCACCCATCCCATATTATTCCGAGGATTTTACTGATTACTTTTTGCACGTTAAGCTATTTTTCACAACCATAACATTTGGCATAATTTTTAGCCAATTTGTGACTATTGAAATTGGTTATACAAAGTCACCTTAGTAATTATTAAACATTTTTTCGGTATCGCAGATGGTTTTTCATGTAAAAAGTAATGTTTAATAAGCAAAGAAAAATTCAATTCTTTTTTTCAAATTCGTTATTATTAAAGAGATTATCTGTAAAATGCGACAGTAGCATTGAAAGTTTGTACTAAATTATCAAACAGCACTTTTATGTGAAAATATAAGAAATAAACTGTTTGAAACGAAACATTCAAAAAAATGCTCTTAATTTTGTAAAAAATAATACTTCTTCGTCTTCTAAATTATACAAAAAAATTATTATGTAAACTTTAAAATGTTGATAATTTTTGTAATAAACTTATTAGAGTTCTGGTAAGTTTCGACACAAAACGTGGTGTTGTTATTAAATAAATCATCATAAGTAAAGAAATTAATTTTTTTTATTAAGTTATGGCATTTTATCATGCTTTCATAATAAAATGCATTTTTGGTGCAGTTTTTAGTCGTTTTTTCATATGTAAATAATTTAAATAAAAATACACTTTAATGCTTATAATTTGCATTTTTTAACAATTTTAATCAAAAACAAATTATGCAGTGTCATTTATTAAAAAATTTATTTTAAAAAAAACCAATTCAAAATATAATAAATACATACATATATATTTTTATATAAAAAATAAAAATAAACAAAAGTTGTTTAATACAAGCCCAAAAATTCCACGCCTTACACACCTTATTTTTTTTTAACGAGATGCTTTAAGAGAGTTTTTCTGCTGTTGTTATTGTTGGTTTTGCTATTAATTTGGTAACAGCCAAGAAAACCGTTTAAACAAATGACTTTAACACCAACAGTTACAGAAAGAGCCACATAACTGAGTGTAGTGCGTTTAAATAAAAAAATTAATATTTTTTTGTTTAAATGTTTGGCAATAATCCAATTAAGTTATTAAAGTGGAGACGAAATGACGCAAAAGATTAAAATAAAAAATGCTTCAATAAAATGTCATCAACATATACAAAATAATTATTATTTTTATTTTAACGAAATTCCATTAAAAAATGTGTCCTTAAGTGATACGAGATAAAAAATTAATTACATGATACAAATGTCTGATTTAGATAAATATTTTGCCCTTTGTAATGCCTTTCACAGTTCGGAAAGGTTATTAACCCTAAAGGTTATTTTCATATGATAACTGAGCCATGATTCTGATAAGTCAGGCGACAAACTATAAATTTATTTTAAAATAGGTTGACCAATCATGTATTTGCCCAGGAAACTATATATACATAATATGTATATTGTGCCACCTATTTGTCTTTACAAAGTAAATGCTATGACGACGTTTGAAGTCGTCCGCTGATATATTCAATCATATTTCTGTTAAGATTTACGATATAATTATTAATTTCTATGGGATGTACCACACACACTCTTCCTTCGGATTTAATTTTATAACTTAATGTATAATAACTACTTGTTTCGTAGGAATGGACTAAGAACCAAAAGTTCTGCTTTTACCCATTGTCAGTACTCAAAGAGAAAATTTTTGAAAATGTACTTTTGTACAACACATTTTAGTAACAAGCAAAAAACTTTGCTTTAAGAAGAAAACATCACCAAATTCGCCCGGTTTCCCCCGATTTCAAAGCCTAAAATGCAGTGTTGCCAGGCGTAGGGCAAACCAAAATAGAAGCGTAGGGATAATCGGGCAGACATTTCATATTTGCCAAAGTATAGATATTTTGTTCTGATTTTGTTCTCTCGTTATTTATGAAATAAGTCCAAAAAAATACATTTTCAATAATATTTGTTTGTTCAAAATGCTTAAAAATCTTGTTTATCTAAAAATTAGCAAGTAAATTGGCTGTCAAATGATGAAAAGTCAAGAACTGAGCTCTCAATCTTTGACACTTATTTAGTAAAAGATTGAGAAATCTTAACTATGGAACGCTACACACTTGAACAAAGAAATTTAATTCTGAAAATGTACTATCAAAATGTTGAAAATTCAAGCAGTTTTTTCTCATAATCAGGCTCCTTCTGAGACAGCTGTACGTAATTTAATCGCTAAATTCGAGGCTCAAACATAACAGCAAAGTGTTGAAAATGAGCCTAGAACATCAACTCGTCGACGTTCGCAACAATTGGGCATCAACTGAGGAACTTTGCGCAACATTTTTTATCTTCACACTTATAAAACTCAACTCGTTCAATAATTAAAGCCAGCCGACCATTGTTTGCGTAGAATGCTTGTAAATTGGCTGTTTGAAAAACTGAACGAAAACAACGCATTTTCAACAAAATCGTCTTTATCGATGAGTTCAATTTTCAGACAAAGAAAATTATAGCATATGGGGCTATTAAAATCCACAAACAGTCCTCGAAAAACCGTTACATCCAGAGAAAGTGACCGTATGGTGCGGTTTGCGTCTTCATAGGCCAATATTTTTTCACCGTGAATTCTCTGCGCTACCAAACCATTATAATCAATTTTTTGTGGCCACAATTGGCTTATGTTGACATCAGTGACCTTTGGTTTCAGCAGGACGGCGCCACAAGCCACACAGCCAGCCAAAAGATTCAGTTATGACATGAGAAATTTTCCGGCCGCGTTATTTCTCGATTTGGCGATGTCAATTGGCCGCCTCGTTCTTTTGATTTAAAGCCGCTGGATTATTTTCTATGGTGCCATTTGAAAGACCGGGCTTACGTGAACAAACCAGGAACAACTGACATTTTGTAAGATATAATTCGGCGCTGCATTGGCTAGATGAGCAAAGATTTGCCCACCCTTTATAAGCATATTACAAAAACAAACAGAGTAGTTACGGCTTATAAAGACACATGTGCCTACATATGTATGTATGAATTTACAAAATTCCAAGGACAGAAATCCCGAAAAAATGGGCTCAGGTTCGGGTTTGGGTTAATAAAAATGAAAATTTTAGGTTCGGTTTCGGTTCAGGGTTCGTTTTGGGTTCAAAATTTAGAAAAGTGCAAATATTTTATTAGTATGAAATTAATTCATTTTTCGAAGTAATTTTGGTTTCATTTTATAATCGATGTACTTTTTAAACTTTCTTTCTTTTTAAATTGTTCTTTTTGGCGATAAAATAAATTCTTTTCAAGGCTGAAAAGAACTCTGTCGACGTCTACTTGTGTAGCAGGTACCACGAATATAATCTGCGCGACTTGTTACAATGTGGGCGTTCCCATTTTATGTTGCTCCCAAAATAGTACAATAATATTTTCTTTTCCCAGTCTTGAATATTTTTCATACATATCACCACAACCTTTTGAAGAATGTGTTCGCGGTATGTTCTTCTTTAAATATAGTCAATTGTTGCACTTCTGACCAATTTTTTATTGCTGAATACTTTATGACGTCTTTTACATACGATAACAATCACAAAAAACCCAAAATTTTCATTAAAAATACTTATTCCGCAAAATTACAATAATTTCTTATTTTTGAAAACATTTATTTGACAGCACAAAAATCAGGTAAAGATAATTTTATTGTTATTGTTGTTGGAATATGTGAGTTCATTTCAAAAGTTTTGACGCCTGATAGCTTTTAACAGCTACAGTGACAAGCATACATATGTGCAAAAAAACAAACATGTTAAGAGTTTATCAAATGAAAATAAGATTTTAGTTCTTCTTTTGCTGTGAAAACATTTATTTGACAAACTGTATATATGCATAAGGACTGCAATTTCGAATCGGTGACATTTACATTTCCCCTTGTAAGTTTTTGAACAAAAAAGATTATTTCTTTTTTTACTATATTTGGTGTTTAGATTATGCTCCGGTTACTTTTTTTTTTGCTGTGAAAACATTAATTTGACAAACTGTATGCATGTATAAGGACTGCAATTTCGAATCGGTGACATTTACATTCGACATTTACATTACCCCTTGTAAATTTTTGAACAGAAAAAGAGTATTTCCCTTTTTACTATATTTGGTGTTTAGATTGTGCTCTGGTCACTTAATCGTTAAAAATTCTCGTTATTTGATTGATTATTAATCATTTTCGAACCTGAATCCTTTAACTACTTCTTATATGGGTTTAGCGGGTTCTGGTTTAATATTTTTAGATATAGCGGATCTAAGTACGTTTCACAAAAATCTTATTTTTGTACATAAATTTAATTGAACTTAACATATAAATATTTAGTTCAAATGAACTGTATATCTCAATCAACAAACACGGTTACAAATACACAATATTTTCAGTTTGCAATTCAAGAAAACCTCAAACTTTATAGCAGTGATTATGAAAAAGAATTTTTAAAGAAGTTTTTTTTTATCGATAAAATGCATTTTCATTAATTTGCATTTAAGACCTAACATACGATATTTCTTTGAATACGGCTGTTCAAATGCATATGCGAATAAAAGTAATTTTAATTTTTTTCGCATTTTTATAGGGGAAATCTTTTCAACGTGTAAGGAAAAATCTGATTTTTTTTTGGCAACACTGCTTCAAGGTCTTATTTAAAAAAGAGCAGAATTTTTATTGATTTATAGAGTGATACCTATTTCCCACCGATCGTATGAAAATCGCATGAATATGATCTTGTCTTGTGCTACTGTCTACTGTTTCTCCCTGGGATTGTTGCTATTACCGCTTCAATTTGTCTAGTGAATTGAATTCGATGACATTTCTTCTGATGTTATTTCGTTTTGGCAACAGTTACTTTTAGACCAGCTAAAAAGGTTTGCTCCAGAAGATATTCATAATTATATGTATATCATCGGCGTAGTCTAGATCGTTTGCCATTATGCCGCTATGTTATAAAGGTTATTAGCTTGGCTTAGCTATACTGTTGTTGTTGAACAAAAATTGATGGAGTTACTTAAAAGCTACACTAGTGAATGGATAAAGTCACTAGCAGGAAAATATATCCAATAATTGAAGAGGGAATAGATTTTATCCAAAACTTGTGCTTATTTTATAATTATCGGCCTTACGTGATTAAAAGCCAAATGGGGACAAAGGTGGTAAAAACCCTCTATTATTGTTATTATTTAATCGCAAAAGAAGTTTCCTGGTATGGATAATATTTTTTATAGAGTGTGAATCCCCCCAAATATTTCTTATTTACCATACAATACAAACCATAAGAATTCTATTATCAGAGCTAAGAAAAACGTTGTCACAAAAGAATTTCGTGACGCGAAAAGCACTTCTTATTCCAAACGACAAGCGTAAATGTCGACACGACTGCCTCCAACGACGACCCCAATGAAATAAACTTTTGAGGTTTCGTTTACGAACTTCAACTCTCTAAACACCAGCCCCCCAAAAAAAAGACTCAAGAGAGAAATGGAGAAATTCGAAGTAACTCAAAAGAGAAAAAGAGTGCGATTTGGCATTGCAACTACAACCAAAATCAAGTTACAACATGTCGTAACTTAAAATCAAACACAAACTTGAGTTGAGTTGTATTAAGAAATCTCTTTTAAATTCGAAGACTAAAACTTAATTAGTACGAGAGACTTGATCTCTTTATTACTCTGAGATTTTTGACTCGACTTTGAAATCTTGAAAACGAAAAAAAAGGCAACAAATTCTCTCTGTTTACAAACAAACCAAAGTGGCGCTCAGAATAAAAAGTAAATTTCAAGCTGTAAAAACTTCAGTAAATAAAGCCGGCTTTTTTATCGTTTTAATTGTTGCTCTTGTTGTTGTCGTTGTTTTTGTTGTTGTTGCAATCGAATAACGTCAACGTTACGCTAATGCTCTCGCAGTTGTAGTCTTGATTTGTTTGTTTTTATTTTTATTTTATGTTTCTTTTTCATTGTACGCGATCATGGTGAGGTCAATGAACTTTTTTAAATCAATGCCCCAACGATTTGACCCATATTTTCATTATGAAAGTGGAACACTGGGGTGACAGCTGATCGGAAATGATTGTATATATATGTGAGAGAGTGTATATGTGTATGTGTATTAGTGTGCAAACGTATATGAATGGCGATTAGAGTTTCGTTCGGTAGTTTTTAAGTTTTTGTGACAGAGGATGATGATGACGATGAGGATGATGATGATGATGATGATGATGATGATGATGATGGTAATGGCAACGATAATAATGATGATATTTTATACACACTTTCACACATACACACACATTCTTAGTAAATGGTTAAGGAAAGTAAGCAGAGTGTAAGCGTTATTTGTGAATGACTGGCAGATTTAGTGATTTAATTTTTGCTGCCTTTGTTGTTGGCAGCTTATACTTTTTCTACTACACCATTACATGCCATGAATGATGATAAAATTTTACTTTATGGGTATCAATGTTTTGACAATACTGATGATGAAGATAACAAACATGTTAATGAAGTTCAAATGTTTGTTGTTGGTTGTGCTTTTTCTTTTTATTTTGGTCTTTAATGAGAAAAACATATTGATCAGCTGGATTTATTTTCTTTTGTGCGTCTATTTTACTTACACTGGTCATTTTGTGTGATACAGCAAAGTTGTGTGTTAATGAAGTTATATGTTAATTACAGCTGTAGAAAGCAATTATTTCATTTAATTATTAATATAGAATATGCATTTAATGGGTTAAGGATTTTAATAAAAGCAATTCATTTAAATCTATTTTTTATATTTTAACTCGTTTATTATGCTTAAAAGGACTAATGTTCTTTTATATTATCTTAGTACTACTTGTACTCTGCTGACTATAGGCAGCAAATCAGGCAATAATGTGTAAACGCCTAACAGCATTTGCGTTCATTCAAAAGGAAGAAAGTTTGTGCCACACGTATTAATATTTCAGGTAAGAAATGTGAAATCGAGTATTTTTGATTATCACAAATACTCGATAAATTACAAAGATTAACGACAACAAAATCAAATGCCCATATTCTGGGAGCTTTTTGTCTCAATCATTCCATTTATTCAAATGTTTTTTTTGTTTTTTTTTTTTTGATTTCGTTTCTAAATTATTTTTATCAGCTTTTATAGCATTTTATCAAGTCCGGTATAAACGATTTTTTGTCACTCTCGTTTATTTAAAAATATTTAATAAATGACCCACAAAATGTCTGACTTACATAGACTTTCAAAAACCAAAATTATAAAATAAGATCCGTTTGTCTGACCGTTGTTAACTGTCCAAGGATGGTAAAAATTGGTGCTCTAAAAATAGTCAATAGCAAGAAAAAGCTATAAGAAAAGTAGATATACATACAGGGTGGGCAAATTTGAGGATAGGAAGAAAATTGCCTGTCAAATGATGAAATTTCAAGAATTGAGCTGTCAACCTTGACACTTATTTATTAAAAAATTTAGAAATTTTAACTATGGAATGCTACACTCTTGAATAAAGAATTTTAATTCTGAACATTTACTATCAAAATTTACCTCGTAATCAGATGCTCCTGGAACATCAACTCGTCGACGTTCGCAACAATTGGGCATCACCAGAGGTACTTTGCACAACATTTTTTATCTTCTTATAAAGCTCAACTACAGGAAGCCTTGCACTTGACCTGTAGTTGGCTGGAAGTCATTTTCAGGGGATGTCTCATACTGGGTGTCCTTCCTGATATTTGGAAAAGGACCAGAGTAGTTTTTATTCCAAAGACATTTACCCGCTCGCATGTAAGGGCAAAGGATTTTAGACCGTTTAGTCTATCATATTTTTTGGCAAAATCGACATCTTCTGTAAGTCGATCGCAGGCCCAGATTCCCAGCGTTGTTCAAGCGTATATACAACCATATTCGTTCAGCGGAGGGATAAAACTATTTATCTGTCAAATCAGACATGAGCTAAGTGTTATCATTCACGAAATAAGCACTAGTTGAAAAAAAAAACGTTAGATGGCGGACCCTATATGTAAGTGTTGTTTAGAAGAGGAGACTACAGAGCATCTGTTGTTGGAGTTGTCGGCATTGGCGGGACTTAGACACAGGTTTTTCGGTGCGCACGTTGTTGGTATTGGGACTCCACTGGAGACTCCTGTATGGCTGATCAGTAAAATTTATTGGGAGGGCTAACTGGTCGGATAACTGACCAGGCTGTCGGAGGAAGTTTGTGGGTATCACAATGGTCCCTATGGGCCTAAGTGTGCCAGGCATGTCTGGCAGCCCTTTTTAATCTTACCTAACCTAACCTATAAAGTTCAACTCGTTCAAGAATTAAAGCCAGCCAACCATTGTTTGCATAGAATGTTTGTGAATAGGTTTGAAAAACTGAACGAAAACAACGCATTTTTCAATAAAATCGTGTTTAGTGATGAGGCCAATTTTCAAACAAAGAAAATTGTCGCATATGTGGCTCACAAAATCCACAAACAGTCCTCGAAAAATCATTACATCCAAAGAAAGTGACCGTATGGTGCGGTTTGTGGTTAGGCGGCATTATCGGTATTATACCCGTATTTTTTCGAAGATGAGCAAGGCCGCTACGAGCCACGCAGCCAGCCAAACAATTCAGTTATTGCGTGAGAAATTTCCCGGTCGCGTAATTTCTCGATTTGGCGATGTCAATTGGCCGCCTCGTGCTTGTGATTTAACGCCGCTGGATTATTTTCTCTAGCGCCATTTGAAAGACCGGGCTTACATGAACAAACAACAAACAACTAACACTCTGAAAGGTGAAATTCCACGCTGCATTGACGAGATAAGCGACGCTTTGCAAAATATGGTTAAAAATTTTATGAAAAGAACGGCCGTCTGCCGATGTGCTAGAGGTGGACATTTGCCCGACATCATATTTCATTATTAATTCCCATATTTCTATTTTAAATTGGTATGAACAAAACTGAATTTGTCAAAAAATAAATGTGCTTTTAAGCCAATTTACTTCCTAACCTCAAATTTGCCCACTCTCTACATATGTATATATATATATATATATATATATATATATATATATATATAGCGTGTTTTTTATAGAGGTATAGAACTTTAAGTTGGCATTACTTTTCAAGATAGCGGCCGATCTAACAGCTTTCAAGTGATTTATTCTCAGTTTGATTTGGCAATTCATCATGAATAGATTCACGCCTGAACAATGCTTGCAAATAGTGCAATTTTCATTTTTCATAAGTGAATTTTTTAATTTTTTCAATTTTCATAAGCGAATTTTGTTTAGCGATGAAGCGCACTTCTGCTTGAATGGCTACGTCAATAAACAAAACCGCCGCATTTGGAGTGAAGGTAATCCTCAAGTGTATGTGGAAACACCGTTACATCCAAAAAACTGACTGTTTGGTCCGCTTTATGGGCTGGTGGAATCATTGGTTCGTACTTTTTCAAAAACGATGGTGACCAGAACGTTACAGTCAATGGTGATCGGTATATAGCCACGATTACTAACTTTTTCATACCTGAATTGAATAACCATGATGTCCAGGAGATGTGGTTTCAATAAGACGGCGCAATATATCACGCAGCTCTTGCCACAATAGATTTATTGAAAGACACGTTTGGTGACCGCCTAATTTCACGTTTTGGGCCTGTGAATTGGCCTACAAGATCTTGTGATTTAACACTGCTAGACTACTTTCTGTGTGGCAATATAAAGTCATTGGTCTATGCGGTAAAGCCACAAACGCTTGACCATTTGGAAGACAACAAATGTTGGAAAAAGTCATCGAAAATTGGACGTCCAGATTGGACTACATCCGCGCCAGCCGTGGCGGTCATATGCCAGAAATCATATTTAAAATGTTATGCCACAAAGTTATCTTTCGGATAAATAAAATTCATGTCAATCGAATAGTCCATCGTTGTTTTATTGCAATTTAAAGTTCTATACCTCTATAAAAACACTCTGTACATATTGTATGTATGTTTATATATATTTTTTAATAAAACTTTTATCTAATACTTCAACTACTATTTTTAATATTGTGCTCTTGTATAGTTTTAATATTATTTATAGAAATGTACTAATTTTTTTAGTGCTTTTTTTCAAAATCAAGTTTTTACTATTCTTTTTGGTGAATTCACACCTAATTAATACAAATTGGCGAAAGTTTAGTTCATTTTTTCTTTATTTAGACTTAAAACTTCCATTGCAATATCTGTGTATCAAAGACAGTCAACCAAATAACTAAAATAAAACACAGGAAAGAACTGTAGCCAGCCTGGCGTGCACCAACGCATTTATATGGGATACTATTCTGAAGAACAACATTGGTAATGATCACATACAACAAATTGTTGAATGCGATTTGAGTTGGTGAAACTATTCGAAAGGTAATCACAGTTGGTGTTCATGTTTAAGGGTCTTTAAGGTCAAAGATATAAATAAAGAGTTATCGTTATCATCCTGACCAGGTAGGTACTCTCGTTCAGCAGATCTGCTGCCTTCCTAATGAATACCAGCATATCTGAAACCATAATAGTGGATATGTTTCCCAATGAGACCCTATGTCGTTATCGTTATCATCCTGACCAGGTAGGTACTCTCGTTCAGCAGATCTGCTGCCTTCCTAATGAATACCAGCATATCTGAAACCATAATGGTGGATATGTTTCCCAATGAGACCCTATGTCTCCCTCAACATTTCCATCTCAATCTATCAAAAACCCCACATTCAGACAGTATGTGTTTCGCTGTCTCTGATGCCTGTGAGTACAATCTACAAACATCCACATTTTTTATCTTCATCCTCTTCGGAAGCACTTTCAGTCCACAATGGTCCTTAAGATATTACGTTGAAAGTTTCAAGTCGGGCCTTCTATACGAATTACGGACTGATCGCCTTTTCTAGCCAATGGATCCATTGCTTCGTTGCCACTTACCCACAAGTATACAGGTATTTAAAACAACTGGACTCTATTCCTAAGCGCCAGGCTTTGCAACGTATCGTAGCAATATTTGACTGGTCTCGATGTCATACGATTCGAACCGAGTGCACTTAGGGCAACTTGGCTGTCTATGAATATATTAATGGTCTTACCCTTGAGTCTACTGTCTAGGCTGATTGATCTCTGCACATATGGTAAGGGAAGTCACTCACCGATCTCCCAGTGGGATCGACAAGTCTCGGTTGGGTTTTAAAGACATCAGCTAAACAAGTACACATCAAACTCTCTTCGAACTAAGCCACCATTAGACCAACAATTCCGGTCGGGCAGTTCAACTCTGAATTTTCTGCCAAAGCACAAATCCCAAGGCATAACATCCGGGACCGAAGATGGTTCTCCGACCGCCAGACTCCCTGACACATTCCGGAATGAAAACCTTTGCCGCCAAACATGCCGTTACCCTCATCACATAGACATACCACCTCGAATTTATTAAGAAAATTAAAAATACAAGTTTATACATCTAAATCTATATTGTCCCTTTCAAAGTAATCCCCATCGACTGCAACACACTTATGCCAGCGCTTGATCCAATCCTCGAAGCATTTTCTATATTCGGTTTTCGGTATGTCCTTCAGTGCCTCCGACGATTTTTCCATTATTTCCTCTTGGCTGCTTTTGTCATAAAATTTCTAATAATGATGGCACTCTGCGACGGTGCGTTATCATGGTGCACAATCCATGGGTTTACTGCCCAAAATACTGGTCTCTTTCGGCGACTTGCTTCACGCAAGCGCCTCATAATGTCTAAATAATATTCTTTGTTTACTGTCTGGCCTTCTGGTAAAAATTCATAATGGACTACACCATTGTAATCCATTAAAAACCATGAGCATTGCATTCTTTTTTCACTAAAAACGACGAGGTTTTTTAACACGGCTCTTTGGGTGAACGCTATTTACTTGTCTGATGTCTGTATAGAGTATAAACCCAGGTCTCATCTCCAATGACCATATTGATGAATGTGGGATCGGATTCTGCTTCGCAAGTCATATCTTTTGAGATCTTTTGGTACCAACTTTACTGCTACACGACGGAAACCCAAATCATTAACCAAAATGTCTTGGACGAATCCATAGACAATGTTCAAGTCCTCCGTTATCTCTCTGATGGTTAATTTGTGGTTATTGACTAACATTCTTTTACTTTATCAGTGCTTTCGTTGGTTTTCGATGTCGATGGTCCGCCACTGCGTTCATCATCTTCGATTAACTCACGACCAATTTAGAACCGCTCGTGCCGAAACACTTTTCCAACATTTCCAACGTTCACGCATCATTAAATCCGTTTTTTACTCAAAATTTAACACGAGTTTGTTGTTGCAAATTTAAATCCATTTCTAGAACTGTAAAATATCGCCAAAATGAAAATGAAAATGAAAATGTGAAGCTATGACGCTAAGATTTAGCAGGAATATCAACAACAGGAGTAACAGCTTAAGAAAAAAAAACTTAAGTCGAAACAATGGTACCGCGTCACGAGGGTTATTTTTGAACGGGGAAACTTTTCGGTCAAGGTGGTAAAGCCGTGTCGAAACAATCACGACCTCCAAGGCCGCTATTAGATATGCCATTAAGTATATTTGACTTTTAGTAAAATTATCTAGTTAATGCTGAGAGTGATTTCAATCTGTGAATATCCCAAATGTTCGAAATGTTTACGATCTAAGAACTCCTATAAATATATGCATAAAATCTAAACATTTAAATAAAACTTTATACATATGTATTTATCTAAAAATTTCTCTCTTTGAGCAGAAAATTTACGCGAAAATTCAATACAAACATCGCTACAGTCACTTCAAATCTGAGTTGAATGTTAAAGTTTATTAAACAAATAAACTGCCAGCATATTGGTGAACGGGCAGCAAATGTTGACACACAATGCAATAATAGAACAGAAATGGCAGATAGACGATTTGTTGTCGACAACTGCATTGAATAAAAAAAAATTGTATAAAATATTAAGACAGTTGATTAAAAGAATTGAAATCTAAGGAACATTTTATTTAAGAAGAAACAAGTTTAAGCAATTGCATTCATTTAGTGCTCTGCTTAGAAGTGTTTTGAAGTTGTCTATTAAGTGTTTGCATAAATTTTATGGAGGCTCATTGATTACTTCTTTCTTTTAATATTTTTCGATTCTATTTAGTTATTTAAAATGTCTTGTAATCTGTTTCTGTTATTTTTCTGAAACGACGAATAACAACAACATTCATTATACGCTTGTTACCATTTCTGTTTAACAAGCTAAACTCAGCATGTTAAAGTCAAAAGCATTAGGAACAGCATCACCAGCAAGTATTATCAGTAACAGACTGGAACTGTAGCTGAAGGAGACGAAAGAGACGAAAGAGACGAAAGAGAAATGTTTGTGGCAACCATAGAAATCATTGCCAACAAATTAAGTTGATGCAACTATTTTTTGTTTTTGTTTTTGTTGTTTACCTTGTTTTGGCTAAAATAAATCATCAAATCAGTCGGAATGAATAGCATTTCAGTATTTCTATATCGGAGTTGGATTTTTGTGTCTTTTCATTTCAATTATTTGTGTCTGCCTAGTAAATATCAGTAGAGAGAGAGTGTAACCGAATTATGTGTCTCTTGTCTGTTGCTATTCATGTTCTTAATTTTTTTTTTTAACAAAAATTCCTTTCCATTAGTATAGCAAATATCGTTTTCCAAAAAAAAAAAAAAAAAAAAAAAAAAAAAAAAAAAAAAATGCTGGAATTTGTGTAGACGCAGTCGTTTGTTTCTCAGTTTTAGGTTTTAATTTAACTTTATGTGAGTGAATGTATTTGTGAGCGCGGTGTGTAACTTATTTCGTATTTTTTGGGAAAGGAAATTCTTTTGGTGAAATTAGTTTAAAATTGCTTTTAGATTTCTAGCTGCAAATATTGCAGAAACAGAAATTAATAACAACACAGGGTGAGTTCAAGAGATGTGTGTGACTTGAAAATAGCACATCATTGATCGAAGTTATTTTAAACTCCATTTAAATTTAATTGGAAGAGTTAAACCCTACTTACGTTTTACTTCTGAGCAAATAGTTCTTTCGTCAGTTGCCTATGATGCTTAGCTTCTTTTAGTTGAGAAATAACAGCATGAAAGTTTTTCTGGTTTCTTGATTTTAATTGTGCTCCTGTCCTTAATATGGCAAATTGAGTCTAAATATTAATCCTTTACTACGTTTAGTTGCATTGATTAATACTCTTGATTTCAATGTATTTGCTTACAAGCCGAACTGGGACAACATCGTGCTGACTTGAAATGGGTATGGGGCTCCATGAACTTGCAGTCTCTGTTATTGCTTAGCTTTACAGAAGCAAATGCCAAATCATCTTTAAGCTCGTCTTTATCATGAACTCGACTATCTCGGATAAACTGGCAAATCGAGTCAAACTTGTCAGAACTATTAGAAAGACGATTTATTTAGTCTTTTATGTATCGGGTGGGCCATCTATCGGTTTAAATTTGAACCAACGGTTATTTCAAATCTGGAAATTCTAATGTCATTCTATTCTATCGCAAAATTCAGTATATTACCTCCACTGAACGAAATGAATCGGTTTAACCTTGAGCAACGTTGGGATTCATTCGAAATTTATTTCCAATACAAAGACAACAAAAAAATACAAAAAAATCATCTTCTCGGATGAAGCTCATTTGCATCTTGGTGGGTACGTTAGTAAGTAGAATTGCCGTAGCCAATGCACACATTACGGGTGACTGTTTGGTGCGGCTTGTGAAGCGCAGGCATCATTGGACCATCTCTCTTTGAAAATTAAGACGGCGCAACCGTTACGGCCAGTGAAGACACCTATCGCACGATCGATGTTTGGTTTCAACAGTATGGTGCAACTTGCCACACATCTCACGCCACAATCGTTTTATTGCGTCAAGCGTTTGATGGCCGTTCAATTAGCCGAAATGGTGATGTCAGTTGGCTGCCAAGAAGCTGTGATTTGATACCGTTGGACTATTTTCTGTGGGGCGCCGTTAAAGACAAGTGTTATGCCGACAAACTAATGACAATTGAGCATTTGAAGGCCAACATGCCATACAATCGAAAAAGTGCTTGAAAATTGGTCAGATCGAATGGGGTACTGTGAGCCCAGCCGCGGCAACCATATGAATATTTACAGCTATGTAAACGTAAAATTTGTTCAATTTACTGGCAACTCACGTAACCCAATTTAGGCGGCTAAAAGCTCACATAGAAAATGTGTTCTCCTTAAGAAGAATCGACACAATGAATCAATTATTGGGCGATTCTAGTCATGCGCAGAAGCTGCAACGATGAAAAAAAAAATGCTGTGGATTATAGGATAGTTCATTATCTTAACAGAATGGCCAGGGGATACATAGTGAACGCAGTGATGGAACTATTTATTCTATTTGACATTAAACTGCCAGTATGTCGAATGCATATTTAGAATATTTATATGTATAAAGTTTATGTCTTAAGTCTTTCGTTTTAAACGAACATATCACACTGCTTTTGACGCCTAATCGAATTAAATCAATTATTTAATTACATTTTTTTTTTTTTTAATTGTTAATTGTTTTTTCTTGAGCAAAAATATTTCTTTCACATTTCAAAAGAAATTTATGTATTAATTTACATAATAAATTAAAACTAAAATTTGATGAAGAATTTCACTCCTAATCACGTGCAATAACAATAGCCAACAGAGAAGAACAGCAGCATTAGCGGCAGTAACCAACAATGACAATGACTTTCTTTCTCGAAACCACAAATAAATTTTAAAAAATACATAAATAAATAAATATCACTACTGAACAAAAAAAATCAAAAAATCAAAATTTTACAAATTCGAATTTGTTTGAAAAGTGCTTGAAGAAGAAGAAGAAGAAGAAGAAGAAGAAACCATCAGAAACCACAAATACAATAAAATAAATCAAATTGTTGAAAACAAGAAAACAAATCACTACACTCTGCTACTGCTACTACTACTACTACTGACGCTATTGTTGTGGCTGCTACTTAAATTGATGCCAGTTTCTCAATGCTAATGCAGTCGTTAAAATTTTTACTATGTTTGCTCTACTAAAAAAATATCTTCAGGTGTCAGTGAACCCTATGGGGATATTTTATGAGACGTCATGTGTTTAAACAACATTATGTGTGATTGCCAACAGAGATGCTAACTACAGTGGCTAGTTTAGTATTCATATGTTGTCATTCATACCTCTGTGTATTGGATCGTTCATTTGCTGTGACATTGCCGCATAAAAGCTCAATGACCTTTTGTTTTCATTTAAAAGTTGTTAACTTTGTATGTAAATACATATGTACTCGTACATACATATGTATAAGCGAATAGTGAAACTATCTGCCATAATTATCATGAGGGCAGCGGTAGTATTTTTTGTTGCTTTTTCTTTTACAAATTTTGCAATTTGTCTTCCTTCATTTGCAACTCTTCTTGTTTTACGAACCTGCTGCTTTCGCTGCATGTGTATGACTGTTTATGCGCTGCCTAATGCTGCTGCTCTTGGCAAATGCTTACCTTCACCTACTTTTTCCAGCAAAGAAAAAAATAACGAAAAAAAAGTGTAAAAATATTCAATGAAATTCATAAAATATGTATTTGAGTTTGTTGGCATTTTAAGTTTTTTGTTTTTTCTTATTATGTTTTTACCACATTTACAGTCGGGATCAAAAATGTAGACTAAAGCTTAAAGATACAATTTTCTATTGGCCAGAATTGTAAAAGTAAATTTTTTATCATCATGATACAATGGTTTTGTAATTGTAAAGCATTTTCCACTTATTTCTCATTCGTTCATGTAATTATCGAAAATTTTGAAGGATTGTCCTACCAATTAAAATAAGATTAAAAAGTTTCATGTTCACGATCGAGGTCCTTTGTCTTGCTTCTGCTAAAAGTTACGCTAAATTCTCTTGTACTGGTCGATTGAGACGTTTTTGTCTTCTAAGAACTTTAGTATTTCATTACAGTACTTTCTAGATTACTTCCATTGTAGGTTTTTTTAAATTGTATGCCTGTTTTGACCTATTATATGTCTTAAGCTATAGCGTTCGAAACCACGTTATTTAAAGCCTAATTATGCTGATAAGTAAGAGGTTGCAGCGATAGGGTCATTATACGTACATATATAAAATAAGTAACTCAATTTGTCTTATTTATCTTAGTTACCCTCCTGACATTAGACTGTCTTATAGGTTGCCTGATCATTGAAGTGTATTTCAGGCGGAGGCAATGGCCATCACCGATGGCCGTGCAACTCTTATTGAATGCCGGGATTTTCCCTGAGAATCTTCTGATCTTTTCGGACAGTCGATCTGCGATTAGGTCTCCCGCGGACGTCACCTTGAGTCTTTCCTAGTCCACGAATGCCGCAGGTTTCTTGTGAAATTCTTGGAACATTCGAAGATAACTATCAATCCGCCGGGTTTTATTGGGGATTCTGATGGGTTTTTTTTGGGTTTTGTAACTGCTTCCAAACTTTGTTCAATCAAACAGTATTCTTTGTTTGTTAGAACAATTACGCTGTTTAAGTATCAAATGATTTTTTAAGAGCTTTGGGATTTGATTTAAAAAAAAAACACATAAAATTTAGAGAGATATAGGGTCCGCCATCTAACGTTTTTTTTCAACTAGTGCTTATTTCGTGAATGGTAACACTTAGCTCATGTCTGATTTGACAGATAATTAGTTTTATCCTTCCGCTGAACGAATATGGCTGGGAAATATTGCGACATTACTTTGATCGATTGACTTACAGAAGTTGCGGATTTCGCCAAAAAAAATCATCCTTTCAGATGAAGTAAACAAGCAAAATTGTCACATTTGGGGCACAGAAAACCCGCACGAATACATTGAAAAGCCGATACACCCACGACGAGTCACTGTTTGGTGCGGATTTTGGTCCAGAGGCATAATTGGGCCACTTTTCTTCGAAAATGAGCCAGCAGTGGCCCTTACAGTCAATGGCGATCGTTATCGGGCCATGTTGAACGAATTTTCGTTCCCAAAAATTGAAGAGGAGGATATTAGCAACGTTTGGTTTCAACAGGACGGCGCTACGTGCCACACAGCCGAAGCTACACTCAAGGTTTTGCGCCCTGTTTTTGAAGATCGCATTATCAGCCGCTGAGCTGATGTCGTTTGGCCACCTCGGAGCTGCGATTTGACACCGTTGGACTATTATTTGTGGGGTGCCGTCAAAGATAAATGTTACGCCAATAAGCCAGAGACAATTGACGCTTTAAAGGACAATATTCGTGAAGCCATTGGTGAAATACAGCTGCACACAATCGATAATGTGCTTAAAAATTGGACCGATCGTATAGGCTACTGCATGACCAGCCGAGGCAGCCATTTGAATGAAATTATTTTCAATTATTAACCGGAAGGATTGTACATTTAAATAAAAAAAGAAATTTGAGAAAATATTCAGTAGTTTTTTTAAAAAAAAATTATTTTTCAGACCCTTTATTCAATTTTTATTTGAATGATTGAACGATCTATATAATTCAATGTTTAAAGATGATTTCATGTAAACGATGACCGCGGCTATGCCTCAAATAGTTCATACACTGGGTCCAATTTTGGCATACTTTCTCCAACATATCGGCCGGTATCTCACGAAAAAATTCTTCAATATTGGCTCCCAGTGCACAACCGTTGCGGGTCCCTGGAGACATGTGTCTCACAAAAAATATTCTAACGACGTTAAATCGCACGATCTAGGCGGCCAATAGACCGACCTCAAAAGTATAGTAAGCTGTTCGCCGAACTCGCCTCTCAATTTGGTCATTTATTCACGAGCTGTGTGTGGAATGTGGTACCGTCTCGTTGAAACCACATGCCAGTCAAGTCCAACTCGTCAATTTTGGAAAAACATTTGTAATCATCGCAGGGTAGCTCTCGCCTTTCACCGTAACGTTCCTACCTTCGTCGTCTTTGAAAAAGTACGGCCCAATGATGCCACCGGCCTATAATACACACCAAACAGTGCATTACGGCAAATTCGGCAATTTTCGTTGTTCATATATCCATTCAACCAAAAATAAGCTTCGTCGCCGAACACATTTTCCCGATAAAAATTTTAATAATAAAATTCAATGATCTGCAAGCGTTTTTCATTTATAAATCAATTCATGGTTAAATTATAGACCAAACTAAACATGTTACGCGAAAACAGCTGAGCTGTCAATAATAGTTATGCCAAAAGAAAAGTTGCTATTATGCAGTCTTGGTTGGAATAAGGCGACATTGTGTATTATGAGATGCTGAAAATCGGTGATCGAACTGACCGCAATTATAAAAAAACAGCTGGAATACAAAGACAGACATGGTTAAGTTATTCTTTTGCATGGCAACGCTCGACCTTACGTCGCAAAATTTTGCCAAACAATTGTTAAATACGATCATATACAGCACCCGACTTGTTCTCCATACGTTGCTCCTGCTGACTATTGGCTCTTTCGACGGTACAATTTCTTTTGGCATCATATTCATTGGATCACCTCAAAAGACGAAAAGTTTTTTAAGATGGCATTTGGAAATTGGTTTAGAGGTGGGAAAAAGATATAGGCAGTGATTTGATAAACTTTTACTTTCTTAATTTGTAAATTTATTATCTTTTTTGAGCTAAAAACGGTCCTAATTAATTTGTATTCTTAATACGTAAACTATACTTATTTTTGTTGTAAATAAATTACGAAAACATTAAATAAAAAACCCACTCGAGTTCCCGGAGACAGGCATATCGTAGAGCTGTGAAATTATCGATAGTCGGCCCACTGAAAGAAACTGTTAAACTGTGTACCTATGTAACTATAAAATTTTACAGACGGCTAACACCCTGCGTCGAACAACTTTTTCCAAATGTGACTTTAACTAGATTTAGTGGCCTCCGTATTTACTCTTAGAATTTGGCAATATTATGGATACTGAAAAAAACTATCAATGGTCAGCCAAAAACAAAACTATCGATACTATCAATAGTACTATCGATTGTTTTGCAGCTCTAGGATATCGTCGGGAATTACGTTGCTGACGAATTGGCCATGGTGGCCATATATCGTACAATTGTGGTAGTAGTAGTATCGATAGTGAAAAAAACTATCGATGGTCACCCAAAAACAAAACTATCGATACTATCAATAGTACTATCGATTGTTTTGCAGCTCTAGGATATCGTCGGGAATTACGTTGTTGACGAATTGGCCATGGTGGCCATATATCGCACAATTGTGGTCCTAACGGGTTATTGCCTGATTGTGAGGCATACCGATAGACTTGACACTCCCTCGAATGATTTTTGCAGGAGTTGTGGTTCCTTATGTGTTAGTGTCCCACCATTGCTGCCAGATGGCAGATGTTCTTGGACTCCCATTTCTTGCCATCTTTGACTGAACTCTCCAGAATAAAAGTCACCGCAATTGCGATTTTTATTTATTGAAGTCAAAATTGTTTCCTATGGAGACTATTTGATCCCCGTTGAAATTTATGCTTGTGGCATCACAATGGGCCAAATCTCTGGCCTAAATGGGACTCCTTCCCTCTAAGGGGGTCCACCACCTTACCTAACCTAACCTAGTTATCTCTTTTGTAACCAATTGCTTAAATTTGGAATAAAATATCCCAAATACAAAAAATACAAATAAAGGTTAAGTCCGGATAAATTTTTCGTAATAAGTGAGAGTGGTGTCAAGCCCGACATTATTATAGATTACCAATCTTAGTAAATTTAAAAAAGAATATTTTCTTTTCGTAACTTATTTTGAAGTAAAACTTAAAGAAAAGGTCAATAAACATTTAACAAATAAAAGCCACTTCTTTGTAGCGAATAAAATATAAACCAAGATAACACTAAGAGAACGTAAATAAGATGTAAAAAATAAAATAAAATATTTGTAATAAAAAACAAAAAAAGGAAAAAATGTATAAGAATGAATAATAAACAACAAATGAAACAATTTAAGTGCTAATTATTTTAACAATTTACTGCAATAACAACAACAAAAGATGAGAAAAAAACTTTTTATTAATAAAACAAAACAAAACAAAACAAAACAAAAAAGTTTTATAAACAAATTCATGCACTTTTCCTGAAAATCTGGGTCAACTTATGGTACAACAGCAGCAATAGCAACAACATAAAATATGTGGTTCATTGAATGGGATGTATATGAGTTTGGGTGTTACACACACACACATACACACACATCCATACATACAAAAAACAGTTTGCAACAATGTGCTTTATGAAAGCACCGATAAAAAATATGTATAAAGAAAACGAATTATTATGATGCAAAATTATTATTATTTTTTTTTTTAATTTTATTTTTTTCATTATCACATTTTAATATTTTTAATACGAAATATTGAAATTCAACAAAAGTAAGTTCTACAGTTTGTAAGATTGGCACTGACACTGTCTTTTTTCGTGAGTAATTCTGTATCGAAAAATATAAATGAAGTTCATTTATAATACATGCATATGTACGAGGGCAGATTAATATTGAAGCTACCTAAGTAGGAAAAAACCATTTTTTTCAAAACCCATTCATTTCTCAACATAGTCTCCTTTTAGCTCAATACACTTAGTAAGACGATTTTCCAACTTTTTTATACCATCTGAATAATACGATTTTGGGAACCCCTCAAAATACGCATTAGTTTCGGTAATCACTTCTTCGTTTGAGATGAATCTTTTTCCTGCGAGCCATTATTTCAAGTTTGGAAACAGGAAAAAGTCACTAGAGGCTAAATCTGGACTATAAGGTGGATGATCAACCAATTCGAAGTGGATTTCTCGTAGTTTTAGCATCGTATCTAATGCTGTGCGAACCGGTGCGTTGGCTTGAAGAAAGAGCACTTTTTTCTTGTTTAAATATGGTCGTTTTTCCTTGATTGTATCAACCAATGATTGTGGAACCTGTGATTGTGGATCCCTTTTCAAGATAATCGATGAGCAATCTTCCATAAACTTGCCAGCCGATTTCGCTGTCTTCGCCTTCTTCGGAGCACTTCCACCAGCTTCCACCCATTGCTTCGATTGATTTTTGGTTTCAGGTGTTTAGTGGTGGACCCACGTTTCATCAACAGTTATTAATCTACGCCAAAAATCAGCAGGATTATGCTTTATCATGTCCAAACACCGCTGTGAAGTAATCTGTCGAACTCGTTTTTGTTCAACACTGAGTAAACGCGGCACCCATTTTGCCGATAGCTTTTTCATATGCAAGTGTTCATGCAAAATGTTGAGCACACGTTCATATGATATGTTTACCATTTCAGCAATCTCACGTATTTTGGCCCGGCGATCATTCATAACGATAGTGAGGATTTTCTTCATATTTTCTTCAGTAACCACCTCTTTTGGCCTTCCTGTTGATGATATGGTTGCAGTGCTTGTTCGGCCCCGTTTAAATTCAGCCATCCAATATTTTACCATATAATCTGACGGAGCAGATTCGCCGTAATGTTTATCAAGCTTTTCTTTTGTCTCTTTCGCCGTTTTGCCTTTCAAATAATAGTGTTAAATCACTACACGAAAATCATTCAATAAGTCCGTAGGATAAGTAATAAAAAAAAAATTTTTTTGACAAAACTCGATTTTATTATTCAACATATAGTAGTTGCCTTCGAGGGCGATACAACGAGTATAGCGATTTTCGAAATTTTCGATATCGCTTTTATATTACGATTTCTCTTTCTCTTCAAAATAGACCTCAGTTACTGCGATAACTTCATCATTAGACTTAAATTTCTTTCCAGCAAGCATTCTCTTGAGACCTTTAAAAATGAAAAAGTTGCTCGGGGCTAAATTTGGAGAATACGGTGGATGAGTAAGCAATTCGAAGCCTAATTTATTCAATTTTGTCATCGTTTTCATCGATTTGTGACACGATTTATGAGCTGACGCATCAATCACTTTGTACAGAGCTTTCGCATACCCGAATATTCGTGTAAAATGGTAAAAACACCACCATCTGATATCTTTACAATGCCAGCCACCACAGGCACCTTCAACTTGCAATCGTTCATAACCAATTTGTGGATTTTTTTGATGTTTCCTGGAATAACAGTTTCTTTTATGCGTCCACTGCGCTTATTTACAAAAAAGATCTACAGTTGCCTTAACATGACAGACTAATACAATACCCACTAGCCAGCCCTTGCACCAGAGACTCAATAAAAACTAATTTATTTCACAATTATGAAATTCAAAAAGGCTATAGAACGATGAAAAAAACTATTTGAATCGAAAACAAATATGATATGAACATAGCCGAGTCCTTTGAAGACCACAGCATAAATATAAAAAAAATTATTTTCATTATTTTCAACATTCGCTCTAAAACTAAAGCCTATAACGATAAAAATGTTTTTATCGCAATTTGAAATTCAATTCAGGTCCGATAAAATCGCTCCAAGCATTTCCTCTTTGCGAATGCTTGATGAATTATTAAACTATTTTGGTAAGTTTTTGCTCAGTAAAAGTAATCCTTAAGTTCATAAAGTATGAAATTCTTGCGAATCTTAATTAAAAATAATATATAATATATAGTATATCGCACTTGTACCTGTAGGCAAAAAACTTTTCTGTTTACTGTGAAATTAGATCACAAAAAGGGGTAACAAGTGTATTTTGTTTTAATGTAAGATTTTTACAATGGGTAGTTATGAGTCACTATATAGTATATCATTGGCTTGCAATAAGTGCGATATGCATTTTTGTAAATGTATTTAAAAAATAATTATGAAGAATGTTACTACATCAGGCTATTTTATATGTACAACAAAGATTTGTATTTAGGACGAAGATATTTTAGCTGTAAAGATCAAGCTGAGCTGGCTCCAGAATACACGGACGAACATTGCGCTGTAGTGTCAATCCTAGTAATTCCAAGTGGATTTTTGGCACGGTGGTTAAGCCCATACTTATGTATGGTGCGGTTGTATGGTCTTTGACAAAGTGCTGCAAAGTGCGGCACTGGTGATTACAGGTGCACCCAGGTCCACTGCTTCGAAAGCCTTGTTTGTGTTGTTGTACTGACTTCCGGTGGATCTGATGGTTAAGCAGATGGCGATTGTGTCTGCGATAAGGTTGTGGACAGCGAGGGCATGGTCTGACAAGAATCATGGGTATGCGGCTGCATAGCGGTACTTGGATACGATCCCTGGTGGGTGGATTATTGTACACTCAAACCCTTCCAGGATAGAATGTTCTCTGTGTTCATCTCACCAGAGTCTCTAATAGGCACCGGTTCTTTTGAGATATATACAGACGGGTCGAAATCCTCGGAGTGGGTCCGAGACGGTGTCTTTATTCCTGCATACGAGGTGAGAGTATCCTTTAAACTTCCGGACTGCAGTCTTTTACAGGCAGAGGCAGCGGACTGGTTGATGTTCTATAAGGTATTTGATGTTGATATCCGGATCTGTACAGACAGTCAGGCTGCGATCAGAGCGCTCTCCAATGTCTACTCGACATCGCGGCTGGTATGCAAATTCCGGGCGTCTTTAAACAAGATGGTGAGACATACAGACCTAGAGATTATCTAGGTAAGGGGTCACTCTGACACCCGGGAGAAATGTGTGGTGGAAACGAGAAGATTGACCGTCAAGTTGGAATGCCACTTTAGTCTGCAGACTTCTGGTTCTGCGATCAATGTTGCTCTATACCAAGGCAAACCTGGCTCCCATACGATCGGGCTAGTTCGGAGCTTATCTTGAGGTTGCCGTGGCATAGTCTGCGAATAATTACTGTAGCAGTTGTCAGGATGGCGAAGAGGAGGAGATTGTCGAACATTTCTTATGTCAGTATCCGAATCTTTCAGATATTAGAACTGTAGCACATGTACATAAATGTCAGCGGGCTTTCTTTCTTTACGTATACTCCCTTGCCCGGACATGTAGGTAGGTCCGCTTGTATACTACCTTATATGAGCATTACAGTGGGATCAGTATTAGACTGAAGTGAGCTAGACCAGTGTATAGCTACCCGTTGTAACTAACCCACTAATTGGTTGTCAGAAATTAACAAGTTTAATAAAACCAACTCGTAGGTTTAACATCATGATGCTACGTGACACATAACTGAAAATGTTAGCAATATTATCAACCTAATAACTCTTGAGCGATTGGAGGTCAATATAGCTTAATTACCCAATGAAAAAAGTACCCAATAATAGAATTAACAAAAGGGTTAACAGCTTTGAAATATTGTATAAACATCAGGAAATTTCTTCTTCAGCTTAATAATTACATTACATTTCATTTCATTTCATTAATTTTTTATTGTTTTATTTATAATTAAAGGTCGAATGTTTTTTTAAACACAACCTTTATTAGTCACGCTTATCATGAATAATTTTTTTTGAAATGTTTTCCCCTTTTCTGATTATTAGTAGAGGATGAGAGCCCTGTACAAATTTACAAATTCCTCTGATCGTGAAAAGTATTTATCCTGGCAATTTGCATTTATAATTTAAGTATTTATTCTTTTTTATTGTATAATTAAAGTTTTTATTAAATTATTTTAGGTTTAGAAGTGTGGAGAGACGTATTAGCTGAATTTTAAAATTCGCTCACAAAACAAGAACAACAACAAGACAACAATATGAACGCCCCCCTCCGAGCCATCGGATTCACCGCCTCTACCGAATATGGCATTAAATCCATTCTCATCTTGCTCTTCATCGCTATCACTTAGTTCTGTTTTGTTGATTTTTAATTTTATTTGATAGACATTTTTCAATGGCTATGTTATAGCGAATAATGTACACTTTTCATTTTATCCTGTTATTCTTTTTGGCGCTTATGCCATTTTTAAAGTGTTACTGTTTGACCAGAGTCACCAGTTTCTTACCGTCCGTCTTGCTGAAAAAAAGTCTACGTTTGTCTTGTTTCTTTTTCTCCAGCTTTTATTTGTGTAATTCTTTGCATGGCAATTGCTTTGTTGGTGTTGGCTTTCCTTTTAATATTTTTTTTTTTTTTTTTTTTATTCAATTCTACCGTTTAATTATGACAAATTTTGTCATAAACAAACATTTCAACTTTTCAATAAAAATTCACAAATTTCTTTCTTGAATTATTTTTGTTAACATTCAACGTAAAATGATAGCTTGTGAAAGGGGAAAAAAATATCATGGGAGATTCACGATAGTAATATTCCCTTCCTTCGAGGGAAATGAAAATTTCATGGAAATAGCAATTCCACATGCTATTAATGAAAATCGATTCAGTTCTTCTATATTTTTTCATAATTAAAACTGTCATATATCTACACATATGTATGTCCATATGTATATATTGAAAATTGATTGATTTTATGTTATTCATTTGCACATTATTTTTTATTATTTTTAAATGATTGCACTTTCAATTTCTCAAACTAATAAACAATCAGAATGATTGAAAACTTTTACCACAAAATCTCAATCTCAATGAGATTTTCGAGAAAGTTTTAAAGATTATATTTAATAATTAGTTACGTTTTCATTTCTTTGTGAAAAAAAAGGAAAAACAAAATAGAAGAAGAAGAAAAAAGAAATTTTTCAAACATCAATTCAAATTGTCATCTTTAACCACTTCCCCAAAACAAACTGACTCACATATGTATGTATGTTTGTATGTACGTTTCTACAGCAGAAACTATTCATTTTATTCATTTTACATTCACATCATCTACATACGACTACAGAAAACAAAAAGAAGAAAAACTAAATACGAGTAATAATGAAGATCACATACTCGTACATAGAAGAAGAAAACGTATCAGCCATGTGGAGGAAAAGAAAAATTGTTTTCTTTTGCATTTCAAACATCTTCTTAATGTACTCTCGTACGAGTATTTCTAAAAACATTTAATCTGTACAATGACTCTTCCTTTAAACCATTAAATATTGAAAATAAAAAAATAAAAATAAATAAATATAAAAAAAATTAGAAGAAGAAGAAGAAGAAGAAGAAGAAATAACATATTTTCACACAATACTTTCACTGCGGTCAAATACAGCAGGCAGTTAAATCAGCCTGACTAACTGTCAGGCAAAGCAAATGCAGTTTAGTCAGTCAGTAAGCAAATTGTATATAATTTTCTAAAATGCAAAAATAACAATAACAACAATAGCGAAAAGTTAGAAGGAAAACCATGGTAATAAAAAACCAACATTTAAGAACATTTCGTGTTCAAGTCAATGCAATTTATTAAAACGACAACAGCGAAAATGATCATTATGATGATAAAAATTGTTATCGTTGTCGTCATTATCAGCACCTAAGTGTACAGTGGTTTATAAGAAACAAAAACATATTCCAGTTGCCGCTGTGGTATGGTAGGTAAGACACCCGCCTACCAACCAGAAGGCTAGTAACTGGTTATGAGTATTACTTATTATTGAAAACTTCTCTAATGTATTTGCCGTTCGAAGCCGGCGTTAAACTGTGGTCCTTCCCTTTCAATGAGTTTAAAAATATAATCGGGTGTAGCTCATTGACTGAGAAAACTCCCAATGTTCCTTCATGGAATGTGTTATGGGAATTGATATACATAAAGAGCATAAACGACTTTTTTATCACAAGATCACAAGATGGTATTAATGCCCATATAATCAGGTAACGATCACATAGTTGGTTCCCTTAAAATACATTTGTATTCCTCTTTCTGATATAATCGATAATTAGAAGAAACAAAAAAAAAAAACAAACAAAAAAGAGAAAATTTGTAAATTTTAGGTTAATTCACTTCATAGGAACCAGTGCGACATGCCAATTTTGATTATTTATTTTATGTTAAGATAGATCATTCGCTAGGAAAATAAAACTTCTTTAATGGAGGATTATTCAACTTATGGATGAGGAAATATGACCAAAGCAGAAGGCTAAATATCTAGGAATAATACTGGATAGTAAACTGACGTTGAAAGCTCAAGTGAGGCCTGTCCTAAGAAAAGCCACGCATGGACTTATGGTGTGCAGGAGGCTTGCAGAGAGATCTTGGGGCTGTAACCCAAATATATTATACTGAATGTATACCATGATGATCAGACAGATTGTGACATATGGGGCCGTTGCATGAGCGTCAAGAACGAGTTTGCAGTGATCATATTAACACGGTTAGCCGAGTGATCGATTACTCCATACTTGGCTATCCTGTGGACAGGATCACGAAACTCTATGACTTTAACAAACGTTTCAGGGCAAGACTTAGTAATAACAGTGAGTGAGAAGGAATAATTTTATGGCACACGGATGGGTCAAAGACGGAAGGTAGTAAAGGCGCGGAAGTAATTAGCCTTAGGAAGGAATATTCGGAACTTATGGGAAAAATCGGCAGTATACTCCAAGCGAAAGTTGATGCAATTGAGAGATGTGCTCAATTTAACATACAGAGGATATATAGGGGACAAGACATAGTTATACTATATATTATACAGGCCGCCATTCGATCACTTGGATCCTATGAGGTTCACTCAAGGCTAGTTTGGGAATGTCTGGATAAACTGTACCAGACGGGCAGGGACAATAGGGTCAGCTTATGCTGGATCACGGGTCATGCAAGAATTCCGGGGAATGAAGGGGCCGACGAACTGGCCACAACCCTTTTGTGGACTGGTAAGGGGGGCTGAAGGGCATACTCAACAAATATAAGGATAATGAGAGGCGGGTACTTTTCTCTGGCCGTACGGGTCTGAGACAAGCTAAATTTTTGTTGGGTAACTACAATAGGAGAAAATTTGTATCCTGCTTTTGACCGTTCATTGCAGGCTAAATTGACATCTGAGTAAAATGGGATTAATCTCAAGTCCGATATACAGATTCTGTGATGAGGAAATCGAATCACCAGACCACATACTACGTAAGGATTAATCGCGGTTGATACCAACCAACATCCTGAATTTCGAAAGGTATACGAGTTTGAGGGAGATATTATAGCGAAACCCTATATAGATGGAGGGGTGTACAATAGATCGAGAGATCGCAGTACTTTTGTATCTCAATGATAATAATAATAATACACCACTGTAGCATAGTCATAATAATGATTAGAAAAAAATAGAAAAATCTTTAAGTTTCTACTTCAAAAAACTTTAGGGGGTTTCATTATAACTTTTTTTTGCTTCTTTTGTTTTTGTTTACTGGCTTCCTTAATATTAAAGAGTTTTTCTTTTCACCAGAGCTTTAAGGCTACCAGTACGAGTATTTTAATGTTTCTTTCTTGCTATAGTTGGTTGCTTTTTGTTGTAAGAGTTTGATGGCCATTTGGCTGTTTTATATCTCAGATGTACTTGATCTTCAACGTAATGCTTGACATACTTTACCTTTAGAAAAAAAAAAAATCTTTAAAAAAATAGTTTTCCTACTCTATGTTGTACACGAAAAACTATTGAAAATTGAGGAAAACTCTAGAGTTTCCATATGATGATCATGATGATGATGTCTTTCTATTTCTATATGTTTTTGTTACTTCTTCTATACACAACAGGTCTGATGATGATGATGATGATCATGATGATGGCTTAAGCTGCATCTTAAAAGTTCAAGTGAAAATCTTTATGTATATTTTCTATTTCTACTTTTGCCAAAACGAGAAAGTTGTGCCAATACACTCTTAAGCAAATGAAACTGCATATACTGTGTCTTTTTACAACAACAACAAAAAAATCTTAAATAAAATTGCTTTTATTTGCTATTCATAATTCTATAAGCAGTTTAAGAGGATTTTTTACTGCCTTAGACAGACACCGCTGTGTTGAGCTGAGCTGAGCTGAGCTAAGCTGTGCTGTGTTGTAGCACAATGACTCCTATTTTTATATTTTAGAAATTTCATTTTACCATTCAAAGTAATTGACTTCCTGTTCCACATTGACTTTCCCAAAACTCTTTGCAATCGAGTTGAGTTGAATCAAGTCGAGACTGGCAGTCAAGTTTAGGCAGTAGGTCTTTTTGTCTTCTATTCTGGTGTTATGGCGTGCAATTTGCTACTCGTTCGTTTTTTGTTTTTTTTTTTTTTTTTGTTTTTTCAATGTTGAAGGATTTTGTTTTTTATTTTTTTTTATTTTTATTTTTTGTTGTTGTTGTAATAGGTGAAAAAGAGGCTGCTGGAAAATATCAATTGAATATTTTCAATGACCCACATTAATTTGAATAAAATACTAAATTTCCTGCCTGTCTGCCTGTCTGCCTGCCTGCCAGATTTTGTTTTCTCATTTTAATTCTGCCATAAAGCAAAGAGAACTGCAAGAAGGTGAGCTGGTAGATTTGAAGATGGTGAGAGTGGGTGATTTAAGACACTTAAGCCCCACTCCTTTTGTTGTCTAGTTTTTAATTCGTTCGTTAGTCATACACTTCAAATACAAATCGTATAGAAGTTTGCAATATTTTTTTTTTCTTTTTCTTTTTCGTTCATTCAATTCAATACTTTTATGTGGGTTTTTTTGCATTTCTAGTGTTTAATGCAGAGATGCCGAAACTGCTCCATTTCTTTCATTTGTTTTGCGTTCGTCCTCTTACATACATCTAATAGTCAAATTTATACAAGTTTTTCTAATAACACAAGTATACACGATTTTGGATCAGAGCACCTAAACACTATTTCTAAGGGTTTTTCGGGAGCTGAATTCAAATAACAAGCTCGTTTTTTAAGATTGATTCTAGTTTCCAAGATATTGAATAAAAATATATTGTTTTTTTCATTTTTAACAGATAAATTTAAATATTTTCAATAAAAAGTGAAAATATGTAAGTGAAGAACAGTCTATCGATACTATGTCGCTTGTCTTGGTTAGGGTCTGTTTGCACTCGTACCAAAATCTTTAAGATTATCTTTTGATTTTCAGTAAATCTTGGTATAGTCGATCTCCTTGTTAATAACTCGTATTACCTAAGTTATCAGGTCGGACATTGAGATATGAACGAAGAAAATGTATTTTGGGAGTCATTTGTGTTGAAATTTGAAATGTGACTTATATCTGATTCTGTAAAAAGTGACTTTTGTTTGAGCGTCAGGACATTTCTACTCCTGCAATTTTAATTCTTATGTGTGGGACAAAAAAAACACCTTTAACAGGGTACCCGGGTACCACACAGAGAATATATGCAGCTTCATATTATCACGCTGTTTATATATACAAAAGCTGCATGTTGAAACGCGAAAAATGTTTTTGTTTAGTGTAACATAATGGATATAAGGAGATGCAGCAATGGAAGTATCTTCTGCAGAGTGAAAGAGATGTATAGAACCTGATGAGGAGCATAAAATTAACAATTAACGTTATGGTAAGGGTGGTATGCATTGACGCCTTAAACCAGGTCCAGAATCACAGACTTTAAGTAGAAGTATCTTACGCTAACGTGTGGACCAGCGCCTGGCTTAAGTATATATACAATTAAAGATGTATTTAAAAGTATCTTATCCAAGGAGATGTGTGACATGATTTTGCGCGGAAATAGTACAAAAGAAAAAAAGCGACTGAAGAATACAACACAAATTTGAAAACAAAGTTTTCGAATTCCTGTAAACGTCCACCAAATACCGTTTACAGAAAAAGAGCTGGACGCTTTTTTAGGAATACTAATCTTTTGCGGAGCGTAAAAATTGAACTCTGAGCAACTATCTGAATTATGGAAACCAAATCACTTACCAATATTTCGTGCAGCAATGTCCCGTGATAGGTTAAGACAACTTCTATGCTTGATTCGCTTTGGTAACGAACAAACTTCAGCAAGGCGTGTTGAAATTGATAAGTGTACTGCCATTAGAGACATTTGGACCATACTTCATTATTTAAAAGTTACAAGCCAGGCGAGAGTATTACCGTTGATGAACAATTCTTGTGGTATAGAGGACGTACGATAAGCCTGCTGATGTTGATCGCCAAAGAAATGTAGGCGAAAAGTAGTCTTAGACTTAATCAGTCTATGAAAAAAAGAAAACTATAGCACATCTCTAACTACAGATAATTATTTCACTTCTCTGCAACTTGCCCAGACGTTAAGTTCATGGAAACTTATTACACTGAAAGAAAACAAAACATTTATGCCATCAAATACGCTGCCTAATAAAGATAGATAAGAATTAGCATGTTTGTTTACATATTCAAATTTTTTCATATAGATATTTTGTATGGTGGTACCCGGGTACCCGGGTACCGTCACCCTGTTAAGGGTGTAAAATATAAAATGATTTACCACTTTCCCCCAAGCTGAGACACAAATGTCGTCAATATCAAAATATGAATATAAGCAAATGTTAGGAGTTCTCCGAAAGTTTCAAGCGTCGAGGAATTCTGTGTACAAAGAAAACTGCAATTAAAATACAAAAAGGTACCCGGCTACCCTGTCACACACATAAGGATAAGTTCTAATCGCGAATCAAGTCATTCAGTTGACTTTGAAAAATATATGTTTTTCTTCCATGTTAAAGCCTTCGGTCGATGATGAACTGTAAGTTTTCATGGAATTTGCACTCATATCTGCACAATTTTTAAAAGGGTCATTGCTTGTACGGGGAACTGGCTAGGACACTGAAAATACATCAAGATCTTTAAACTAGTTTTGTTTGCTATGAGACCGATCATACTCATCAACTAAAAATAACAATAATTTCTATGATTTTTCTGATCTCGCCATAACATTGAAAATAGAAATGGAAAGTACTTTTTGACCAAGTGAGTGAGAGCTACAAAGAAACCTAAATAATAAAAGTATGCATTTCTTATCACATCTGTAATATTTTTTCTACTTTTCTTTATCATATAACATCCGCAAACATAACGAAAACATTTGGAATTGTCTTTACAATTTTCGCTTTGCATTTTCACAGGTTGTGTAACAAAAAAGAACTTCAAAAATTAAATTTAAAAGATGTTTTTAACGATGCCAACAGCTGATTGTCGCTATAATAATGCAGTGCTGTCAACATTAAAGATCTCGAAAACTAAACCCATCTTAAAAAACGAAACCCGAATTCGAATTTAGTGCCTCAAATAACATTATGATGTAATCCAAAAATTGACCTTGATTTGTAAATAAGAGATATATAGTATTTGATCTCATCATCTTATTATGAAGGACATAGTGAATCTTAAGAGTAAATTTAACGAGTTTAAGTCTCTAAAGTGTATAGAACGACTGGAGCTACACTGATTTTTACTAGAAAATGATCCAGGAGAAATGGCGAAATATCATATGGACGTAACGCTTATGATTAGTATCAAAATAATACCGTAATGATAAGGCGATAACAGTGTTGAGATAAGAACAAGCGGAATTCAGGCCAAAAAGTCCACCATCGACAATATTAATATGTAATTTCCGTAGCCGTAGAATAATTTATGGAATAGCGTTCACGACTTTCTCACTAATTCATAAATTTTGAAAATTAGTCTTTGACAAATTGAGCGATAGTGCGTATACACAGAATCAAGTCTTTATAAAACAAACTCTTCGGAGAATTTCTAGAATATTTTGCCTAAAAGTTATATTCAATAACAGTAGAGGAGAAGAGGGGAAAAAACTTCCTTTGAGTAAAAACTCCAGCGAAGTAAAGAGCAATATAGGAACATATTCAATCTAATGGAAATAGTAACGATTTCAATGGAGTTTAAAAAAAGGAAAAAAGAAAATTTGGTTGTGAAAATTTCCTTTTTTTCGATATGTTGTATATACTATTTCCCACAACATTCCATGAAGGAACAGGGGGACTTCTCTCAGTCAATGGGCTGCACCCGATTTTATTTTTAGACTCATTGAAAGGGACCTACCGTTTAACGCCGGCTCCGAACGACAAATGCATTAGAGAAGTTTTCAGTAGTAGTAATACTCATAACCTGTTTCTAGCTAATGTTATGAGGTGATACCGCTGTTGGAAAAATTTTTCCTTTTTCAGGTGGCCTGGTTTTGAACCGAGGACCTTCTGGCTGGTAGGCGGGTGTCTTACCTATCATACCATAGCGACACAAATAAGATAAGTTAACCAATAACTTTCATTTGCAACTGTTTCAATTTATAGCAAATTTGGGAATCAATTCAACACTCGTACTTACTACATGCAACATCAAAGTATATAAATGCTTGCAACATTGTATTGCACAAAATATTGCCCTCAATTGTACACAACAACAATTGCTTGTAAAACACTGCAACCTTTTTTCTCTCTCTCTCTCTTTTTAATCGAAATCATTATTCTTAAGAATAAGTTTTCTTTTTCGTTGCTGTACGAGTATTTTTATTTTTGTTTTGCTTTTTTTTTGTTGAAATTTTTAAATAAATCCCACAATATTGTTGCAGACATTGCGTATAGAGTTTTCGTTTTAGAAAAGTTACGGGGAACACAATTCCGGAATCTTAGTTTTGTTTTTTGAGTACTTGAAATGTTTATATAAACACATACATCCGTACATACACGGTGCGACAAAAAAAAATTCGTGTTAAATGAGGCCATTTTTCTGATAGGCGCTATCGAGTAGAATAAGGATTAAAAACCGGTTTTTTGAACCTTGGCGATCTTATAAGCTTATAACTTAGCTAAATATTGCCCGATTTTAAGTTTCTTTTCGGATTTGGAAAGAAGAGAAACAGTCATTTTAAATGATATATACATACATATGCCGTTGAAGTAGTCTTGAAAAAACTTGGTGTATTTCCAAGGTAAACAAATTTTTCACTAGGGTAGCCAGATATTTAACTGACAAAAAAAAATACAATACGCAGTACAATTAATAAAATAACTAGATTGCCTTAAAAATTTATTAAATAATATGGTGTAGCATTTCGTTCTGCAATAGCAATTCTATCGAATACTTAGTCACATTAAGGCAAATATTGGATGAAAAATACGTAACCACTACTTTATATAAACATTTTATGGAAAAATTCCTTTTTTGTCCACATTTAAAAAAATAGTTAACGACAAATAACAGTGTAAAGAAATGTTAATATTATTTACTAATTAAATTTAAAAAAAATTTAAAAAAAAACATTTCTATAAAATAATGATTAATTACGCTTTTTCCACCAAATATTTTCCTCAAGTAACCGTACATTTAGTTAAGTTTTAAAAGAAAGTTTTACCACATTTTTACCACTAACAATCTTCGATTAATAAAAGTCGGAAATATAAAATACCATAAAGGGTTTTAAAACGGCATCGTAAATATGTATTTTATCAGGATGCTTTAAGCTACTTTTTTAAACTAAAAAAAAACCTTTATTTTTATCAAACACGTTCAACACAAAAAAAGTACATAAAGCAAAAAAAAGTATTTTATCGTACTTTTATTGGTGATATACAGAAAACAGTACATTGACTAAAAAAAGTACGCGTACTGCTGAAAACAGTCGTCTGGCTACCCTATTTTCCACATATGTACATACTATATTTCAAGTTTCGATGCGCTTTTTCGCACTATATTATATAGGAACCATACTATTTATGAACTAAATAAGGAATTATATTAAGTTTTGCATTAAATGTGACTTAAGGCGTAAAAATCAGTTAGAAATTGTGTGAGTTATTAAGCTTTTTAACAATGCAACTCATAAAAAATAAATTTTATTTGGTATTTTATAAAATAAAAAAAAAATCTATACTAGTAAAAAGGGGAATCCCAAAATTCTAAACTTATTTCGTAAATTAAATACTCGTATATGTACGCACATAATAAATTGTGTTTCAGAGTTTTGTGGTTTGGTTGACGTTTTAGAATAGACAATGTTAAAAGAGGGTTGCTGTTTTGCCATGTTGACGAAAGCGAGTGTTGACGTTATCCCGAGTGCACTGTGTTCGTATTTTAACAAAATTACAAATTTAGTCTATTTACAAGGAGAATTATATCACAAATTTTATAAACATAACCATCACAAATATATAAAATATATATATAACATCGAGTCGATACATGCCCTCCATCGTTCTCGGTTACGCGCCAGTGCCCGTAATCCGACAAAGGATCTTCTCGTTTGGTCTCTCACTGTCTTGCGCCATGTAATTTTCGCTCTCCCCTTCTCTGGCGCCCCTTTGGGTCCCACTCTAGCACTGCATGGGGAATTTCTCTTGTGTGTTTTCTAAAGGTGTGACCAATCCAGTCATATTTTCGCTTGTCTGGTAAATATATTATATACTAAAAACCGCAGTTGTTGTTTGCTACACATGCTTGCAATACTGAATTTCATAATAAAAACTAACAAACAATAAAAAACAGAAAACAAATAAAACAATGGCCTAAAATATGAAGAAACAAAATATTAAAAACTTCAAGATGAAGGACCTCAGGCCCATAAGTCTGATCTCATTCTTTCTCAAAACATTGGAAAGAATTTTAGATGGCGAGACACGATCAGATACTTTCAAACTCTTGGTGACCGTACGCAACATACCTACGCGAGGCATCGGTTCACCGAGACCGCAGTAAGTGGGCTACATTGAGAAAGCCTTGCCGAAAAAGCTTTTCTCACTGGGAGCCTTCATTGACGATTGTTAGGACTCTCAGTATACGGAACGTTAGTGAATGCATTGTAAGGCTTGTAGGGAAGCTCTTGACTGACAGATTTATGACTGCCTTCTTTAGGAAGGCGAATCTGATTCTCTGGCAACTGCTGTATAACATCGTTGTGACGGTATTTAAGCCTCCGTATCCTCGAGGTGGAAGTGTTTTAGTGTTATTCTGCTCCCTAAATTCTCCTAAAGAGAAAACATATTGGAGAGGGTAAAGAAGGCTACCGTGGCACTTTACACCTGTAAGAAAGTAGTAGGCAATATTTGAAACTTAGATATGCCATCACGCATTAGCTCTATCGAGACGCCTACTATGCTTTACTGTGTAATCGGGTTAATTTCCTGACACCTTATAATTTTTTCCAATTCTGGTCTAACAGAACAGAGGATCCTGCCATTGAAGTCTATAGCGACGGCTCAAAAATTATGGACAGAGTAGACTGAGGTATACATATACATAGAGGATTTGAACATTAGACTTTCGTATAGGTTGCCTGAGCACTGCGGTGTGTTTTATGCAGAGGTCATGGCCATTTACGGGACTGTTCAGTGTTTGTTGATTGGCAGGATTTTTCCTAAAAATCTTTTGATTTATTCGCACAGCTAGGCTGAAACAAGTCAGTTACGGAGTCACATATATGCCTATCCTCGTTCACGCATTCCGAAGGAAAGGGGTAAATACAAGTTTTAGGGATAGAGCTCCCAATTTTCGAACTGAAATTGAGCATATGTGTTCGATTTCCTCCGTTAAACATACATATGTATAGGGAGACTCAACTGTGTCAATGTCTAGTCGTTGTTTGAAAAGACCGACTTGATGACCCAACCATTTCCTAAGTGGGATGTTACCATACTTTACCTTATCTAAAATATTAAAAAACGTGACAAACCGAAAAGAAAAATACTTATATATGGTGGGCCATTTAAAAGTTTAAATTTAAAAATGCAATAAAACAAAAACGGGTTGAAATTTTACCAAATTAATTTTTTTGTTGCGAAGTACAATTGTTCCGGTTAGAAATTAAATATTATTTCATTTATGTGGCTGCCGCTGCTGGCCCCGCAATACCCCATTCGAGCGGACCAATTTTCGAATGTATTGGGTCATATCTCGGCAATGGCATCACCGATGTTGCCCTTCAAATGCTCAAATGTCTCTGATTTGTCGGCGCTTCACAGAAAATAGTCCAACGGTGTCAAATCGCACCTTGTTGGCGGCCAACTAACATCACCATTTCGGCTAATTAAACGGCTATCAAACGTATGACGCAATAAATCGATTGTGGTATGAGATGTGTGGCAAGTTTCTACATCCTGTTAAAACCAAAACATCGTTCACATTAACACCATGCAGAGCGTGCACAAAAAAATCGGTTATCATGGTGCGATAGGTGTCTGCATTGACCGAAATGTTTGCGCTGTCTTCATTTTGAAAGAAATATGGGCAATTGATGTCTCCGCTCCACAAGCCGCACCAAACAGTCATTCGTAATGAGTTCATTAGCTTCTTTAACACCTCGTTTGGGTTTTCTGAGTCCAAAACACGGCAATAATGCGTATCAACCTACCCACCAAGATGAAAATGAGCTTTATCCGAAAAGATGATTTTTGCAATTTTTTTTTTATTTTCTTTGCAATTTCCGACCATTTGTCTTTGTTTTGGAAATAAATTTCCAATAAATCCCAAAAAGTGCTCAAGCGTAAATCTATTCATTTCGTTTAGTGGAGATAATATACTGAATTGTGCGACAAAATAGAATAACATAAGCATTGCCAGATTCGAAATAACCGCTGGTTCAAATTTAAACCTATAGATGGCCCACCCGATACATAAATAAAAAAATAGTTTTTGTTTTTACAATCAACTGTCTGTCATTTTTGTGTCTTCAAACAGTATTATTGCAAATTAAACCAAATAAAACCGCTCACAATCGATGGGAAATTATTACAATTACATAAGTTAACAATCTCAAATACACATAATCGTGAATTGGGCTATTATGTATGTGTTTGTAAAAAAAATATGATGATTTAAGATAAAGTACTGGTATATTATAGTACTCGTACTATTAGAGTACAAAATTATACAGACTTAAATCGTAAAAATTTTCAGGTGCGTTGCCTGTTTCTGCAAGAAGGTTGTAAAAGTAACATCGGTGTAAAAAAAAGTCACATACGTTTAGGAGTCAAAGTTTTTTTTTTAACATTTTGAGGCAAAAAACACGGATTAGGTATTGCACATGGTGTTCTACGATTACCGTGTGAGCATTTAGAGTTCTTACCATGAGCTCTTTCAGTTTTCACGGAATATTACCTTTAGCAAGAGGCACAGCTTTTACTAATAACGATAATGCACACACAAATTCAACTAATTTTAGCATTAACTTTTAATTATGAAGAATCCATACATTCTATAGGTTTCACTATAACTTTTTAAGTAGTAACTTGCCGAATCCCAAGAAATTCCGTTTTTCTTTTTTTTTTTAATTAAAACTCTAAATTGTAGAAATGCTACTTGTACGTATAATGGTGTGTGCGACAGTTTGTGGTACAGGCAATGTAGACTTTCTCCTTGCAATTACTATTTTCTTTTTTTGTTGTTGTTGTTGTTGTTGTTGTTGTTATTTTAATATCGTATCATTTTTCCCCATTTTTTTATTTATTTCAGTTTTTTTGAGGTTCTAATGGCATCAATTGTGTGGTTGTTGGATATTTTTTTTCGATGTGCGGCAAAGTGTTTTCTTTTTTTCTTACATTAATTTCTATTTTTCCATACATACATGCATACATACATATGTATATGTTTACATATATTTTTTAAATTATGATTACCCATATTTTTGTGCTGATTTATTGGAATAAACGTAATGCCATATATTATTTCACCTTTTCGGTATGGTGGGTTAGTGTAGTGGTGGGGTAATAGAGGCACATAAGTAGTAGTAGCAATGGAGTGTTCAACTCTCTAGAATATATGCAAATGTGGAAGTTTTATTTCTGACCTATTTTTTCTGTCTCATTTGAATGGTGAAATTTTAGTTTATCTTCGCTATTTATTTGTTTTCGCTACAAATGGGTGTTAAAAAAAGGAAAACTAATTGCTTTTTGAAACACATACTGGCCTGAGTAGACATTAAACACTTTTTTTTGCAATAAATTTAAATTGCCTGAGTTTTGTATAAGCCGTTTCCTTTTGTTAATGATAAAAAGCTTTAGAAAAATGTATTAAGAAATGTAACACTTCTTTTTAACAAAACCTTTTGTAAATCATATGGAAATGTTTCTTATAATTTTAACCTGGAGAACTATAGTGAAATTTAATTTAATCGCAAATTTATATCCCCAATAAGATAGAAAAGAAACAGTTTTAAACAAAAATATATTTCTTTATGTATTTCTAATGGAAAAAGTTTGTAATTATTATCTTGGTAAAATATCTTCTGAAAATAAAAAAAGTAACTTCTGACTGACAAACTACGCTTAGGTCTTTAAAATTAACATAAGCGTCATAACAGACACAAAATTATACTTTTAGATTTCATATTATGTGAACATAGACTCCGGTTCAGCAGGATAGAAACAATTTATTTTATTTAGTTAGTTGTTACGGTTACGGAGTCACATATATGCCTATCCTCGTCCACGCATTCCGAAGGAAAGGGGTAAATACAAGTTTTAGTGATAGAGCTCCCAATTTTCATATGTATAGGGAGGCTCAACTGTGTTAATGTCTAGTCGTTGTAATGAAAAGACCTGACTTGATGTGGTATTACAATTGACCCAACCTTTTTCCTAAGTGGGATGTTACCATACTTATACCTTATTTTTTATTTTTTATTTTATTTAGTTGAGGCTTGTCCTTCAGTTTTCATAATCGTAGATGTCCACTGATTGACTTGCATTTAATCGAGCTAAATGCTTAATTTTAGAGATCAAGTGAGTTAAATTTAAAGCAGTTGACCTGATTTTTTATTTTTCCTGTGCCGTTAAAGCTGTGTAAGTACCTCTTATGCAATATTCTTATAGATTTCACAATTTTTTAAATAATTCATTACCACATTATGGCTTGAGCCGCTTTTTTTTAGCGATTTTCCGATAAAATTATTCTTCAAAGTGGTAAACATCAATTTTTACCATTTTCGAGGAGCTTTATGTCCTTTTTAAACCTGTTTTAATTTCGCAAAACTATACTCGTACTTATTGTTTGGTTTGTGTACTTTTTATTTTTAATGACACTTCGAAGTCGTTTCGGTATACTATTGACTCACTTGCCTAATGTTTCTGAAGGTATCTTTGTTTATTTAATCTGTATTCTTGTTGATAAGCTTATGGCTTTAGTTTTACTCTTTAAAGATATGTTAATGTCCCAAACTGATAATATTTTATCAACATCAAACTTTATCATATTTGGGTTTTATTATTTTCAAAAAATGGCTTCACAAAGCGTAATGTGTATTCAGAATTGTTGTACTGTTAGAACGGAATCGATCCTAATTTCATTATTTCGGCAGATATCTTAAAATTTTTCTTTAGCATTTTATTAAACACATTAGCTACGATATTGTCACCGATTTCTTCGAGGTTACTGACTCTCCTTCTAAAATGACAGACCTATACCAGAATGATCTCTAAGCTATGATTTACAGTATAGTATACTCAACGCAATAAAGTCTGCCGTGGTTACAACTTTTAACTTTTAATCCAAAATCAATTTTACGACGGACCCTGAAATAAAAATATTTTTAATACATGAAAAAAGTTTTTTTTTATTAAAATTAAAATGATACCTCAGTTTTGGACACCCCTTTATTAAAGTTGAGCTTTCGAATTAGCATCTTTTGTGCTCTTAGTTATGAAATAAAAGAAAATTCAATGCCAAGCCTTATGTTAATACAATGCCATCAAGGTACAATCAGTAACTGTTAACTACGCTATCAGGCAAGATGGTCATTTAAATTTAATTTGAAAAACATTACATTTTATAGTAATCCTTTAATATGGAACTGAGCAATGTTTTACAAAAATTATTACAATTTAACCAACAACAACAACAACAACAACTACAAAAATGAATTGTTTTTTTTTTTTGATATTTCAACATTTTTTCATTCATCCAACACAATGAAAGCTTAGAAATTTCGAGAGAAATGGAGCTGTGCGATTAATTTGAAATCAATCACCAACTGTGAGTGCATGCAAGTGACTAAACTATGGGAACGACAATAGTGGTGTAGTGGGGAAATGAGTGTTTTTTTTTTCTATTTAATAAAGCCAGCATGTGTCTTAAGTCATTCGTTTTTGTTAACTTGACAAACAAAAAAGTTGACAATTATCCATATAGTTTCCTCTTTTTTTTTGCAAAACTTTTTCCAAGTTCTTCATTTATAATTTTTATATTTTCACTGAAAATATTTTTATGTTAAGTTTAATTAAAAATACAGCACAAAAAAACACACTAAAATGACCACCAGCAGCAGCAACAATAACAGCTAATATCGAACTAACAACCACAAAGAAAAATCATGCAAAATTAATATAAAAAAATCACATTTCAATTATGTTTTAACAGCGAAGCAATGATGTGCTACTGCTCTTTATGATGAGGATTTCTTTTTTGTATTTTCGGAAAATGAAATATTAAAACAAACAAACAAAAAAAAAACTTTCCCAAATGATGGCAACAACAATAAAGTATCAATTAACACTTTCGCCTAAGTGGTGCCATCACTCTACTCTATGCATCCATTTCTCACTATAACGAAAGCCAGATCTGTCGATCGATCGTTTGTCTGTTCGATGAATTATTGGAATATTCGGTGTATCACTGGAACCAGCTGACTGACTAGCCATGAAATAAGCCAGTTAGATGGACGACCATAAAAAAATAAAATAAACAAAAAAAAACAATCTTTTGAAATCTTCATGTAAAATTGCACCATATTCGCATTTCTCCAATTTCTCTCAATTAAACTAAATTTAATTGATTATTGATTAGTTTTCACAGGAAAAAAGAAGAAATAGTCGCAACAACAACAACAAAACACAAATATCAAACAATTTCTGGTATAAAAGAAAAAATTACTTTGAAAAATATAAAAAACAAACGCATAAAATGACAAAAAGTTATCGACAACATGCTGACAATAAAGTATGAATATTTCCATTTTATTTTATTTCTTTTATTTTTTATTTGTATTTTTTTTTTTTGCTTTTGCTTTAAATAACTGAAAAAGGAAGAAAACCAACCAATCAAACCACAAATATTATATTGATCATCATCCCAATCATCCTCAATTTCATCTTGAACACCAGCAACATCAACAGAAAATTTTCTGCATCTTTGATGCATGTTATCATATTTAATGAAGCAGTTTCATAGCCATACGAATATATATGCACATATTATATTTTATTATATATACGCATATGTATGTACATGCATACATACATACAATATAATCTTTATAATAGACTCCGTAGTTTTTCTGCATTTTTAAGGGTACATATCTTCAAAATTATTTCGATTTCGTAGCATTTCACGAATAGTAATTCTGCTCTTTCCTGACAGCTTATGTGCCGGTATGCGCATATATTGTAGTTTTACACATAATAAATACTCGTGTAATTCGGATCTGGGAACATATACCCCGGTCGAGTGTACCAATAAACATACATTCATAACATACATAAAGGGTGAATTTAGTAAGGAATTAATCTCAGTTTTTAGAGCAAACCATTGGTCGCAGAGTACTTTTTGTGGAAATACATGAAATCCCTCGTGTACAGCGATAAGCCGGCCAAAATTCCAGCCCTTGAACGCAGCATTACAGCTGCACTTTTGTAAAATACCGGGAGAAATGCTGGAAAAAGTATGTCAAAATTTAAGCTCACAAGGGGATAACCTACAGTGTAGCCGAAAACAACTTTTGTATAAAATAGCAGTTAAAAAGTTAAGCAAATATGTGCATATTTCATTCAGTTGTGCAAATATTCTGTGTTTTTTTTTTCAATTTTTAAAACCCAGACAGTTAAAAAATCAACCGTTAAAAGCCTGCTTTCCAAGCTGTTGCCTTGAAAACAATTCCTCCTGCTTATGAAATACTCCACATAAGATTCGCTTGCAAAGAGATTCATTATCATGGAATGAGTTAAAAAAAATGTTAATAATATTTCGTTGTTGTTGTTTTGCACAACTTCTTTTATGGCGATAGTGAGTGAGTGAGTGATTCGTCAAATTGTAAAACAACAACAAAAACACATACCAAAAATATAACACTACTGACACACTGTCTTGCAATAGATCTTTTTCTTCACTGTTACTCGTTTCTAAATAAAACGCGTTTCTTTGCCGGTACGTTTGCGCGGTAAATGGTTTTGCATTTTGGTCATGATCGTGATTTGTTGTTTGTTGTTGTTGTTGTGGTTTTTTTTTTTTCATAAAAGAGCAACATCAACAGCAAGACAACAAGAGAAAAGCATGCAAGACGGCGCCAAATACGGGAAAAATAAATATATGGCAACAAGAAGAGAAATAATTGAATCCGGAAGGAAACTGACTCAACTGGTTTTTGCATTTTTACTCTTTATTGCAAACAAACTGCCGCTGATGGTGTTGATGTTGCAACCATAACTTTTTTTCTCTTTTGTCGTTTCTTATATTTTTTTTACAACTTTTACTTGCAGCCTGTAGAGTGTCTGAGTAGGTATGTGAAGATTTTTAATTTCGAATAAAATTTAAGATCCACTGCTAAGCATTACAAGATGATATGCTTCGATGAATTGTGGTAAAAAAGAGTATGTGTTTATTGCCATCATCACTGTACGGTCTCTATGTTATTGCAATATATATGTAGCAAACGATTTTCCTTTGGGGAAGAGTTAATAATTGAAAAGTTGGCTATTGTTGGCTTTTATACAATTTGTGTATTTGTTTTTGTTGTGGGCATTGCAATATTTTGAAGTGCGTGATATTTTCTTTTCGCGTATTTTATACATTTTAAGACATTGTTTTTGATCTTTTTGCAATCATTTACGATCATTAGCGTTGCTTCAAAATTGTTTCAGTTTCATTTCAAAAGAAATTTGTTTCAAAAATGTCAACAATTTGTTTATGTATGTAGATATGTGCAAGGGAAATGCAAAAGCAAGAGTGGACGAGACACAAGACATGATGAAATTGAGATTTTTATAAATAATAGCTTTTATTAAAAACGAGCTACAACATATGCACGTATGCGATGTTATAAACATATATTATCATTCCATTTTTGGTAATTTGCATATTTTAGAAATTATTTATAACTTCTATTAATAAGAGATGAGTGTCATAAGAGCTTAAAACTCCTCTTGGGGAATAAGTGAAAAAATAATGTCGATGTTAATGACAATTGAAGTATCTCCCTCTTCTAATTCACGCTATTCCAGTGTATAATATATATTTAAAGAATAAATAAATGACTGAGAAAGAGCTTAAGAAATGATTCGGAGATTGAAAATATAATTAATAAAAAGTATTAATATTCTAATGTCTGAAGAAATTGTCTTTGAAGAAGGCAAAGAAAATAATGAAGAACAAGACTCGTAAAAAAATTAATTCATTCTATTAAATTTATTATTCATAATTAATACCTACATGTTAGAAAATTGCTTTCATTAAGTGCCTGTAAACTTAAAGACTCAAGACACATAATCAATAAGTGATTTTTGCATTTCCTTAAACCGAAAACACATTAATCTACCAATTATATTATATGTAGCTTTCATCCCACTGTGCTTTCTTTTTACACCAACTGATTTTTAAAGTTCAAAGAACTCTGTTGGCAGAACTTTCTTTAGCACGAGACAGGCATAACGAACAACTTCTTTCTGTTCTACAACTCCCGTATATAATTATAAAAGCTGTATGTGTGTATGTAAAAACATGTTGATTTATGCATGTATATGGCTAGAATATTGTATTTTCTTTAAAGAAGGTAAAGCTAATTTAAATATATATATATAAACATGCAACAACAATAATGTATTTCTGCAATCAATTTTCCACTTTTAGTTTTTAATTATAAAGTTATTAGTAATTTAACTGCGATATTTAGTTAAAGTTTAGATGAATTATAGATAAAATAATTTATTCATTACAAATTTGTTATGTTATAAACTCGTTTCATAAGATCACACAAATTTTTATAAATGATTAACTTTAATTAACCAGGACCACATCATATCTTATTGTTTTTAAAATTCAATTTTCTAACATCTAAGGGATCATTGTGACGTAAAATATTTAAAAGGGAAAATAAAAAGGAAAATAAAAGTAAACTAGAATATAACATTGTATTTAAAACATATGATCAAACTAAAAAAAAAATTTAAGTAACGAAAAAGGGAAAAAAAATAAATTTGTATGCAGCTGATGTAACAAAAATATTAACACAGTGTCCCAAATTGGTGAATGAAAAAAAGCTTTAAGCACTAAATTTAAAATAACGTCTACTCATTGTTCATTTACGGCGAATCAGAAAGCACTCTATGAGAAGAAAAAAATGTAATTAAAATTACGATATAAACTAAAGCTTAAGTTGCCAAACTATCTTTGTATAACGAATGCCCCGAGGCAAAAAAAATGTATCACTTTAATTAAAGAATAATCTTTTGGCGATTCATAACATTAACACAAAATAAGCTTTCAATTAAGGTATGATTTCAATTACAACTTAACTTAACTCTTCTTATATAGCTTTTTAATTTTTTGAAGCGCCTGCTTTAAGCCGTTGCAAAATCATTACTTTGCCCAACATAACGAACATAAAAACAACAGCCTATTAAGAACTGAATTTTTTTTTTAACTTTCAGCTGGAAGCAACAAATTAGTTTATACACATTTCATTTTTATAATGACATTCATTTTGATTACACATTAAAAATCAATTGATCAAGTGTTCCTCAATTCGAAAGCAAATTGAAATTGAATTTTTACTTGTTAATAATAAAAAATTCAAAATGCGTGTGAGTGTAAAGCTAAATTTAAGATTATAAACCGAACCTATAAAAGGCACCCAATAATGTCAAAAGCATTTCTTTAGGTTTTTAACGCTCACAGTCGAAGAAAGTGAACTTGTGCTGCTCCATTAAAAAGAAAAAAGAAAAAAAAGCAAACGGAAATTAAAAGTAAAATTTTGTTTAAATTTTGATCAAAAAAGTTATACAAAAAATGTTATTGAAATATTATTGCCTCCCTGTTATATTATGCATATTGTTTGAGTTGAACTATGGCCAGATAGAGGGCATTTTGAATCCCGTAGTACCACCCAGACCGCGCTGGGGACCAAATATGCTCCTGTTGAGACAACACAACAGTATGTGGTAACTATTGTTACAAAAGAGTAATTGAGTGGCATAATATTCCAATTTTAATTTAATTTTACTTTAACGAAGGTCCAGCATTTGAGTATTGGAATGAGCGTCATGAAGATAATATTTGGGAACACAGCGGTTTATTTGAAGGTGATATTATGTTGCATCGTGAATACTTGCGTAATGGCTTATTAAATGAAAAAGCGACTTGGCCGGATGCCACAGTGCCATTCTACATCGATAGCCAGGATTTTAGTAAGTAGAAATATATAAAAGTGTTAGCTAGTGCAAGTGATCTAAGTAAACGTACTTCTGTAAAAAGTTCTTCAAATATTTTTTATTGAGAATAAAAATTAATCACTACTTATTTTGTTTTAATTTAAGACGAAACACAAATGATGACTATTTTGAAGGCTTTTAAAGAATACCATGACAAAACCTGCATACGTTTTCGACCATATGAAAAGGGAGATAAAAACTGGATAGTATTCAAAGGAAACTACTCAGGCTGCTGGTCTAGTGTAGGACGAAGGACAGGTGGTCAAGTAAGTTTCTATAAAACATGCTACAAATATAATAAACGGTTTTTTGTTTTCTTTGCCAAGGTTCTTAATCTCAATACACCGAAATGTGTTACCCATGGTGTGGTGGTCCATGAACTGTTACATGCTTTAGGTTTTTATCATCAACAATCTGCTACCGAAAGGGATGAGTATGTTAAAATAAATTGGGAAAATATTTTACCGGGACACACCCACAATTTTAATAAATATGCACGCACACATGTTAGTAATTTCGGAGTGGAATATGATTATCAGAGTGTTATGCATTACAGTTCAAAGGCTTTTACAAAAAATGGCAAAAATACTATAGAACCACTGGTAAGCTAAAAGCATTTTTGTAGTTCTTTCAAACGAAATGATTCACATTGTTCATATAATACTTTCAGGATCCCAATGCCAGCTTGGGTCAACGCAGAGGGCTATCGGAAAAAGACATTGAAAAATTAAATGAAATGTATGAAGATGATTGTAATACGTTTAATTTGTTTAATATTGATCGATTTGGAAATTCCTTAGATCAGATTATAGACTATCTTCAAGGAACACTTGATAAAATATTTACTTAACTTTCTAAATAAGATATGTATGTAAAAAATGTAAAAACTTAAAATTATTTTTCTAAAACAAAAATTAATGCTTACTTATTTAAGCCTTCTCTCTAAAGAACGCTTTAGGATTTTGGAAAAAAATTAAGAGTAAAAAGAGAATTGACGCAGTTCATTCAGGGTATTCTCAGCTTCCTGTAAAATTTGAATTTATAATAAAAAACTATTATATAAAATGTGATGACCGACTTACTTCTTTTACTTCCCCATTATCATCTTCAGCTAAGTCCTCTATGGCCTGTTTAATAGCCGTTGACCAGGAGTTCTGTAACGCTCTTAAGCTAAATCTACCCAATAGTCTTATGAGCATACACATTCTCAATTTTAATAAATCATTTGGATGTTTTAATAAATTAAGCAAATTCACTTTGGGAGAAAATATTATTTTTTCTACCAACTCTGCATTTTCTGGTAGCTCTCTTAGGACACAACCCAACAAAGCCAAAATGTTATTAGCTATGCGTAAAGCATAGACATTTTTGAAATCTTGATTAAGAAAATTTATAAGTAATTCATCAGCAGCTAAGATAGCTACTGCGTCACAGAACTGTGTTAAGAATTGTTGCTTAATCAAAACCAAGTGGCAAATTAGTTCGTAAAGTCTGGAAGCACATTTGATTTCCTCATTATTCAGTTCATTAACTAAACGTATTTTACGCTGCGGATTATGAGACTGAGGCAAAGAGGCGGTAGAATCATCCACTGGCCTTTGATAGATCAAAAGTTTTGAGGCATACATTAAATTAGGCACCAGTTTGACATCAATATAGACCTTAAAAGAAACGATATATAGGTTTTAAGAAAAAAAAATAATATCTTGCATTAGCCTACCATTTTTATAATTTCAACTATATTCAATGGTTCGTTTAGCACAAACGGCAATGATAACAGTTGAGCAACACTATCCACTACTTTTGGTATAGCTTTGGAATTGCGTAATGGGGCCACTATGATACTAACCTTAAAAAAATGTTTAAATCATATATACATATGCATATGTGTATATAAAGATGTTTTAAACTTACTAAATTTTGTTGTTTTAAAGATTCCAATTCACCATCTAAGACCTCTTGCATCGAACGATGTAAAAATGCCAACCATTCATCATTTTCTATGGGAGGACTTTGGGACTCATCACAAGAGTCCCAGCCCGGCAACAAACTAGGAGGAGCATTCCTGCAAAACGTAAAACATTAAAAGCAGTTCTTTTATTTTTGAAGACTCTTCTACTTACTCTGTACTTTGTTTTTCTTCTCCCGATTGATTAGAAGTTTTCATATTATTGTTTTTAGAATCCCTGAGACTGCCTTCTTGATCTTTTTTCATCTCTTTATTCTTTTCATTCTTTTTATTTTGACTTTCGTTTTCAATATTGTGCCCCAAACGTAGGGAAAAATTATCTAGATTTTGACTCAGCTTACGTTTTTCCAAATCTTTATTTCGAGACTTTTTAGTGGATGTATTGCAAGTATTTGATTTATTTTTAGACGTTGACGTGACGCTTTTTTTAGGTTCGTTAAAAGCAAAATTATCGTTTAAATGGTTTAGAATCATATTATTATTCCCGCTGATAAAACAGGTCTGGGAATTCACTACTGGCACAGCTGCTGTATCCATGATTGGGTTTAGTTGATTATTTGCATTAGAATGATCAATGCTTTCATTGTTTGGATAAGATTGTTCAGTAAATGGTACTTTAATACGATTTATATTATCCTCAACATCGGTCTCCAATTGTTCTATATCGCTGGGTGGTATAGCATTAATACTGTCGCGCGAAGAAGTAAAATTATCTTGAGTTTCGTTTATTTTAATAGTTCGTAGGTTTTTTGTGATTTTTGTTAGATCCAGGCTACAAAAAAATTTAATTGAATCAATTAACTTTTCTTAAACTTATTGTTGAGCTTACTTTTCTTTTGCATTGGAAGATTTTGATTTATTCTTGTTTATTTGTGGATTTATAAAGGGTGAATTTTCGGCTTTGATGCCAGCTTTTATATATAGTTTACCTTCCACAAAAGGATGGCATAATATCTGAGCCCAACTTGCGCGCAAGGATGGATCTTTTTCCAATAAACCCTTTAAATAAAATAAATTAATATTACGAACGCTACAAATAATTTGTGCGTCTAATAAGAAATTACCTGCAAAAATGATCTACAATCACTACTTAGAAAGCTGGGCCATTTCACCTCTTCATGTTTAATAATCTTAACCAAATGCAAAATGGAAGTGGTACAAAATGGAGGTTGACCAGCCATTGTCTCATAAGCGATGCAACCAAGGGACCATAAATCAGCCTGATGGTCATATGGTCTTTCGGCCAAGAGCTCTGGAGCCATATACAAGGGTGTGCCTTTAATTGAAGTCAGGACATGAGTGCTCATTGTCATATTACGTGCTAAGCCGAAGTCACACAATTTTGCATGTAAGTCTTCGTCAAGCAAAACATTTTGTGGTTTCAAGTCCCGATGTAAAATGCGATTGGAGTGCAAGTAATACAGGGCGGACACCAAATGACAAATCAAACGTTGAGCTTTTTCCTCAGTTAAGGCACCATTGCGTGCCATATAACGATGTAAATCGATGAGGGCAAATTCAGTGACCACCACCAATTCGTGTTTTGTTTCAAATGACTCAAGCATCTCTATAACATGTGGATGTTTTAATTGAGCTTGTATATCACATTCTCGCCGTAGATATTTTAATTCTCTCGAAGAACGTCCTCTCTGAATAAAATAATACAAATAAAACATTATTACTTTAAAAGTATATCCACTCCATTGCAGACTTACTTTTGATATGACTTTAATGGCAACAGTTTGATCATCATCCTTACGAATGGCTTTGTAAACTAAGCCAAAGGATCCTTCACCTACTAGTGATATAACCTTATACCGATTCATTATTTAAAATATATATATAAAATTGTGGCATTTATATCATAAATTAATAAGAAACAATACTAAACAACTTAAAAACTTGTTGCTTTGCAAAAATTCTCAGCTTTTGTTTTGTCGAGAGAATGTAAACAAAAAACAATCAGCTGTGTATTGCCTAAGTACACACAGTTGTATTGTTTTGGTATTAATTGAATATAAATAAGCACTCACAATAGTCAACTGGAAACACTCAAAGAAACATTATCGAATGTTAACTACTGAAACATAAACACAAATCAGATATGACATAAATTATTTTCAAAAAAACTTAAGTTTAGAAGATTTAGATATACACTTCCATCAAGTTTTTTGATGGTTTTACTATGTAATATTTGTTCTCCCGAAACCTTGTTAATACGGATCGATAGGATATAAAAATGCGAATTATAAATGTGTACCTTATCTACCCATTTCCCATTTCGCAATTATTCACAATATCAAACACACTAATTTTGTAAAGTAAAATTAAAAACTAATGGTGTAAATTTTGCAACTGTGGGTATTAAATAGAGATAAACAAATTTCGCTTAACGTTGATGTGGACTTTTAGTAAAACGCTTTAAGCAATAGATAATTTGCGGTGAATTAGGAAAGTACGTTTTTTTATAAATAATTATTCAATTAAAATAATTATATTATATATTAATTTAATAAGAATTACTTGTTTAAACAATGAATTAAAAGATGAAAATGAGTTTTATCACTTGAGTTTAATTTAACCTTTTTCAACAACAATATAATTGTGTGGAAAGGTTGAAACTTTACCTTCTTGTGGGTGAGAAGGAGAAAATGAAAAAAGTTCTAATTAATTTACTGCTAATGCTTTTAACAGATCCGGAAACTGTTAACTTCTACTAACATTGGCATATAATGTTATTCTAACATGTTTATGTTATTAAAGAGCTTTTTAAAATTTAATTCAAAATTTATTATTTAAACACTTGTGTGTTATTTTAAAAGTGATAAAATAAATAAAACTATTAAAAAATTATCTTTGCACTACGTACTTACAAGATAACAACGTATTTAAATTAAATTTACTTTTAAAATGGTCTCTTTTTTTGAGTACAAGTAGTTTTCGTTGAAATTTCTATTTCCTTAGATCATCATCATCATCATCATGAGTTTAGCGGACATCTCAAGTAAATTTACCGAGACCACCTGTGAGGAAATTGTTCAGAAGGCAGGTGGCACTAAATTTACTTCTTATAAATTTGGCAAAGGTTTTAAAAAAGGTGATTCGTACCTGAGCAATGTATTTCGTTTATGTGTTTATGGTGTTAATGAGGCCACAGGGTAAGCTGAGAGTATTATCTTATGGTAAATAAAATAACATTTTTTTTTTTTAGAAAAAATATCGAGGTCAACCTGGTTGTTAAGGGCATGCCGGATAACTTGGCGCGCCGTAAATTATTCCGTTCTGCTGACTTTTTCCGTAATGAAATCAATTTCTACACGAAAATCATTCCTGCCTGGGAGGAGTTTCAGAATAAACGTAAACCTAAAAATCCCTTTAACGAGTACCCCATCTGTTATGCTTCACATTGTGATGGTGAGAATGATTTCATTGCTCTACAAGATGTTAACTTCTTGGGTTATGGTGCTCCCAATCGCCAGGATTATATTTCTTTGGATGAGTGCTTGCTAACTATGCGTACTTTGGGTCGATTACATGGCATTTCTTTGGCATTCCATGCTCTAGAACCTGAGCAGTTCGAGAGAGCAGCTCAAAGCTTGGAGGTGAGTATCAAAGGGTCATAAAAAATATGTTTTTTGAAAACATTTCGAGTTTTAATGATTGCATTCTTCATTTTTAAGCCAATTTTTAAAAATATAAAATTTTCCTTTTGGCTTCCGAAATTTAAAAAAAAAAAAATATTTAAAAACGAAAAATATGTGATTTTGAGGAAACAACACAAAACTTGAAATACCAATTGTAAACTTAATCCTTCAACATTCTATAAACTATTAAAAGGCATCGAATCACTACATATGTATGTACATATTGTAAATCTTTCATTGCAGGAAACTTACTACTCTGAAAAGAATCGTAAATGGTATATACAATTTATGAAATTGGCCTGTGCGGTTGCTAAGGACGCAGTTGTAAAAACTTTCCCCAATACTCAATATGAAACCATTGTCAATAATTTCTTACAAGAAAATCTATATGATGATATGATTAATTTGGTCTCAACCAGATGTATGTTTATTAATTCTTTACAAATAGTTCCTTTGATACTTAACTAATATATCCGTTTCGTTTAGCTAAATTAACTGCCTTTGGTCATGGTGATTGTTGGACTCCAAATTTTCTTACACACTACAATGCAGATGGTAAAGCTGAAGCCATTAAAATTATTGACTTCCAATTGGCCCGTGTGGCATCCGTAGCTGTCGACATATCATTTTTTATCTATTCTTGCACTAGCCAAGAACTTAGAGAAAAACACTATGACACTGTCTTGAAAGCCTATCACGAGAGTGCGAGTAGTATTATCAATGATTTTGGAGCTGATGCTGAAAAAGTTATGTCTTGGCAAGATTTACAAGATGAATTGAAAGAATTTGCTAGATTTGGTTGTGGCATGGGTATTGAATCTTTGCCCATGTCTCTTATCGAAGACGACGAGGTAGCCGATTTAGATGAAATAAAAGAGAATGCAGTATTAACCGATGTCTGGAACATTAAGCCATTTGAAGAGCAAGTAAAAAGGCAACGTATCGCTGATATGTTCAAGCATGCCATAGATCAGGGTTATTTAAAGTAAAATCTAGTTCTTTTGAAAAACATAAGACGCGAAACTATTTTAATTACAGGCATAAATTTCTATTTTTTTTTTTGTCTGTCATTATTATTTTATAAAAATACACACACTAACCTAAATAATAGTACAATGTATAAACTAAGATAAATATTAACAAGGCACACCATACTAATCTTTAAAAGATCATTGCAATAAAAAGTTAAACCAGCAACACAAATTAAAAACATTGGCCTTCATTAAGAACACACCACTTAGGTACCACAGCATCAGGTCTTATGCCACGAGCGATTAAACGTTGGCGATAGCGATAGAACCGATATTGAGCTATAAGAGAACTGGTCTTGGGATTAGACCACAAACGTTCAGCAGCTGCACCAGCCCTTGGCCAAATACGGGCCTCTGCAAAGGTCAATTTTTGTAATTTTACTCGGAAAAAAACGTTTTTTATATTCAATTGAACTTACCCACAGAATTCTGATCAACATATTCACTCCACATGCACACCTCACCACCTAAAATTTTGGGATTACTTTCGATTTTATTATTGTATACTTTAGCCCAATTATAGTATTGCGTACGACCCCAGAAACCATGATCCAAATACCAGGCATCTTTTGTAGAAACTATTATGCGATAACCTTTCTTGAGCAGCTGGTCATTTAGAGGATCTGCTGAACCCACCCAAGTTTGTATAATAAATCTCTCTTTGGGCAAATAGTTTTCTATGTAAGCCGGATCTGTTAAATGACTAGACCAAACTATAGTAGATTTTGGTTCTTTAATATTAGGATACTGTCTCTGATTAACATCATCCCAGGATTCCAAATTTTTCTCATGGAACACTGACCATAATTTATAGAAACTGGGTAGAGACAGATCGAAGCCAGTCTCACGCATTTTCTTTGTTATTTCTTCTGTGTTATTCCAACAGTCTATATGAACTTCATCACCACCCATATGTATAGTTTCTTCCGGTGCACCTACTTCAGCAATATCTTCATAGATCTCTTTCATTACGGAGTACATGTTGTCATTTAATGGATTAAGTTGACCACATGGAGGTTGTACACAAAACATGCGCCAGGGCTTCTGATTAATGCATACAGCCATATTGCCCATGCCAGCCATAGGTCCCCACTGCCAACCATTACCAGCATGAGAAGGACCATCAATTTCAATGAGTACACGTATACCCCTTAGACGAGCATATTTAATCATATTTATTGTATCTGTGCGGGAATATGTGTTTGTTGGAGAATAGGCTCCGAACCTAAAAAATTGTTGTTGTTGCTGTTAATAAGTCTTAGACAAAATTAAACTAATCCTAACACTAATCCTGTCAAAAGAATCCTTTATCTTAATGTACACGTTAATAATAGAATACCATGCGATATATATGCAGACTTCATCTTGTTTCGTAGGAATGGTCTATGAATCAAAAACTCTCCTCTTACCTCTTATTAGACCCACAAAGTGCAAAATTTGAAAAAATAATTTTGTACGACATGTTTTATTTTATGAAGAATGTTAGCAAACCAAAAACATTAAAATAAGAAGCAAAGTTACTAATTTTGTTTGCTTTCCCCCATTTTAAAATCTTCCAGGTCCAGTTTTAAAAAAGTGAAATCTATTTAGATTCCAAATTTGAACAAAATCGGTTTAGTTGTTTATACGTGATTTACTCATAAATAAATTAAATGAACAAAATTCTCTGTCAGTTTTATTAGCATACTTTAGGAAGATCAATTTATTGAATTTGTAGTATTAAATGAGTGATAACAAAAGTTTCATTTAAACTAATCTAGTTCGGTTTCCCCGAAATTGACCTATCCAAAGTCCAGAAAAAAAGTAAGCCTACTGCACATTTGTTAGGTAGACCTAATATTGATGGATACATATATATACATAAGTACATATGTGTGTATGTATGGAGAGCCGCAGCAGAAAACGTAGTATTTTGCTCATTTCAAAATTTTGGCGCAAATTAGGGTTTATTTACTGTGCCCCCTTAAAAAAATTGCACGAATTGGACAAGTTTATTAAAATATACGAAAAAATAAGCTTTGGTCTGTGGCTTTTCGTATATGGATTACTGCTTTGTATGCGAAGTGATTCATTACGTCAAATCCACAATTTCACTTGATTTGATTAGACTCGAGACAAATATTATTACACATTAAATCAGTTTTTCACTTTAGTGAAAACTTTTTTCTTCAAAATACGCGCATATGATATTACTGTAAGGAATAGTGTAAAGTGTTTAAGCATTACGAAAACATATTGTGTTTTTTTCTCTATTATACGAGTATTGTTTCATTTTAAAACATTATTTAGAACTTAATGGGTCGCATGTTTAAGATCTTGTTAACTTATAAAATTAGAGCTGATTCACGTCTCCTAAAATTCAAATTTCTCATAATAATATATACGAGTACATACATATAATATTATATTTATTTCGAAGGCTGCCTAATCCTTTTCATAATGTATCTTAATATTATTCAGTTCCAATTGCATAAGTCGAACCAACTGTTAAGAGATTTTGGAATTTCAGGCAGATAGAATCGAACTTTCATTCAATTTATTAATCCCTTAACTTGTGCGCTCAAGTTAATTTGAGCAAGCAAAACTGTACACGCTCGAGATAATTCGAGCGGCGTTGTATTTCATGCTGCTATAATTTTTCACACTCGAATATAATCGAGAATTAAAAATAAAGCTAGGATCACACGATTGTCACAAATGTACCAATATGCCACAATTTATATTGTGTTTTGTTATCGTAAAATATCAAATTTATCCCAATTTATACTGCGAAAATAAATTCCAAAATTTAAATATTGGTGCATATTGGTAGTTTGGATTGCTGCACAAGAACACAATAAATATTGGCGCATTTTTGACATTTGTATTGCCGCATTATCACACAATTGCCGTACCAATAAGTGATGCATTGCGGTAAACGTGTGAACCCAGCTTAACAATGTGGAAGTATAAATATGTAAATAAATTTTTCTAGTGATAAAAATACGTTTTGTACGATGTACGTGTAACATTGTAATATTTGTAGATTAAAATCCAAAATTAAAATAAAAATTTTGAATAATTTTGAATTTTTTTTTTTTTTTTTTTGGCAAGACAATGCTCTAAATTGTAGTAATTTACATGAAACAATGAGGGTTAATATATCGTTATTTTTCGAAATATGATAAAATAAATCAGCGAGTTGTGGTACAATTGCAACATGAATGGTATGATAGGTTTCAATTAAATTTCATAAAATTCTTTTATTTTCCTTTTTTTCAGAATTAAACAAATCTGTTCTTAAAACATTTCCTAAAATTTTTTCTTTTTTCCCTCTTTTTCCTATAATTGCAATTATTATTTCTTCTTCTTAATCTCTTACCGTTGCATTTCCGGCACTCTGGTGATTTCCAGTGGAAAACTATGTGTATCCACTACATGCCAATGGAATACATTCAATTTTGAGGCTGCCATGGCATCCAAAGTATTACGAATTTGTCGTAAAGGCATAAAATTACGGGATGTGTCTAATAAAACACCACGATGCGGATATAAGGGGCGATCATATATGCGAGCTGCATCCACCATAAGTAAACCATTACTAGAAAAGTTACAATAAAATAAATGAAGTGAATTAATCAAAAACTAAGTGAAAATCGGAGAAACAACTCACGTTATACAGCCGGTAATTAAATTACTTAAAGTCTCAAAAGCATGACGAGCACCATACACAGTAGGAGCTTTTATATCCACAAATGTAGCAGTGCCTGAAAAAATAAAATATTTTCGATAATATTTTCTTCAAAAAAACTAAAAAGCCTTTAACTTACCGGTTGTTCTTATTAACAGCACATAAGATTCATCTGTATTCCAGTCCAGTGACAAACTGTCGGAATTTATGGTGGCCTTAACAAGCACCTCTTTACTGTTATCCAAAGTACAATTGCGCACACATTCCTTGATGATGTTACTCAGAAATATACGATTTGTTTCGCGTATAAATTGTGTTGTAGCCGCTGACGGGGCAACAACATTAAAACGCACCTTCCAGGGATCAAAGTGTATACGCTCTTTGGATAAACTACATTCTCCGGTTGGCATAGGCCAGATGGCACCATATTTACCACACGACAAACGACAATCATTTTGACTTTCAAAACGTTTAGCATCGCCTATATTTGGTGCTGTATCCAGTAGGCAGAGATCGGATGTATTGCAAATCCATAATTGGCTGTCAAAGAGAAATATTTGAAACATTTTTAATTCAAATCTAAAGTGCACAGACAGACCTGTCTTCGGGATCCTTTGCCTTAACGGAAATTATAAACAGAAATTGTGCAATAAAAGTTGTGAATAAATTTTTTATTTTCATTTTATTGTCTAATTTTTATTTTTATTATTTTTGGTTTTATTTTTATTATTTTTGTTATTTTACTTTATGTAAGTCATTCATGTACGACTAAGTATGATTTGAATACAATTTAAATAGATTTCTTTTGTTCACTTTCTTTATAGACTTAAATGATGTCAAAAGGTTTTCTAAGTTCAATCAACTGATTATTTATTGAAAAAAAGCAATAATTAAATAATGCATAAATTATATTTATATTTGTGTGTGAGTGTGTGTGTAAAGTAGAGGGGCATAAGTATAATTAGAAACGTCGCTCTGTGCAACTATTTTCAAAAATCTTCTTTGTAAATCACACGTAGCTATTTATCTATTTATTTGTACTTCTGAACTTCAAAAATGTGAAAGTGAATTGTGTAACGTTACTTTCGGTTGTCAGTTAAAAAGAACTGTTAATTACTTGTATAAATAGACACAGATGTTTGAAAACTCAGCCAGGCAATCCAGAGCACAGAACACAGAATTATTTGTAAGACCAGTCTGTTCTCTATTTGATATAAAGACTGAAACTTGAAGGCAAATAACACAAGTTTACAAAAAATAATTTTATTTTGGTTCACTGAATGACACATAATTTTAAGAAGGGCCTACCAATGGCGGCTAATTATCTCTTTTTGTTTATCCACATACACGTACAATTGAGAAAATATTTATGCTGATTTACTGAAACATTTTGAAAGGATGGGTGTAACTTGGGTATTTGTTTGCAGAAGACAAAACCGGTGTTTCGATACTTATAAGGTTTATTGTCGAAATAGGAATAATTATGGGTCCTCAAAACAAGAAAATTTTGAATGATTTAATATTTGAGAGTCCCTTAGCCTTAAACTTATCGATAATTTTTGAGAATTATTAAAAAACTACAAATTGCGAAAATATTTTTGCTGATTGACTGAATCATTTCGAAAGGATGGGTGTAACTATATCCCCCAAAATTCATTTATCACATTCCCATCCGGACTTTTTCCACAAACCTCGGAAATATGGGTGAGAAACATGGTGAACGGTTTCACTAAGATTTGAAATCCTTTGAGCGAGTTTTTGGGACCAGCATACGCTAGGTGACTATTGTTGGAGTCTCATAAGGGAAACAAATAAAAATTTAAATGAAAACAAGTACTAAAACTCTAAGTTGTCAGTTTTTTTATTCATAAACTAATGCTACTCTTAGCTTTTTTCATTTTTTGTAAATATCTCAAGAGTTTAATGTCCTAGATATGTTTCACTATTTTTCGCAAAGTTAGACAGTTTAGATTAATAGCCCCATGCATGTTTTAAGCTGTGAACAAAATCCATGTAAACTACTGTAATAACAGAGATATGACAATATGAAGGCATTTGTGTACATATAAGGATAGCTGCCAAAAAATAAAATTTATAACAAATATTAAGAAACGGCTGCAGTTTGTAAGCGAAATACTGGACAAGGGCTTTCTGAAATGACATATTTAAGTTTAGTGTTATTGCTAGGTTTGAACCATTTTGGTCAATTTGTTTTCTTTTTGCTTTAACTACAGAACTGTTGGACATATCAATTTAAAACGTTAGCTCAGGAAGTATTTTTTCATTTTATTATTTCTACAAAATTCTTAGTGTCTATGATGAAAGGCAAGATAACTAAATAAAGAGTTACTAATCTCGGATAAAGGATTTACCTGATTTTTTGTATAAATTATGTTTACAGAACGAGTGAAAATATCATATTTTCTCAATTAATGAAAAGCAAATTATTTTCCGGTAATGTACTTACTACCGTACTTAGATTTGCAGCAGCTACATGTCTTTCGTTTCCTAACATATATTTTTGATACACCGCTCGCAGATGCTGCAGAATGAAACCAATATAGCAACTTCAAATGTTAGCAAACTTTTTTTAAATAACCGAAAAACCGGTTTTTTACACCTAACTCGAGATTTTGGAGGTGTTTCGAAAATTTCAAAAACAGATCCATGTTCTGCTCGGCACAGCCTATTAGAAAATTGTATCACTTGCCAGGTAGTTTTTTTGCCGCATCGTGTAATGTTTATCAATCTATTGTTTGGTTTCCACTTCATTTTTTTTCCATCAAAAAGCGATGCTTTATCAAAACTCGAAATTCACTTTTATCCAATTTTTTTTTTTTTTTTTTTTTGATAACAAAAGTTGCTTCATACGAAATGCTTTAACTCACGAGTCAGATTGCTGTCAAATTTATACACGTACTCGTACTAAGTAAAAATCATATGGACAAAATTCTAGTAATGTCATATACATATGTGTCACCCTACGGACCTATTGAATGACATGATGCAATAGAAATTCTAGTGAAAAGAGTTGCTCTTATTAAATTTTTGTAACTATCGAGTGTTTTTTAGCTGAGAAGACTTGACAAGTGATCATGAATCATTTAATGCTTCCAAATTGAGCAAATTTTCTTTGAAAAAAAAATAAATAAATCTGTTCGCGAAGTTCATTAAATGATTAAATGGCCATGCTGACTAAATTTTTGTTTCAAAAAATTAATCAGCTAAACATCAATGACTTTTGGTTCTAACAAAATGGCGCGCACAACTTGCTATACATATACGTGACAACTTTCTTTCCACAAGCGGTTCTGTTCACTGGTCATCCCGTTCGTGCGATTTAAAGCCTCTGGATTAATTTTTATGGGGCTTAGTTAAGTTATTGGTTTATGCCGATAAACCAGTAACTCTTGAAACATTGGAAGCTAATATTCAAGCCACTATTGACGCAATACGGCCAGATTTATTGGTAAAAGTTGTCCAATAATGAACTCGAATGGACTAAGTGCCTCGTGGCTGTGTAAGCATATGCCGGAAATTATATTTAAAAAATCTATGCCATGAAATTATCTACCACATTATAATAAAAAATATATACATAAAGGGTCCGCCAAGTAAATTTTTTTTCTTGAAAATACTATAAAAAAAAACTACTGAATATTTTCTCAAATTTCTTTTTTTATTTGAAAGTACAATCCTTCCGGTTAATAATGGAAAATAATTTAATTCAAATGGCTGCCTCGGCTGGCTATGTATTAGCCTACACGATCGGTCCAATTTTCAAGCACATTGTCGATTGTGTGCAGCTGTATTTCACCAATGGCTTCACGAATATTGTCCCTTAAAGCGTCAATTGTCTCTGGCTTGTTGGCGTAACACTTATCTTTGACGGCACCCCACAATAATAGTCCAACGGTGTCAAATCGCAGCTCCGAGGTGGCCAAACGACATCAGCTCTGCGGCTGATAATGCGATCTTCAAAAACAGGGCGCAAAACATCGAGTATAGCTTCGGCTGAGTGGCATGTAGCGCCGTCCTGTTGAAACCAAATATTGCTAATATCCTCCTCTTCAATTTTTGTGAACAAAAATTCGTTCAACATGGCCCGATAACGATCGCCATTGACTGTAACGGACTCTTCTTGCTCATTTTTGAAGAAAAATGGCCCAATTATGCCTCTGGACCAAAATACACACCAAATAGTGACTCGTCTTGGGTGTATCGGCTTTTCAATGTATGCGTGCTGGTTTTCTGTGCCCCAAATGCGACAATTTTGCTTGTTTACATACCCGCCAAGATCAAAATGAGCTTCATCTGAAAAGATGATTTTTGATTCTGCAACATTACCATGATTTTCAAAGTAATGTCACAATATTTCCCAGCGTTGATCAAGCGTATACACAACCATATTCGTTCAGCGGAAGGATAAAACTAATTATCTGTCAAATCAGACATGAGCTAAGTGTTATCGTTCACGAAATAAGCTCTAGTTGAAAAAAAAACGGTAGATGGCGGACCCTATATAAATATTATCTTATAAGCGCCTGAAGGTACAAAAAACCGGGTTTTAACCGTAACTCAGGATTTTGGAGGTATTTTAAGAACTTTAAACGCAGATTCTTGTTGTACTCGAGTGCAGCTTTTAAAAAATGGTATTTTTACTTCATTATTATCATTATTTTTTTTTTTTTTTTTTTGCTATTGGTTTTTGACTTGTACACTTTTTTTGACACGTAAAAAATAGAGCACCTTTCGCTTTTGCTGTATAACTACAGTTGTTGTAAGCATTTTGTTATTGTTTTTCATGGATTTTGTAAATCGTTTAAATTCACCGCTTTTTTTAAGATTGAAATATAAACTTAATTTTAGAGAATGAGGGTGTACACCATTTTTTGACGCTGCCTGTACATACTTCATAAATTATTCTCCTTTTCGTAATTCTATTGTAACATTTTCCCTTTGTTATGCTAATTATAGAAAAAATTTATCAAAAGTGATATATATGGTGTGTGTGTATAGAGAAACACATTAAAAGAAAACTTAAAGAAAATTTAGCAAATTAAATGCATCATTAAAAGGAAAAAATTTAAAAAAAATTAATAACATTTGTTTTTCATTAGAAAAATGACAAATACAATTTTGTTATTTCGTATGAGAAAAAAATTCCCCGTTTCATATGCTTTTGAAAACGTTGAGTGTAACAAAAATCAGAATAAAAAACAATATTAATATTACACGGTGCGAAAAAAAAATACCCAACAAGTGATACTATTTTTCTAAAAGGCATTATCGAGTAGAACAAGGATCTGTTTTTAGAATTTTCGAAACACCTCCATAATTTCGAGTTACGGGTAAAAAATCGGTTTATCGGAAATTCATTAACCGATTTTAAGTCCCTTTTCGGATTTGGAAGGAAGATAAATAAACCTTTTATGTTATATACTCGTAAATCCGAAATGCTCCAAATCCGAAAAGTACCTTAAATCGGTTGATAATTAGCTAAGTTATTAGATTATAAGTGGATGGAGGTCCGAAAAACCAGTTTTTTACCACTAACTCGAGATTTTAAAAGTGTTTCAAAAATTGCAAAAATAGAAACTTATTCTACCCGATAGCGCCTATTAGAAAAGTAGTATAATTTCCCAGGTGTTTCAACTTTGTTTTTTTTTTTTTTTGTCGCACCGTGTTATAAATGTTTCATAATTAGTTTTAAATTCTATAATAGTACGAGTATGCAGTACATTACACACACATACACCGTTTTTCAAATTTTAATATAATTTTAGAATTTATTTTAAAATCATTTGCACACAAATTTTAATTTATTTTAAAGTTTTTATTTCATATCAGCCAGCAAGCTTATTAATTTTTTTTCCTTTAAAAAAATTTCACTTTTATCTTGTAAATTTTATCATTTCTCCTTATACATATATGTATGGATGTATATTTTTTTTTAAAATTTATTTTTTTAATTTTTAATGCAATTGCTAACACTACTAAAATCGTACTGAAGTTGAATTTTAAAAATATTCACTGAAAAAACATTATGAGCCCAGCTTACGGATTGTGCCACAATTAAATCACTCAGCTGAGCACAAGTAAATGTTAATAACAACAAATATACTAAAAGCAACAACAACAACAACAACAACAACAACAGCGATAAAAAGTAAAAAAAATCAAAATAAAAACTAAAATATAAACACAACTGCAAAGAATATCACAACATATACACAACAGTGGCTAACAAAATTATTTATACAGTAAATATTATATGTTAACGAATCATCCACTTTTTACATAGTTTATCGACGGATATTTAAAGCAGAGAATTTATTTTAAGCTAAATTTTGTGAAAATGGGAAGAAAGTGAACTTCGTATTCCGAAACTATATTATAACGACCTCATACCACTAATTTTGGAAAAATTAAAAGTGGTTTACCGTGTTCTGTTGAGTTCGTAATAAAACAAATGATGTCAAACGTTCAGGAATCTACTTGGTACAAACGATATTAAATTCAGTGTTTAGACATAAGATCGTCACATTAGAAATAGTGGAAACAATCTTAAAATTATATAAAATGATCAGCAAATAAATGTTAGTGAAGTGACTAAGGCTGTAAGTATCTAAACATAGTGGGTGCATCGAATTACGCTTAAACTTAATCATACTTGAAACAGACAATTTCAAAGAAGTGTTTAGCAACATGTTTAGCAGATGCAATCAGAACTCGCCACTAAAGAACAAACAAAACAGTGAGGCTCTTCAGGAGAATGTTTAGCAAAGCAAGGCTACAATAGGTCTGTCAGGCAACAAGTCCATAGCCACAGTGTTATTATCGTCGATGTTCTTAGAAATAGTAAAACACTTACCGCCGAAAATAATCTAAAAGGTTTGGACAGTTTCAACAGCGGCTTAAGCTAGCGAAGATAAAAAGTGACTAATTATGACAAAGCACTTGTGAGCTACTCTACAGTCATAGACTTGCAACTAAGTACCACGTACGAAAAAATTGTCCGTTACATTTTTTGCAATAACTTTTTAAAAAGACATTCAAATTTAAAATTTTTTAACCCATTAACCGCTAAATTATATCTATTTTTAAGAGACTAAGTTAACATAAATAAAAGAATAAACTAAGAACAAAAATCATTACGTATTATCATTAGTATGTGTACTCAATTTTACATTGCCAGCGAAATTTTGCATGATTCACTACGCATGTTATTGATTTTTAGATTTTTTAGGCTAGTGGCTATGCCCCCTTGAGGTAATCCTGGAACCGATGAAGATGAACTTCACCTTGAATAGTGTTGCGTAAGCAGTACCTAGCAATAGAGTGACGGAATAAAATTTGATCCATGCTATCACTACGACCTATTACGTGTAAACGCCAAGCGTTTGCAATAGCCATATCTATTGCGTAGGTAAAAAGTGCCCACCACCATTTCTTACCTTGTAAAGTGAAATAGACTGATACAAATTATCTATCAATTTATCTCTCTGAAAGATATTCTTAAATATTTGCCCTGGGGTAAGATCCTGAAGCTGTTTCATTATATCTTCTTGTCTGTGACATCTCGACCCATGAAAGAGTACATTGGTAAACACTTAAAACACATTGGTTCTAGATGGTGATTTCGATTTACCTTTTTGGCCAATTCATCATTGCTGTTATCGTTTTTCTCACTTCTAAATACCTCTATACTAGCAGGTACGTCTTGCGGCAAAGAGTCAACAATCATGTTCTCCTCGACACCTTCTTCGCTATCTGTTAGCACACTCAGTTTGCGTGGCAAAGCCATACTTCTTATTAGCAGTACTATCTTCCAAAATCGAAGCTATTGCTTCTTTTAAGCCGCTGAAAGCGTTAGAAACGTTATAACGTTATAACGTTTGGAATTCATCAAATAACCAGTATAAAAACTTAAAATTTTACATGCTAAACTTTTATACACCTGATACGCCTTATTTGGATTCCGCCGCTGTACGCAATTGAGTACAGTAGTATTCCAGATAAAAATAGTTTGTGGTTATAAACTGGAATCCACTTATTTAAAATGTATTTTATAAAGAGGAGTGTACTCTATAAAAAAGCATATGTATATAAAACTAAAAAAAATTTTTATGATCGAAGAAATAAATGATGAAAGAACTTGTATACTTGTGTACTCGAACACAAAAAGTTCAGAGATTATTCCACGATAGTTGTCATCACTAAAGCTAAGTTTTACTTTTCTTTTTAATGCTGCATTTTTCACTTATTAACTTATAGAAAAAAGACACATAACTTTTATAATCTAATAGATGGCTTCCGATTTCTGGGTGTACTCAATTGGATACAGCGGCGCCAAATGAGTCAAGTTAGCTTTGAATTGAATGCAAGAAAATAATTCACTTAATACTTTTTCCGCTTTAATATTATCTAAAGTGCAATTGCGTATACATTCCTTAATGATATTTCTCAGAAATATAAGATTTGTTTCGCGTATAAATAGTGTTGTAGCCGCTGACGAGACAATATTTGGTGCTGTATCCAGTAGGCAGAGGTCGGATGTATTGCAAACCCATAATTTCAAATCTAAAATGTAAAAACAGACCTGTTTTCGGAAATTATAAACCGAAATTGTGCAATAAAAATTGTAAATAATTTTTATTTTCATTTTATTGTTTAATTTATATTTATTTATTATTTTTATTTTTATTATTTTTATTTTTATTATTTTTGTTATTTTACTTTATGCGATTCTATTCATACACGAGTAAGTAATGACTTTTTTCTTATAGGGTTGATTTTTTATCTATAATTGTTTTAGATTACATTGAGGAACAAAGCACAATGACAAAAATTAAAACAAACGAAAAGGAGAATGCAAAAAAGTCATAAAAAACAGAAATAGAGCTTCTTTTGTTGCCCCTCTTTCTTCGCTACACCACGCCTACCCCTAATGCAATCAGCATCTATGAAGATCCACTTTTTTATCGGAAAATTGTGTTCAGCGACGAAGCTCATTTCAGAATTGCCGTTGTTGGTGTGAAGAGCAGCCAGAAGCATTGCAAGAACTGCCATAAAACTGCCAACTTCCTAAAAATGCATTGTTTTGTGTAGATTAGATTCCGGTGGCATCATTAAAACATACTTTTTCCAAGACGATGAAGGCAGTTACATTACTGTGAATGGCGAGCGCTACCATTAGATGATTACAATTTCTTTGTACGAAATGAATGAGCTGGACTTCGCTGACATGTGGTTTCAACAAGACGGTGCCTCATACCACACAGTACGCGAAACAATGAACCAATTGAGAAGCGAGTAAAAACAATTCGGTAAACAATTTAGTTCACGCTTGGGGCCGGGCAATTGGCGAGACTATAAATTCGGAAATTCACTTCAAAGGAATGTTTGGAGAAGCGACTTAAGCCTTTTGTTAGACAGTCGAAGTTTCTACTTCCTTTTGGCATGACCTTGAAGTGGTACGCAAATAATATTCTTTTCGTCCACCAAATTGCCCAAAACTCGAGCCAAACATATTCGGGGAAGGTGGTATTAGGCAGCTCCAAAGGTAACTAATAATACTATAAAGGCGTTGACGAAAGAAGTGTCAGAAAAATTAAAAAATTTTTGTAAATAAAAGTGGTAAACATTTTGAATAAATTTCATAATAATCTTAATAAGAACACGGTTACAATAAGGCTTTTATTCTAAAATTTAAACACCTGGTTAAGCAGATTTTTAGAATTATGTGATGGACAATTTTTCAAACGCGGTCTTTATTTTCTATTTCCAAATTTTAAAATATATGTGGGTAGTTAGCGATTTAGTCCAAAAGGTTATCATTGAAACAAACCACAAACCATCTATTTTCAGTGCCTTTAGAAAGCTTATTACTTGGAGCGAATAAAAGTAACTAGAAACTTACTGGACTAAATGTATTTAACCCAAAAATAGATGTATTAAGTTCATATGCTATGCTAACAATCCTACAATTCTTTTGCAATTGGATACTCTTGACATTTATGAAATAACAACAGAAGTTCTTGAAATAGTGGCCAAAAATTGGACTGACAGAGAAGCTAGTCGCAGGGGTCTTCAATCAGACATAATTTTTATGGCAAAAATTCCTTTGAATTTCCATCCAAACAGAACAAATACTTAAGTGTATTAGTGTATTAATTTTTTGTTTTTTTTTAACTAAAACTCTGACGCTCTTCTAAAAATACGCTACAATAGCCTGAAACGATGACAATGTTATATAAGACTCGTATAACATGTAATTGAAAGACAATTATGTTTGGGCGTTACAATAATTAGCACAAGCGCAATAAAAATTTAATGAATTCAATGGTGATGGTTATGTTGACAGCTGTCTGTTTAACTTTGTCCATCACTATACGTATACATATGTATGTATGTATGCTACGTAGCCAGATCTACATATGTTTGTAAGTATGGGTATACACAATATTTATATACACACATCCATACACATATAATTTTTTTGAAATTTCTCCTGAACACACTCACCATTAAAAAACTAAAGCTGGTGGGGCATATGTTTGTATGTATGTACGTATTACCACTTTATCGAGATATTAAGCTACAATCAGGCAAACACATTGACTTACTTTGGTGCACCAATGTGCTGCAGATGGGACATACTGTGTACCAGTGAAAGAGAAAAGTTTTGCAAAATACAATACAACAATAAAATAAAATAAAAATAAAAAAACAAAAACAAAAATAGACCGCAAGACATGAACAAATAAAACAAAAAAGTAAGAAATCATAACAGAAAAACTAAAAGAAAAAAAAACACAAAAATTGTATAAATTAATTCAAATTAAAATACAATAACAATAAAAACAAGAAATATTGATAAGAAATTTACACAAACATACACACACACACACACAAACCACAATATTTTTAAACAAAAAATAAAATAAATAAATAAATTTGTATGCAAAATATGTACATAAAAGAAAAGTACCAACAAACAGTACTAGCCAGTATCACATATTCTTGGGGGAAATACTTGTCTGTAAAAAGGGTGTTACATTGGCAAACATTTGTTTGCAAACATCGCAAATAATCAATCGCATTCAAGGAAAAGTAAGTTATCCATGTATGCGATTGGCTATTTGCGATGTTTGCAAATAAATGCTTGCCAATGTACCAGCCCTATAAACGATATAAAACAAATTATTCAAAACCCCCTTGAGTACTGAAAAGATCAACGTTTCTGATAAAAATTAAAATTCAACAGGGTGTTACATACTACTTACTACTGCCTATACCAAACCCATTCTACTCCAATTTAAAATTAATTTTAATATTCAGAATGTTCAGAAGTTCAGTCAGTACATCAAATTAAAAACAAGAAAAGGTATTTGTGAGAAAGTGTGCGAAAGCTTAGCAATTGAAAGGCAAAGTCTTTGCTCCAGATTTCCTTAAAACTTAAACATATGGAGCCAAGAATGCAATTTTCGATTGATCGTGTAAAGTGGACTTACATCTTATTTAAATCGAAAGCCAAATTAAAATCTTCAATAAATAGTCGTATGAAATCCAAAAAGCCCTAAGTTGTAAAAAATTCAAAATCGAATATTTGGTTAATTATGATGCACCCTTTTCAAATACATGTTCCCACGAATTTTTACACTTCTACGATTAAAAACAGCGTTTTATCAGCAATATTCTCAGCTTAACCTAAATGGTTTATTTTCCACTTAAGAAAATTTTTTGCTTCTCCTATAAAATTTTTGAAATGTAACTTAATGCTTTCATATGACGATATACATAATAGACGCAGAAAAAAAAATAAACTTTATCTCGAGCTCAAGTCAAAAAATGTCTTTAAGGCAAATCTACTGCAATTACTTCAAAATACTGTATACAGTAAAAGCGCAAGTAAGAAGTCGTTTAATATAAAGACCGTCCACTAAATATGCATCATAAACAAGTCTCTTCCACTGCATTAAGTATATACGAGTATCATATATAAACTTTCTTAAACTCTCATTTTAATGTACTATCATCTCAATTACTTTAAAAATATCATATCGAGTTTAAACGATATTACACTACATATTGTAAAAGGTGGACCATTTGCCAAATTTTTTCTTTTGTTGTGAAGTACAATTATTCCGGTTAGAAATTAAATATTATTTCATTCATATGGCTGCCGCGACTGGCCTCACCGTACCCCATTCGATTGGACCAATTTTCGAGAACTTTTTCGAGTGTATGGGGTCGTATCTCGGCAATGGCATCACGAATGTTGCCCTTCAAATGCTCAATTGTCTCTGGTTTGTCGGCATAACACTTGCCTTTAACGGCGTCCCATAGAAAAAAGCCCAACGGTGTCAAATCGCAGATTCTTGGTGGCCAACTGACATTACCATTTCGGCTAATTAAGCGGCCATCAAACGTTTGAGGCAATAAATCGTTTGTGACATGAGACGTGTGGCAAGTTGCACCATCCTGTTGAAACCAAACGTCGTTCGCATCCATATTATGAAGAGCGGGCACAAAAAAACGGTTATCATGGTGGGATAGTTATCTCCATTGCCCGTAATGGTTGTGGTGCCTCCGCTCCACAAGCCGCACCAAACTGTCACTCATGATGGGTGCATTGGCTCCTGTGAGACTACTTATTTGCTTATTAATTTATCCACCAAGACGAAAATTAGCTTTTTTATCTTTGTTTTGGAAATAAATTTCCGATAAATCCCAATGTTGCTCAAGCGTAAACCGATTCATTTCGTTCATTATATATTTGCTATAAACAATTTTTTTATCCTCTACTGTAAATTGCTATTATTATGTTAATATTAATCAATCTTAACTATATTTCTATTGAAATTCTCTTTAGCTTATTGACTTTGATTTTGAGTGTGCCGTTATTTAAATAATTGTTTAAAACCCCTAACAGTATATTGAAGTGTTGCTTAGAGAAAAACAGAAACTACTTTTTTAATTGCACGGCTCAATCATCCATGGAATAATGAAGAGTAACACATTATTGCTGTTTAATCTGAAATTATTAGTGTCTTATGGACAGGAATCTGATAGAAATGGTGAGCAATACGCAATAATATGGGAACATCACGTGGAACTTATAGACAGTATGCCCAGGAGATGTGAAGATGTCATTAAGAAAAAGGCTTATAGGGTGAGTGCACCTAAGGTCGGCATGTACCAGAAGTCGGCAATTTTTGTATTTATACTTAAACAACTAAGAATAAAAGTAATTATGTAGTAATTATGACAGTATTTTCCTTTAATTAGTGACTGTCTTTCGGTTTTTACGAAAATACTTGTTTTCTTAACAAAAAATTAGTGGGAATGCCGAATTAATAATCAATAATTACTTTAAAATAATCAATTTTCAAACGGATGTGTTTTCTAAAGGAAATGTAGGAAATGTAGGAAACTGTTGGAATATGGCTATAAAAATGAAAGAGCTGAAAAAAATGATTTTTCTCTATTGATAAGCGATGCCGGCAATAGGAACGGAAAATTTTTAAATGTTTAGTAGTCGGCACTCTAATGCCGCCAACACTACTGAGAAATCACTTGCTCCTATGGTCGGCAGTGGTTTTTACTACTTGTTTTTTTAAAGTTGAGATCTCAAAATACCTTAAGACTTCTAGAAATAAAGATTTATTAAATCTTTTTGTCTTTTTCAACCTCGTCTTAAGTAGCACTAGCCAATGATCTATAATTGTACGCACAACCGCCATATTAAAATCTGGCCTCATCGCGAGCCAATGAAGTCTTAAGAAAGTTAATGTTGGGCTTCATTCTGTAGCAAAACATTACCACTAAAAGAGTCAATATGTAATACAGAGGGTCCCGATCAGGGCTACTGCAGTTGGCAAATTTTTGGGAACCGCGTTTGCGTCATTTTAGCCTTATGTTGTAAAATCTACAGTTGGTTTTGGAAAAGGGAATGATTAAGTGACTTCATAACCGCTTTCAAAATGGATTTCTAGTAAACTTTGGCTGATGTTTTGATCCCTTGTACACAGAAATTGAAGTCGGCGACCTCATAGTAAAATAATACTTTTCTAGACTACTGTGCTTACATCTAGTCATTTCGTTTATTATACTTCTTTGGTTCGGTCAACATTTTTCATCCGTAAACAAAGTTTTTCTAACCAAATTATCATCGTACTTCTCCAAAAGAAAGAAAGTAGTCTAGCGGCGTTAAATCACAAGATCTTGGTGGCCCATTCACAGGTCCAAAACGTGAAATTAGGCGGTCACCAAACGTGTCTTTCAATAAATCTATTGTGGCACGAGCTGTGTGACATATTGCGCCGTCTTGTTGAAACCACATCTCCTAGACATCATGGTTATTCAATTCAGGAATGAAAAAGTTAGTAATCATGGCTCTATACCAATCACCATTGACTGTAACGCCACCATCGTTTTATGAAAGCGCACCAAACAGTCAGTTTTTCTGGATGTAACGGTGTTTCCACATACACTTGAGGATTACCTTCATTCCAAATGCGGCAGTTTTGTTTGTTGACGTAGCCATTCAACCAGAAGTGCGCTTCATCGCTAAACAAAATTCGCTTATGAAAATCGAGAACAACGGTAATCTCGTTTTGGGCCCATTTGACGAATCTACGCCGGGTGTGAGCCTATTCATGATGAATTGCCAAACCACACTGAGAATAAATCACTTGACAGCTGTTAAATCGGTCGCCATCTTGAAAAGTAATGCTAACTCAAAGTTCTATACCTCTATAAAAAACACGCTCTACTTAGTTTTAAATAAAATATATAAGTAGCTTTGTTTTTTTAACTGAAAATAATTTTTTTTTTTTTTTAATTTGTGGTAAATTACAGTCCAACCATTTTTTATTCGGTTTTGCTTTATTTTAAGCCACAAAATAAACGAATTGAAACGAACAAAAGTAAAGTAAACTAATGCTACGTATTCCTTGGACCACTAGTTAACATTAGGACATAGAAATGATTAAAATAATAAAAATAAATTACAAAAAGTACTCATAGGTAATGTGCTAACACAATGTCCACCACTGTATGTACTATAGTTTTTATGCAATTTCTTACCATTGAGAATCTTAATAATTACTTTTAGAAAAAATAGCTTTTAATTAATTCTCAACGTTAAAACATTGTAGATTTACTTTATTTTTTTTTTCAAATAAATATAATGAGAAATAATATTTGTAATAAAATTGACCACAAAAAGCCATGATAAGTATGTGTATGTGTATGTGTATGTGATGTTTCATTTTAATTTTGCAATTTTTCAAATATTCACTATCAGACTAGAAATAAAAAATAGCCAAGAACTAATTATTCAACAGAATAATAAAAACACTTTATTATTATACAAAAAAACAAAAACAAAAAAACTAACAAGCATATATGCATAAATGATTATTTTTTCTTTTTAATTTTTAACTCCAACAACATCTGAAATAACACATGTGAAAACAAGAATTGTAAAAATCGACAAAAAAAATATCTACAAACGAAATAATTATTTTATTCAAACGTGAAAAAAATGAATTAAAAAAGAAAATAGTATTCACACACAGATACGAGAATTCAAAATCAAATCCAATGAACCAACAACGTCCACAACGCAGCAACGAACCCACCAACAATAAAAAACCATTGCATTGTTATCCAATGATATTGTGTTAAAAATAGAATAAAAAAAGGAAGAATAAAAGAATAATGAAAAATAAATGAATGGAATGAATTGAAATGAGATGAGAAATTGTAGAAAAAAAAAATCATGTAAAATCGTATTCATATTCATACGTGTAATAGTGGCAGACCTCACACTTACATTTAGTTCATCTAATCATACACATACGTACACACATGTACATAATAGTTCTCGATTTGAGTTATTATTTCATAACCATCATAAATAAGAAAGTTTATTCAATTCTGAACTTGGAAGTCTGAAAATCTGTCTTGCAACTGGTGCTTCTCCAAAGATGTTTTCTTTTGAAATAAATCGGCATCTATTTGTGCACTCTACACGAAAGATATAATTTTAAAGAATAACGAATTAAGGAAGACTAAGTCCTTCTAATAAAACTGACTTAATCACTGCAAGTGTAATAGCTTATACTTTAAGACTCGCCAACTTTATTGGCAATCGTTGTCATTCTATCTAAGAATTCACAGTACTCACTCCCATAATTGCTGTACTACACCAAAACTAACATTAGTAAAGATATTTGCTTGTACGTTAACAACTACGAGTATATTTTGTAATAATTTCAAATTACAGTTAGAGATTGCCAATTAAGTATTTCAGGATGTTTATCCTTCAAAAAGGATCCACCACATAATCTTACCTATAAATTCATTGAGGGTGGCGTGGCGTAGTGGTTAGAGCACACGCATAACAACACAAACGACCCATGACGAAGAAAAAATTTAATTGTGATTCGAATGTTTAAGAATAAAAAAAGGGCTTCAACTTCTCTCCAGACAACTCCATCTAAAAAAAAATAAAAAAATAAAGAAAAAAAAGCCCCCCTGACCTTCTCGCATATCTCTGGTGATGATGACAAACATCAGATGAATGATCAGAAAAAACACGCCACCTATTGGGAAAAAATTAAAGATCACCACCAATTAGCAAGGATCTTCACCACTACGCAAAATTTCATATGGAAGAAGCTACAGCGGATTAATCATCTACTTAACTTTGAAAATATCAAATTGATTAAAGAAACTGAAACAAAGCAATAGATGCTTTGTGGAAAGCCAATATGCCCCCGAGAGCATTAATGGAGAAAAAAATTAATTCAGTATCAATCAACAAATAGCAATAATCGATAATTAATTACATGTGATGGATAATTGAAAAATATTATTTACTGTGTTACGTAATTGCGTAAACTCAATTACTAAAGCAAAGAGTGGTTATAATATATCGATTGCTAACTACTTGTAATTTCAATTTAGATTTTAAGGAAGATCCTAGATACTAGGATACAGTGCAATACTAGAGCTAATAAGGAATTACATTTAATAAGGCGAAAGAATGCTCAAAACTATGTGAGAAAAAGAAGTGGCAAGCTATGAAAAGGAGCGTTGAAGCCATTAGTATAAACTTTATCGATAGGGAAAGCAAGAAATTCTACAAGGGAATAAGAAGACAAGTTAAAGGCTTTCAACTACGAACAGATGCCCTAAAAGATAAATCGGTAAAAAATGTAACTGAAAAGTCAAAGATTCTAGATAGATTATAGAGCACTTCCATGAAGAGTATAAGAGAGCGCCAATAGCTAACGAAGAAAAATAAAACATTGCCATTGAAATGAGTGAAGTGAGGAAGTGGTGTAGAGCCAAACCCTACTTTTAAGCAAGTGAATCAAATACTAAACGTAATGAAAAACAGCAAAGCACCAGGTGACGGCATATCATAGCGGAACTTTTAAAAGGTCCAAGTGACAAGCGTGATTACGAGAAATATCGGCGGATTGCAGTACTTAATGTATTGTCACGTTTTAACCGTTTTAAAACGCTTGAGTTCTTTTTAATTGCGTCAAAATAAAATAAACACCATATGGTTATTGTTTTACAGTTTTTATTTCCTCACTTTATCAGTTTATACAGTTTATCTTAATACAACAAATTGTTTAACTTGCACTTAATATTCGCTTATACAACACTTTTATTTACGCCTAAACATGACTTTACTTTATGACTGCAAAACGATAACTATATCTATGTAGGCAAAGCAGCCTCCTTATATACCTAATTGCCTACAGTTTTTAAACATGTAAGATTGTCTTACCCAAAGATGGTCTAATTGGCAATGCCGTCAAATACACAAGTCAATACGGCAATACCAGAGTAACACATTATCAACCTTGACACAAACCAATAGACATAAATCTCACAATACACTCCCTGATGTGGTGTATTTTGTTTTTAGGCTTTTGATTTTCGTAACAGTATGTTATAAATTTTTTTTTTGGAATACCACTAATGGCTGAGTAATATTGAGGAGAGGATCTTGGAGAATACCAGTGTGGATTCAGGCCTGTACGTCTGTAATTGATTAAGTATTTGTGCTAAAGCAAAACCTAGAGAAAAATTATCAGTTTAAAAATTATGTACATATGCTGTTCGTTGATTTCAAACAGGCGCTTGATATCTTAAACCGATCTATGATCCCCGGAATATTTGCTGCGTTCGGTATAAGCAACAAACTGGACGCACTCAGCAATACAAGAGAAAAAGTAGCATTACAACAAAGGCAAAGTGAACCGTTTAATATCAACACGGGAGTAAGACAAGGGGACGATTTGTCCACTGTTCAGTTTAACCTGTGTCTACACTATGTTATAAGAAAACACACGGGGATTGTAAATGTGTTCAATCAATCGGGGATGGCGAACACCTACGCCGATAACATTGCGATTTTAGCTCGAAATAAGCGATATCTAGAAAATATTTTTACGAACATACGAACAGTAACAAAGGAAGTTTTGCTAGTGGTTAATCAATTGAAAACCAATTATGTGATGCTAGGCCACGAGATATCAGAATGTGTGAATAGAGTTTTGAAACAGTAGAAAAGTTCAAGTACTTGGGCAAAATACTGTATACAAGATCGAATTGTGGCAGCAAACAAATCATATTTTGCTCATAATGAGAAACTGAAATCAAATCTGTTATCATAAGGCCCATGGTTACTTATGGATCAGAAGTTTGGTTTATGACGAATTCTGAGGAGGACTCTCTCAGAATGTTCGAACGGAAACTTCTCAGACGTATATTCGGTCCAAGTTGAAATGAACGTGGTGAATATTTCCTGAGGAGCAATACAAAAATAAATAAAATACTGTTTCGTTTTAACTTTTTTAAAGCGTTTGAGATCGCTTAGTATATTGTTGGATGCCAAATATTTCACAAGGTGATGATTCGCCATACTCTCCATAACCTTGGAAAGTGCCGAACAGACTGCTATTGGGCGGTAGTTTTCAGGGTTGGAAGCCTCTCCCTTTTTAGGGATTGGCGTTACATTAGCAACCTTCCCCATCTTGCTGGAAGGCGCGATATGACGCACTGAAAAGGTTAGCTAATGGACCAGCAAGCGTCGAAGAGCACTGCTTCAAGTCCAATGCTGGTATGCCATCCGGCCCAGAAGACTTGTTAACGTTGAGATTTACAAGGACCATTGGCTCGCAAGTATATACGAGGCATAGTCACTGATACGCTTTCGAGTGCGGGCAGTGGTTGGAGGCTCTCCGGCAAGCGAAAATTACTTGCAAATAATTCAGCTAAAAAGTTTGCCTTTTCGACCGGGTTCGAGAATGCTTGGTCACTCTTTAAAAGAACTGGCATCGAGCTAACGCTATTTTCAAGTCTTTTAACAAAGTTTCCAATTAAAATGCCTAAAGAAATCGTTCAGCTCAACCCAATGTGCTTTTTCGTAGACAAAAACAGAGCGTCTCTTAGCTATAGGTAAGACGTCATGAAGGGCGGAAAACGAAAAAGAGGCAGAAATGGTACAATGATCTGAGTTACCGAGATATGTAAGAACCTGAACTTCATACTTTTCAGGGTGTGAAGTAAGGGATATATGTGTAGGTTCATTCACTAGTTGCGCAAGGTGATTATGCACGGCAAATAGTTCCACGTAGTGGTCTTCAGGTGTTGTGCGGCCAGAATGGCGTAACCAAGACGAATTGTGAACATTGAAATTATCAGCAACAACAATTTTACTGTTCAGGTAATTCGCAAGGATACTCGAAATGGAGTCAGAAAGAGAGTCGAAGCCAGATATGGTAACTTCTCTTCCCAAGTTTGGACTTCTATACAGAAACCCGAAGTGCAAAAGATGTGTCCTGATTCTGAACTTAACCCAGAGACAGCTAAATTCCGCAACATACATGCCAAGATGTTGCTGGCATTGGTACATAACTTCATCGCGAATGTATATTGCAAGACCCCTATGGAAATTAAAATGGAACAGAAGGTGATACCCAGGGATATGAAAATCCTATGGATCAGTTTCACTTATTTATTTCCACGCTCTTACGGTATACAATTACAACTATACAGTCTCCAACTTATTTATCTTGCACTTAATGCTCGCTTAATACACAAACACTTTTTTACGCCTAAACATGACTTTACTTTTCGACTGCAAAACAATAACTCAACTAACTAATGCATAACGCGCCGCCTTTTACATACAATTTAAATTAATTGTATTATTTCCGTTAACTTCAAATGTAACACACAAAGATGATCGAGTTGGCAATGCTGCCAAATACATATATAACTACGGCATTGCCAGTGTGTCACATTAACAACCTTGACTCAACCAAATAGACCAAAATACCACAAAACAGTTTTAAAGACGCTGTACGAGTATATCTTCTTTTTAGACATTGTTTATTTTCGTAACAATACATTAAAGCACAAAGACTTAGACGGATAGGTCATGTGCTAAGAATGGATCAAAGCCGAGCACAAAAGCTTGTCCTTGACTACACCCCACAAATATCAAGAAATAAGGGTCAGCCTCGTATGCGCCTAGTTGACAACAATGACGAGAATATGCGAGCAATGGCAGTAAGGAATAGGCGCTAAAAATGTACAGGAATGGAGAATAGTTGTGGATAAAGCCAAAACCCACCCCGGCTTGTAGAGCTAAATGATGATAATAATTGTTTTCACCTCTTCGTGAACTATCACAATTTAAGAGGTTTGAGCCTTCAAGGCAAATAGTTGTTATCTATTCTGACGGTTTTAACATAACGAAAAAATTTTGTCGATTGAGAAGAGTAATCATTAAAGCCGTGTTGCTTTGTGTCATTTCTAAAAGAGTTATATAGACATAGTAATGAAATTTTGAAAGTTAAAGCCATTCTAAATAGACCTTATCACCACTTTAGATCTTTTTTGCTTTGCCCTTTGTTTTTCAAAGGGAAGAACCGTTTTCCAAGACCTGATAACTATCCAAGTTTGAAAATTATAATTGTAGTGCCATGTCGTCACTTTATCATAAGCACCTTTTCCACAGGTGTAGCGTATTTATGAATTTTCCTTTTAAATCACTTTCATTATTTCTCTTATTCTTCTTGCATAATTACAATAAAATAATGAAAATATTCAAAAATACACTCATACCTCTTTACAAGGCCTTTCTTTATATGGCATTTGACTATAACGGCCTGCTACGCTTTGCGGCGCAGAATCACCCTTTTTTAACAAAAAATATATGGCACATATCCACTTCGTTTTAGGGCATTTCGATTTATGGCCTACATTCTCAGAACTTACCTAGGCCGTATAAAGAGATATGAGTGTATTAAAAAAATTAATTCGCATTACAACAACTATTCAAACACATGTTCATTTTTGTTTTTTTTTTTTGCTTTTTGTTTTATTCCAATGATGATTTTATTCTTATTCAGGCAAAAAAAAGAAAGAAAAATCATTTTACATTTGGGTGACTTTTTAACAATTGAAACATCGCTGCCTTAAGAAGACACCAATCTGATTTGTATATGATTGAGAGGCCAAAAGTGTATGCATTTTGCATAGCGAAATGCAGAACTGGAAGGACTTTTTTATTCAAAAAAAAAACATTTTTATTAAATAAATTAAAAGAGCGGAGTTAATTAAAAATGTTTTAATTATTTATTATTTTTTAATCACAAATTATTTAAAAACAGTGGCAGATTTCACATTTTCTATTTAATCAAACAATATAATTGACAAACCTGACCATGGCAATCATAATAAAAAAGAAACACAAATAAAAAATGCGGATAAAACAAATGAAGAGAAAAAAATCAAAATCAAGGTCTCATTTATTAATTAAATGCTAAAAATTTTAAATAAATTAAAAATGAGAGAGAAAAAAACAACAACGCAAAAAAGAAAAAATTATTGAATCAGAAAAAGGGGTGGCTTTTGTACTCTGCCCCTGCTAAAATGATTGAATTAAAAGAAAGAAATACAAAACAATAGCAGCATAACGTGATGCCTATGACTTGTAAATCAATTTAATTTATTTTTACTTTTTAGATTTTAATTTTCGCCACAAAAAAAAAGAAAAAGAAAAAACAAATACTGTGTAATGCCGCATATAATCGCTAAAAATGCCATCAATTAATGAAGAAACGAAATAATGAGTTTTTAAAAATATAAAAAAATAAACAGGTGGTATACAAATAAGTGCTCAATCTACACACGTTTTAAGAGAGTAAATTCTTAGGAAATTTATAGTAATAATTCCCATAGGGACCTACAGTTAACCGCCGGCTCCAAACGGCAAACGCATTAGAGAAGTATTCAATAGTAGTAATAATCCTCTACTTAACACCATACCACCTTGATCCCGGAATAACACCCTTATGGCGGTACCGTCGTTCCGATTAGAGGTTTTTTTTTTGTTAAGTTGGAACATCAGTTGTTGATATTCTCGCCAAATCCTAGCGTTATAACTTGACATTTTCAAAAGCTACGTAGCCAGGAGTGCATCTATCTCTATGTGTATTGGCGACTTTTTACAATTTTAGAAATGGACATAAATTTACAAGAACGAACTTGTTTTAAAGTTTGCGTAAAAATCGGATCTAATGGTGCGAAAACGGTCGTTTACCAGTGGCACGTGCGGTTCAAAAGTGGTCGTAAGTCAATCGAAGATGATGAACTCAGTGGCAGACCATTACATCGAAAACCGACGAAAACATTGATAAAGTAAAAGAAATGTTGGTCAATAGCCGCAAACTGACCATCAGAGAGAGAGCGGAGGATTTAAACATTGCCTATGGATCTGTCTAAGATATTTTGGTTAATGATTTGAGTTTCTGTCGTGTAGCAGCAATCAATTTCATGCAAAAAAGAGACCGTCTTGAGGTAGCAAAAGATATGATTTCCGACCCCACATTCATCAAAAGGATCATTACTGGAGACAAGACGTGGGCTTATGAGTACGACACTCAATCCAGACATCAGGCAAGTGAATGGTTTGCACGAAATGAGCCGAGGCCAAAAACACCACGTCGTTTGCAATCAAGAAAGAAGGCAATGCTCACGGTTTTCATGGATTACAGAAGGCCAGACAGTAAACAAAGAGTATTATTTAAGCGTTATGTGACGTTTGCGTAAAACAATTCGCCGAAAGAGATCAGAATTGTGGGCGGAAAACTCGTGAATTTTGCATTATGATAACACACCGTCGCACACTGCCATCATTATACGAAATTTTTTGACAAAAAATGCAACAAATACCATCAGACAGCCACCGAATTCACCTGCTTTGGCTCCCTGTGACTTCTTTCCGTTCAATCGAGTTAAAAAACTATTACGCGGAACGCATTTCAGCTGCCGAGAGGCAATAATGGAAAAATCGCAGCAAGCTCTGATATAACCGAATATAAAAAATGCTTCGAGGACTGGATCAAGCGCTGACACAAGTGTGTTGCTGTCGATGGGGATTGCTTTGAAGGGGAGAATATAAATTTCAATTAATAAACTCGTATTTTTAATTCTCTGAATAAATTTCGGGAACTTTTTGATCAATGTTGTATATAAGATACTTGCAGTCATAATACAGGGGAGACTTCCAAGCAAAATAGACAACATATTGCGAGACGAACAAGCCGGCTTCAGATCAAATAGAAGCTGCGTAGATCAGGCCAACTTTACGAATAATCATAAAACAGTCTATAGAATGGCGTAACCCCTATATATATTGTTCGTCGCTTCCAAGAAAGCATTTGTTACCATCAGATCAACCGCTATATGGAAAGCACTGAGAACAAAAAGAGTACCTTAAAAAATAATTTGTATAATTAGAGCGATGTACATGGATGCAGCTCTTCACAACTGGAACATCAGCCAACCATGTCACACCAAAGCTGGAATCAACTAGGTATTCACCATCGTGCTGGATGACTCACGTCAACTCGAGGATTTCGACTATGCAGATGGCATTTCTCTACTCTCACATAAGATTTCCAATATGCAGTCGAAACTAGAGGAGCCAGAACAATTAGTTTGTTATGTTGGACTTGAGTTAAATATCAAGTGAACCAAGGCCATGAGTATAAACAATACTAGCACGGAAAACATCATGCTGCAAGGTCAACCAGTCAAGTATGTCTGTCTAAAAAGTACAGTGACTACAAACGACGGCGCAGAAAGAGACGTAGACAACAGGCTCAATAAAGCGACAGCAGTCAGTATGGAGAAGCTTATTAATATTGTACGCTTCAGACAGACTGAGCTCAGAATATGCAACTCATGTGTTAAAACAGTTCTGCTTTATGACAATGAAACCTGTTTTATATCGAATAACATTACGCAAAAACTTCAGATATTCATTGACAGGTCCCTCAAAATCATATTCAGAATATTCTGGACTAACACCATAAGTAACACAGAAATGTAGAACATGACTAATGATGGACCCATACTGAAACAGATTATGAAAATAAAATGGTGATGGGTCGGTCACACCATTCGAAAAAGTCCCGAAATTGTCACCAGAATGTCACTCGAGTGGACCAAGGAACACCTGGAGACTCACAACTATACAGGAATTAAGAAAAAACAATCTAACATGGGAAGAAGCAAAATCAACAGTAGTAAGCCGTGTAAGATGCAGATGCCTTGTGGAAGCCATGTGCTCCCAAGGAACGGAACGGAAAGAAATACTCATAACCAGTTATAAGCTATATTATGAGGTGATACCGCTGTTGAAAACAAATATTTTATTACTTTTAGTCCCTAGAGCCTTCTATTATGTAAGGGCTTAAGCATCTAATAGGCAATCATACTCGTACATGGCATGTTAGCACAGCATAATGAGAGTGTTCATACTCGTTCTCATTATGTCTATTAGTCAGCACCATATGATGGTTTTCAACAATTTTTCATATTTTATGTTTGCAATCACTTCAGCATGTTTGTGCATAAAGAGCTAACTGTAATAGTTATAAATTTGATAGTTTACCTATTCTATATGAACGACTAGGCTATGAACACTTATTTACGAATGACACTGGCTTTTAAAAACCAGACTACAGCAATAGACTGTACATCAATGGCTGTCAGATTCTAATCTGTTAGCTAGTATTTAAGCCTGACATAACTTTTGAAAGACAGTGATTTTAATTAAAATCCTAGCTCAGTTACAAATAAACAAAACATTCCTTTATATCTCAATTTTCTCTTGTAATTGCCTGTGTTCCCCTTGTTTAATTAGTGATTAAATAGAGAGAACGCTTTTTACTTAAATTCATTTCATTTTTCTGATTTTATTTCATTTTTTTCCCAATGGTTGTCAATATGATTTTTTTATTTTTATTTTTATTTTTATTTTTATTCGATGTTGTTTTAATTAAATCGTAATCTCTTCTCTATATATTGTATGTATGTATGTATGTAATTTAACATATTAAAAAAGCAGCAAAAAAAACAAAAAAGTTTGTTTATTAACAATACATATTCAATAACTACATATATACACTCTCACATACATACATATGTACATACAAACTTTTAAAGCAGTGTTGTTAAGTTCATTGTTCTTTTGAATTTTAATCAAATGTTGTTAAATACGACAACAACAACAACAACAACAACAACCAATACTACTAAAATAAAAACATACACCCACACACAATCTGATACCTACATACTCTCATTTGTATGCAAATGTTCACATATGTTGTTTTAACTACTATTGTTAGGATATCATATATCCATATGTGTGTGCATATACTCTCCATCTCTCTCTCTCTCTCTCTCTCTCTTCCCCCACTCACTCTTTTCTAACACATTGACAGGGTGTATAATTTTTTCAATCAATTATTTGCTCTTGTTTTATTGTTTCATCTTGTTTTTGTTGTTGTTGATTAATGTAGAAGTGAAAAAGTGCAACTGAAACTATTTCACTTCCAAATTAGATTTGTTGAGCAAATTTTATAATAAACTAACGTATAACAACAACAATAATAAAGTTTAACATGGAAAATTAGATCGTTTCACATACGAAAATCGAAAGAAAAATAAAGCCAAAAACAAAAACAAAAAAAAAACAAAAAAGTTTGTATGAATTGAAGTTGTTCATAAAGCGAAAAAGAATTTTACAAATTTAGAAAAAAATAAATAAATTTGTTTAAATTCAAAGATTAAAGAATAAAATTGCTAGGGTGGCTTAAGATTAGAGCTGCACAACTATCGATAGTCGGCCCACTCGGTAGTTTGCAAAAAAAAAAAATTATCGATACCATCGATACTATCGGATTCTTTAAAGTACTACTAGTGGCGACAATGTTCTTTCTCCTACTCTTTTTCTAATATTTCTTAACGACTTTCTTCTTCTCACTTCTAATCCTATCTACTCTTTTGCGGATGACAGCAGCATTTGTCACTCATATTCTTTTGATCGTAGACCGAGCCTTTTGGAGGTTGGAGTAAGAAGGATGAATATGAACGTCACACTCACAAGTGACATGGTGAAGGTCTCCGAGTGGGGTCGTGCGAACAGGGTCGATTTTAATGCACGTAAGACTCAATGTTGTTTTTTAACACACAGGCGTGGTGGTGTGCTGTCATCTGTGTCAATGGGTAATGTGGATATTGAGGAATCAGATGCTCTTGATGTTCTGGGCAAGAGAATTCACTGTGACGTTCGTTGGAATGATCACATATTTCAAGTGTCGAAAGAAGCATTCAAGTGCCTTGGTTTTTTGAGACGGTGCAAGAAATACTTTACTCCATCTGATCTCCTTAATATTTAGAAGACCTATATCCGTCCCAAAATGGAATACAACTCTCATGTATGGACCGGTGCAGGAGAGGGCGAAGATGCTCATCAATGACGATAGGGTAGCCAACTCTATCGATTCATTGGAGCACCGTCGCAATGTGGCGTGTGTTTCATTGTTCTATCGGTACTATAACGGAATGTGTTCTAACGAAATTAAGGAATTAATTCCCAAAAATCATATATTTTTACGTAGTACTCGTATTTCTCGTAGAGCGCATCCCTTTGTAGTTGATTTTCCAGTAAATCGCACAACGCATTATAGGGTGAATTCGTTCTTTGGTCGCACTGTTCGGTTGTGGAATAATCTTCCAGCGAAGGTATTTCCTGCCACTTACGACATGAGTAAATTTAAATCTAAACATCTAAACACTCCCTCTGTCCTTCTTCCAATAACCTATTTTCCTAGTACCAGTACAATGCACTGCATGAGTAGGGGCCATCCCCTGGGTGCTGGTCTTATAAATTAAAAAAAAAAAACAATATGTATTAGAATTTAAGTAAAAAGGGAAAGAATAATAACAAATATACAGTGTGGAACAAAAAATAGGGGCACTTTATTTTTTTCTAGGATGTAATAAAATTTTATGTATTGAAGTTTTCTGATGGAAGATTAATCCATATACGAGTATATAGCGAAAATTGCTCAGACCATGTAGTGCTCCACAACTAAAGTAATTAATAAGATCCATTGAAAGAAATCTGCAAAGACTATGGGAAGAAAGCGTAGAACAACTGTCAATTATTAATTCGTACTTCTCAAAAATTAAGTTATTTTCCTGTTTCAAGACGCGCAATAAGAAAAAAATTTATGGAAGCTAGACTCGAAGTGTATCATTTCTCAGCAAATGGAAGCAAGACATGCACCGTAACATTTAGAACAACATTATATGGTCGGACGAAGTGAAGATTAATTTGCTTGAGTCAAATGCAACATATTTTAGTTACAATTCATACTTGATTTGAGTTCAATAAATAGAAATTTATGAAACTGTTAAGCTGTGTCCCTATGTAATTATATGCGTCGAACAAATGTATGCAAATGCGACTTTGACTAGATTTAGTGGACTCCGTATTGACTCTTAGAATTTGACGATAGTATCGAATAGTGAAAAAAAACTATCGATGGTTAGGCAAAAACAAAACTAGCGATACTATCGATAGTACTATCGATTATTTTGCAGCTCTACTTAAGATGTACAAGCCGGAATGTAGAAACAGGTTTAACCTTTCTTAGAGAAAACTAACTAACAAGCTTAAACTGGTTAACTAGAATCCAATCCATTCAATGGTTTAAGCTTATAATCCTGTGCACCATTCTGGCCGATTTGATTATAAGTAAAGATGTTGATATAGATGATCAATTTGAATAGACTTAACCACTTAAAACAGTCATTTCTTCTAATTTGGAAGCAGGTGATAACACGGGTGTACAAAAAACAAAAAATGTTCCGCCCTTTGAATAAAAGTATATGGAATATAATGATTAACTTGAAAACGACTTGACCAATTATAACGCAAGTAACAGGAAACGTTTAGGAACAAAATTTCCTAGAAATAATCGCCACAACATTTTTTTGTATTTTCAACAGTTTCGGAGTTATTCATAACTTGGTTGCGAAAGAACATTTTTTTTCACGCTAAATTAGAGCAATTTTGTTTTTCTAAAAGTCATGACGAGTAAATTAAATTTAAGTTTAAAATATTGAGAACAAAATAAGCTATAAATCATGAAAATCGGTTGGCTATTCCTGATTTTATTCAAAATTAACTGAAGGTACCTAACATTGACCAAAATTAGAGAACAAGTTTTTTCTTGCAAAATTAGTGGATTTTTTTTTTTGCCAAAAAGTTATAAAAAGATTATTAGAATATAAATTTTAAGTATTTAAATTAAAACCCCGTAAGACGTTGCAGTTGCATGTGCATATAGTAGTATAGGCGAGAGATAAGGCAAATGTCGTCAGCATATTCAAGATCATTTAATCGATTCAGAAGTCTCCAACCAATACCTTTATTACCCGACATGGCATGACTGATGACAAAATTCAATACAATGTTAAATAAAAGTGGTGACATCACGCAACCTTGCCGTACTTCTGTACCAACATTAATTTTTCTGTTCAGTTTGCCCTCGTTCAGTTTGTTGCCTTCTGGTTGTTTTAGCATTAGATTTCCACAATAAAGGGTCCGCCAAATAAATTTCTTTTTTTATTTAAAAGTACAATCCTTCCGGTTCAAATGGCTGCCTCGGCTGGCCATGCAGTAGCCTACACAATCGGTCCAATTTTTAAGCACATTATCGATTGTGTGCAGCTGTATTTCACCAATGGCTTCACGAATATTGTCCTTTAAAGTGTCAATTGTCTCTGGCTTGTTGGCGTAGCACTTATCTTTATCGGCACCCCAAAAATAATAATCCAACGATGTCGAATCGCAGCTCCGAGGTGGCCAAACGACAACAGCTCTGCGGCTGAAAATGCGATCTTCAAAAACAGGGCGAAAACATCGAGTATAGCTTCGGCTGTGTGGCACGTAGCGCCGTCCTGTTGAAAACAAATGTTGCTAATATCCTCCTCTTCAATTTTTGTAAACAAAAATTTGTTCAACATGGCCCGATAAATATCGCCATTGACTGTAACGGCCACTCCTTGCTCATTTTCGAAGAAAAATGGACCAATTATACCTCTGGACCAAAATCCGCACCAAACAGTGACTCGTGTTGGGTGTATCGGCTTTTCAATGTATGCGTGCAGGTTTTCTGTGCCCCAAATGCGACAATTTTGCTTGTTTACATACCCGCCAAGATCAAAATGACCTTCATCTGAAAATATGATTTTTTTTTGGCAAAATCGGCATCTTCTGTAAATCGATCGATCAAAGTAATGTCGCAATATTTCCCAGCGTTGTTCAAGCGCTAAGTGTTACCATTCACGAAATAAGCACTAGTTGAAAAAAAACGTTAGATGGCGGACCCGATATTTAGAGTATTGAAGGTAATTTGCTTTGAAATCTAATTTATTAGTTAAACATTTTTTAATATTTGATTTCTTAAGTATTTTTTTTAATTAATTTTTATTTTATTCTTAGTTTTCATTAAAGAATATTTCAACATTATTTTCAACTAAAATTGTTCGTTAGTGTTATGTAATTATAAAATTAATCAAATAATTACAACAAATGCATAATTTTTTTCTTTTTCCTTTCTCTGATTTTATAATATTTTAATTATTTAAATTGATATTTAAATAAAATTCGAATGATAAAAAGTCTTTTCACTTCAGTGGAAAATTAAAAAATTTATTTTAAAATAACATTAAAAATAAAAATAAAAAAATAATCAATTCAACTGAAAAATACATAAAATCAATCAAATCAGATCAAATCAAATCAAAAAAAAAAAACTTTACGATATAAATCAAAATAATATGCATTCAATATAAAATTTTTTTAAAAAGAGAAAACACTGAAACACTGGTTGCAATGAACAAGCAAATAAACTAAAAATGAAAAAATCAAATCTTTTTCATCTGTCATTTCCATTTATCTCTTTACCTCCTCTCTAACAATTACCAAAGCAAATGCAATCAAAATAATTGATATTAAAAACCCAATAATAAACGAAACAAATCAATTTGAAATATTTTTACTTTTGCAATTGTTGCAACAGCAGCCAGCAGCAGCACCAGCAAATGCAACACATGTGTATAAAGCGAATAAACACATTTATTTCATTGCCACACATTCATTGGTTGCACGCAACACAATATTATTTGTAAAACTAAACATTTTATCGAAACCAAAAATATAAATAAAATCAAATTTGGTTTTGATGCGTCTCTTCAAACGTTGCATAAACATTCAATATAAATTTAGAAAATTAAATAAAATAAGAAATTAGTGAACTTCACTCAGAGACTCCTGAACTGAAATTCATAACAATTTGAATGGCAAGGAAATAATGACTACTTTTTTGCTATGCTCTCACTGGATTCCACCTATTCATTCAGATGCTCGAATGTACACAACGTATACGAAAAAAAAAAAAAAAAAAAATATCCTTCCCTGCCTACTGCGGATACACAAACGACGAGTTCTAGAAACTATCAATAGCTACTTGATAACGTAGTTCTTACAGCCAAAAACTAGATGATATTGATATGGCAAATATGTGGTTTCACATTTCAATTGCTGCATAAGGCATTTCTTTATTGTGTACTCTCTCGTTTTGGTGTTCAGAATTGATCTGAACACCATTAGACAAAGGTCTGTTTCAATAAGTTTGCAACCACTTTGCTTGTACTCATATGTACGTTATGAGCAGTTATGTTCCAGCATAGATGTCGAGACCATTCACTCGTGTAGTGTAGCCTATTCTATAAATACTTACGCCAGTTCTGCTTATGTATTTTATAATTTCAATCAATCTAAAAAGTAAAATTTGTGTTTTCTGTATAATTCAAATCCTAAATTATAAAAACACAAGATGCCCGATGTTAATATGTTTACCGAATACAGTATGTCAAGAATGAGTTTACACATATAAAAATTATAAGCTTTTTTAAATTTGATTGGCATACATATTTTTATTTATTTATTTTTTTTATTGTAGACAATTTATGCAGTATCTTCAAAGGTTTATGACTAAAAATATTCCAGTTTATTGAAAATTAAGAGAAAAATACAACAAAAACAAGTATTACCCAATTTTTTGAGTGTCAAATAACTCTTTTCACACCTATTGCCTTATACTCAGTTTAGCATTCATTTGAAAGTCCAATGTGTTTTGCCGTTACGTTTAGAGTTAGTTATTGTTTTCTGCAGTTTTGTAAATAAGTTGGTGATAATTTTTTGAAATGCACATCTCATTTAGTTAAAAGATGCCATGCAAAAGCTTATTTTACAACGTCATTCAGTTGATTTACTTTAATGATTATTTGTAAAAGGGTATAGACGATTTATCAGGAATGCTTTCAGTGGCAAAAAGAACGATTTACAATATACAAAATCGAGCTGAGAAAAGCGAAAGATTGAAGTTAAAGAAGAGAATTGGTCTTAAGACCATAATAGGTAAACATGCATAGCGTATTATTATTACAATAACCGCACAAAATCCTCAAACTTCCACAGGAACACTTGTGAAAGAGCTTGAAGAGGAGTGTGGTATTGTTGATTGTCATTGAAAGAATTCGCCAGGCAGTTATAAAACATAAGAAATCATTATTATCTGCAGCAAACGTAGAAAAGCGTTTTCTCATTAACAACCGTCTGACTATTGGCTGAAGCCATAATGGTGTAGTCTTAGAACAGGAGCCTACAAGCGTATGGAAAACACCCTCAATATCGCTAGAAAAGAACATAATCAAAAATAGAAAAGAACATAATGAAAAAAGTCAGTATTGGTTTAGGAGTATGTCTAGAATGTATGTAGAAGGCTTTGCTTTTATAGAGTCAACAGCAACATTTTAAGGACCCATTTGATAAGCAGCACTAGGAAATTCGGGTTTCTCAGGGACAACAAATTACAATTTAAATTTGATCAGAACAACGATTCCAAGAATAATTCGCATGCAGTGCGTATGTGGCTCCATTATAACTGCGGAAAAGTTATAGACACTTCTGCACAATCCCCCGACTTCAACTCTACTAAAAAAATTTTGATTTTTTCAAAAAAAAAAAAACCCGATCAAAGATCATTATAGCATTTAAACTGCAATAATGAAAGAGTGAGAGAAAATACCGGCAGATTTTGGCCTAAAAAAGTATGTTAATTGGTTGAAAAAGCCACTACAAGGTGTAATAAATGCAAAAGAAGGTCATACCAAATATTACGAGGACGGATTGACATTGAAGCTACCTAGCGCTAGATGACAGCACAAACACAAAAACTTTTTCTTTCTTAGAAATTACGATCTGTCAAAAGTCAGCTGTTAAAATTTCAGCCAAATTCGTCGATTAGTTTGTTTGTTGTAGTCGTTTGAAGTAAGCAACTTTTGTGTTTCTTGGAAAATGGAAAAAAGTGAATTTCGTGTAGTGATTAAACACTATTATTTGAAAGGCAAAACGGCTAAAGAGACAAAAGAAAAGCTTGATAAACATTATGGCGAATCTGCTCCGTCAGATTATATGGTAAAATATTGGATTGCACTGCAACAATACCATCAACAGGAAGGCCAAAAGAGGTGGTTACTGAAGAAAATATCAAGAAAATCCTTGATATCGTTATGAATGATCGCCGGGTCGAAATACGTGAGATTGCTTAAATGGTAAACATATCATATGAACGTGTGTTCAACATTTTACATGAACATTTGCATATGAAAAAGCTATCGGCAAGATGGGTGCCGCGTTTGCTTAGTGTTGAACAAAAACGAGTTCGACAGATCACTTCACAGCGGTGTTTGGACATGATAAAGCATAATCTGCTGATTTTTGGCGTAGATTAATAATTGTTGATGAAACGTGGGTCCACCACTACACACCTGAAACCAAAAATCAATCGAAGCAAAGGTTGGAAGCTGGTGGAAGTGCTCCGAAGAAGGCGAAGGCAGCAAAATCGGCTGGCAAGGTTATGGCCACTGTATTTTGGGATGCACTCGGAATATTGCTCATCGATTATCTTGAAGAGGAACCCACAATCACAGGAGAGTATTATCGTGCATTATTGGATCAATTGGTTGATGCAATCAAGGAAAAACGATCACATTTAAACAAGAAAAAAGTGCTCTTTCTTCAAGACAACGCACCGGTTCACACAGCATTAGATACGATGCTAAAACTACGAGAAATCCACTTCGAATTGGTTGATCATCCACCTTATAGTCCAGATTTAGCCCCTAGTGACTTTTTTCCTGTTTCCAAGCTTGAAAAAATGGCTCGCAGGAAAAATATTAATCTCAAACGAAGCCGAAACTAATGCGTATTTTGAGGAGTTCACAAAATCGTATTATTCAGATGGTATAAAAAAGTTGGAAAATCACTAAAAGGAGACTATGTTGAGAAATGAATGGTTTTTGAAAAAAAAAATGCTTTTTTCCTACTTAGGTAGCTTCAATATCAATCTGCCCTCGTAGAAGTCTAAAAAATGTTTGTATTATCCGCTAAATATAATGTAAACACAGTTTCAAATTTTTGTGTGAAGAGTTAGTTTACAATACTAAATATGAGTCAAATTTGTTTTTGCTAAATATCTTATGTGTCTTGAATTTGTCTTATTTTTTACTTAAGATTTTAGAAATAATACAAAATAGTGTCAGGAAGCAAAAAGAGCCATTTTATTGGTGATGACGTTGTCAACACTTAATTATTTTTAATGTGTAAATTCATTCTTGACATACTGTATGTAAATTCTTTCATTTGAATTATTAATAGTAATGAAAAACAATAATTTTAATTTAATTTCAATAATGGAAAAACAATCAAAAACTAAACTTAACTTCACTTCTTCATTTAATTCGCATTTTTTTAAACAGTGTGTGTTCCTGTTGTTTTTGTTGGCTAAACAGAAGGTAAGTGATGCTTGCGAGTACAAATATTTTTCATCATTTCTTTTGCCTTTCGTTGTTGTTGTTGTTGTTGTTGTTGTTGTTGTTCCATTTAGAATAAACACCCTCTTAAGTTGTGCACAATTTGTATTATTTAGTTTTTTTTATAATAATTTTGTTCATTCTAATAACTTTTGCATACAATCACAGACTCTACCACTCTCCTATTCTTACTTTCATTCTCTCATTCTCTCTCTCTCTCTCCCCTTCCGTTTCTTACTGTAATAATCTAAATAAAACTCAACAAATCTTTTTATGTCCCATGTTGTAAATAAAATATACTTAAACAACAATAATAATAATAATAACAACAACAACAACAATGATGATGATGATTTGCAGTGGTAATAGCAATAACAACGACAACGACAACAGCAACAGCAACAGCAACAGCAACATGATATTATGATTTTTGATTATGTTTATGAATATGATTTCATTTCATTTCGCTAAGAAAAGACAAAAACAATATTAAAAAGGAAAAAAAATTAAATAAAAAGACTTGAAGAGCAAGAGATGCCATAAGAATATACTGTAGATGGGAGAGGGTAAGCAGTGTACAGAGAATAATGAAGTCAGTGCCAGAGTGAAGAAGTATGAGGAAAAAAATTCATTCATTCGTTGATGTTTATTGTTCAAAAGTATTATTCTCAGTTGTTGTTGTTTAAAGTAGACATTCGTTGTTTTCTCTCTATCTTGTGTGTGTGTGTGTGTGTGTGTGTGTGTGTGACTGTATTTGCATAAGACTGCAAAGAAAGAAAATGCATGCTTGTATGAGTATGGGTGAGTATGTGTAATGTATGTGTGCTGTTACAGTTGCCACGTTTGCCAACAACATAATCAGAGTAACAAATGAGATTCTGGTTGACAGTTTTTGTTTTTTCTTTTCTTTTTTCTCTTTTTCTTTTTTCAAACACTATTTTGCCTGTTGGTTGAATTAAAAAATATGAAAAAACTACTAAAGGAAGAAACAATTTTGTTCCTTTTTGTTTGTTTTTTTTTTTTTTTTTGTTGCAAAATTATAAATAAGTTTGTATTGTTTAACAATAATAAACACACACTAGCATTCACTCATTTCTCCAAGCAAATATTAATTGTCTCTGCTGTTATTAAAAGAGGGTGAATGTAAATCGAACTCATGAGTCCATACCTGACATTCCATTTTTAAAGAAACCGATATGAAATCATCGATCAGATTCAGTCAGTCTGGATTTGTCCTAATGCTTTTGTACGTAAAAGGATTTAGAGCATGACTTTAATTTATATCGACAAGAAGCCCTATAGGAACAGGTATGTACCTATACAGCTGGCTTACTAACAATAAAGCTGTGAAAAGACCAACCGATGGTGAAATTAGGCATTAACTCTGATTGGATACCTACTTTCGGTACAATAGAAGTACCAAGAACCTGTAGAACTCAAACCATCTTGAATTTAAGCAGTCTTTCGTAAACTATCATTATGACTGTTATTTGAACCAATAGCCGAGAGAGCGACAGGAATTATAGGTAGGCTCTGCTGCTTACCGAGCAGCCTTAAGTTTGCAGTGAAGAAAACAGCATTACAGTCGCATATAGCCATTACTTTAGAATTATTTTCATGATATTTTTCTTGATTTCAATATAATTGAGTTGTCCCTGTTGTAAAACAAAAGTCAATTAGTGTAACAACTTGACGCTTCTTTACGATTTTTTCACATTAAGTCCCATTAATGACGCTTACCCTGCTCTAACGACTCTCTCTGAAGTTAACACCAGATCACTTGTTTATGATCGAATATGAATCACAAATGCTGCTGATATCTGTGAGAGAGTAGATGAAATTATAGGTAAGAAATAAAGAGTCATTACGGAGGTATAAACACTTTACCTTTTTGTAACCCTGCTAGCCATAGATATATTTAGGGGCTATCGCAGTAAAACCATTATCAGCCCTTTTATCGTGCATTGTCTTAAGACCTGTTAATATAATCATTTTAATTAATACGTGTAAACCAATACACATTTTCAAATTCGCACAAAAATTTTAAGGATTTCTTTCAGTTTAGACATCAGATTTGAAAATTCATGATCCACCTGGACAAAATTACTTATAGAATTACTTGGGCCATATCTAAGTCCATATTGAACTTATCAGGTGAGATCCAATCTATAACTCTTATAAGTCATTATTATAGCCACTAATGGACACAAGTCGGTCTGTATACAATGCGTTTGCAGCAGAAGGCTGCGTTCTAGAAGGCCTTTGATACAAGAAACTCAAGCAAACCCTTAAAGTCCTTTACTTTTTATTCAAGTAGCCCACAAATGGCGCTGTGGGTATATAATCTGTTGGTTCTGCCACTGACTGTAAAGAATTCAGAGAACTGTGTGTTTGGGTGTCAGTGGAGCTTTCAGGATATACCCTAGTGCTGCCCTTACCGTCACTGTGCACTTACTACCTATTGATCTCCACATTTTATCGCTTTCGACGTAGAGTGCAATAAGGCTGAAAGCATTCGGCTTCTGGAGGCAATCGCTTAATAGGCGCGGTAGCATTTTGGTACTTCTTACTCCCTCTCTAAGGGAATTGATAACAAGCTTGGCTAGCCGTAAATTGGACTTCTCCGGGATCGCCAAGATCTGCTTCCCTGGGAGCAACGTATGGAGAAGAGGTGGGATTTTTACGAGTTCTCGTATTATGGTCTTCACAGATGGATCCAAGATAATATCCGCTGGTGTGGCTGGTATTTTCTCTAAGTCTACCGAAGCTCTCTAGCATTTTTCGGGTGGAGATTATCGCGTTTATGCAGGCTTATATGATGCTGAGAAATCGGGGGTCTGTGGAAAGGATCAGAATTTTTTCTGATAGTCAGCCCGCTATCGGAGCTTTGGTGCCGCCTAGTAGCAATTTAGTTTTAATTCTCCAATGTATAGAGGAGGTAAAGCTTCTCGTGGTACATGTACTAATGAAAAGGCTGATGAACTTACTAGAAGGACCTTGATGGACGTGGAATCTATCACCTCCTACTCTGACATCTGCTGCCCAACAACTGAAGTCGAAGGTGAATTCTATAGTATCGTTCATGATAAAGCACAAAATAGGTGAAGACATTGCTGCCTCGTTATGACAGTGGCAGGAAAGTACTGAAAACCCCCGCCAATCTATTTCCAAACTCATTCTGGTATACATGGGTCATTGGCTATTCGGAACGCACATGGATAAAATGGGCTCACTCTTCAATCATCACTGCAGAAGAAGCAAAAGTACTTATGAGAGGGAAACGGGTCTGGCGAGCAGATGACTGATACACTTTGCGTACCTTTCTTCAATGGTTTCTTCTTCACTTCATAAGCAGCTCAGAGTGACTATAATCTCCTTCTCCCTTTCGTTATCCTTTTATGTAGTTCTTTACCTGTGGTCTAGCTTGGTTTCAAAACGGCACTTTGTTGCTAATTGTAGTTGATCTCATCCCCTATTGTTCTCTATATGTAATAGGCTAGCGAGGATCTATAGCAGCTAGTTCGACATAAAACTTTAGTGACAAACTCTATGAAACGATTTGAAGATCAACCAAGAATCATAACTAAAGCGAATTCTTGCACTATTGATTGATGATTAATCATACCCTCCATAGCTTTCGAGAGTGTCGAAATGAGTCTATACAATTAATTTGCATGGAAGTGACAGCATCATCTTTAATGTCTTAAACTAAAACAATACATTGTCATGTAACGATGTCAATTTAGAGAAAATCAGTTAAGGTTTTCGATAATAACAGAAAAGCCTATGCAGAACTCATTTAAAGAATTATCGACATTGTGAACAGGAATTGTGTTCTAGAAAAGAAATTCACCTTTTTCAAGTGAATTGGCATAATGGTGTATGTAGTATGTATATACAGAATCTCTGCACATCTTAGATTGCTGAAGGCTAATAAATTTACAATTCAAATATCAGTTTGTAGCACTTCTCTGTATTTTAGAAACTATTTACTATTTACACTCGAACGTATAAGTAATATTAAAAATTACTTCAAATTGTGTATACGCTATAGGAGAAGACAAATTGATTGTTAACAATAACGTACGCGATTCTAAAATTCGTAAAAACATTACCATCTAAACGGCACATTGACTGAAATTCTTGAAACACGTGTCGTAATGCAAAGCGGTGTGAAATATATAAATTATCTATAGAAATTTCGTTTGACTATTTAACAGCGGGGGCTCGACAATAATGTTCTGAAATTTCGCATAATTTGCATTTGACGAGCTGTAAGTGAGCATTTAACTTTCTATCCCTTTACCCATTTAAAGTTCGTTTATTTTTCCCATTTTCTATTATGATCATTCCTATAACGTTACTTTTAACTCGAAAGTCATTTAAATAATCGAAAACTTGTTCTATATTTAGCTCAGATAAGTAATGCGTAATGACAAATTATTTAAAAATACGATTTCAAAAATCATTTTTTTTTTCATCATATTTTTTAAAATGCCTTCTATTAGTGACGGCATTAACTCTGTTGCTGGTAATAATTTTAATTAACTTTTTATTTTTTTAATGGAATCATATCTTTTTGCACTTACTTAGCCTCAATTTTGTTGTCGTTGTTGCTGCTGCTGTCGTTATCATCACTGAGTATCAACGTGCCAACAACTTCATTAGATTAATTACAATTTTTTGTTTTTAAATTCTGTTCTTTTTTTCTTTTGCTATTCTACTAAAGGGTCCGCCAAATAATTTTTTTTTTTTGAATTAAAAAAACTACTGAATATTTTCTCAAATTTCTTTTTTTATTTAAAAGTACAATCCTTCCGGTTAATAATGGAAAATAATTTCATTCAAAAGGCTGCCTCGGCTGGTCATGCAGTAGCCTACACGATCGGTCCAATTTTTGTGAGCAGGTGTATTTCACCAATGGCTTCACGAATATTGTCCTTTAAAGCGTCAATTGTCTCTGGCTTGTTGGCGTAACACTTATCTTTGACGGTACCCCACAAATAATAGTCCAATGGTGTCAAATCGCAGCTCCAAGGTGGCCAAACGACATCAGCTCTGCGGCTGATAATGCGATCTTCAAAAACAGGACGCAAAACATCGAGTATAGCTTCGGCTGTGTAGCACTTAGCGCCGTCCTGTTGAAACCAAATGTTGCTAATATCCCCCTCTTCAATTTTTGTGTACAAAAATTCGTTCAACATGGCCCGATAATGACCGCCATTGGCTGTAACGGTGACTCGTCTTGGGTGTATCGGCTTTTGAATGTATGCGTGCGGGTTTTCTGTGCCCCAAGTGCGACAATTTTGCTTGTTTACATACCCGCCAAGATCAGAATGAGCTTCATCTGCAACATTACCATGATTTTCAAAGTAATATCGCAATATTTCCCAGCGTTGATCAAGCGTATACACAACCATATTCGTTCAGCGGAAGGATAAAACTAATTATCTGTCAAATCAGACATGAGCAAAGTGTTACCATTCACGAAATAAGCACTAGTTGAAAAAAAAACGTTAGATGGCGGACCCTTTATATTCCCGTTAAACCTCTTTGCCTACATTTTACGTTCATTGCAATGCATTATTGCTTAAAAAGTAAAACAGAGGTGTAGTTCATGGGTGGGTTTTGTTTCGCCTTTTGCAATAATAATCTAAAAATAAAGCCACAATTTTAAAATATTTCAGCCACTTCTCTGATATTATTGCTTTATAATGCAATACATTTGTTTTATCATTTTAAAAATAAAACATGAAAATATTATGCTTTAATTTTTACCACTTTTACCACCTAAAAGTAGACTATAGAAATAGTTTTTTTTAATTTTTCTAATAAAAATAATTACATTTTCCACAAAACAATTATTAAAATTCCATTAAACAAAATGAAAACAAAAAGAATAAAAACTACAGCAAGTATCCTGTAGTTGATTAATATCCTTCACCAACGAACGTCACTTGGTTAGACAAGCAGTATTTGTTGCCTTCCTGCCTGCCTGCCTGTTAGGTTTCTTGAAAGGGTTCTTTTTTTGTATTGTGCCTTCGTTCATAAATGAAATGATGAAAACTAAATTTATGTGGATCATAATTATGCAACAAATCATAACGAAACCAACAACAACAACGACAACAACAACAAATGCAGAAAAAATGAAAATATACGGAATAAACCCCAACCAGAAAAGGAGCAAACCAAGCGAATAACATTTTTATCCTCAAGCCTTAAAATATGCTACAAAAATATTCAGCAAGAAAAATACAACGGCGAAAAAAGATAGATAATGAATTGAAAAAAAGTAATTAAAAAATATATACACACACACAAACACAATACAAATGTATGTATATGCATGCATTGTCTATGTGTTAATGCAGTTGCTATTATTGTTATGCTTCTACGAGTGTGTTGTGTTTTTGTGTGTGTAAGTTTTATAACAATTTAATGAAAAATACATTACACCCAAGTTGTAATAACAAAAACAATAACATCCTAACGAAAACGCAGTATGAAAAAAAAGAAAGAGAGATACGAGTAAGACAACAAATTATAATGTTGTAACATATTCTGTCAACAGCTACATCACAACGCTGATGACAATGATGCCATTATTATTGTTGTTGTTGGCTTTAATGATAATACAAAAGAGGGAGAGAGAGAGAGAGAGAGAGAGAAAGATTTGCTTAAGCAATTGTAATAACGAGTGTTCTCGTGTGTTGGAGAATTTGTCTTTTTTCCAACAAGAACAACAAGAACGGCAGCAACAATATTAAGTAAATGTAAATCACAAAAACAAAAATTCATCATGATTTACATCCACTCAGAAAACAACAACGTAAACAAGAAATTACTGTAGAGCGCTAATTTCAACACTCTCCTGTTTATGTTTATTTAAAACACACCTAAGTATACACATGCATTTCTATGCATCATCTACTCGTACTCTTATGCTCTTAATATTTTGTTGTTTTCATTTTGTGTATTTCCCTACTGCCGCTACTGTTGTAGCTAATATTTCTTCTGTTCATTTCATATGTTTTACTAATTGTAAGTACAGATGTATATATATTTATATATTTGTGTGTGTGTGTATGTGTATGTGTGTTTTCAATGTGTAGAAGTAAAAAATGCAAGAAAAATATCAGCTTGAAGCTGATATTTGAAATCCCGATTATTACGATATAAGATTTAAATGAATTTTAGCTGTAGGCTTTAAATTTTTAGGGTTAAATTCTAGAAAAGAAAGAAGCAGCAACAACCAGCAATTACACTTGGTTAACAAGCACCCAAAACAAGTGTCATCTGACATAAAAATGTTTTAACATTCCCGAGTTTATGAAGGAATTGCAATTTATTTCATTTCAAATTGTTGTTTCTTTCTTAATTCCTTTAGGCGTACCAGCAATATTATTTTATTAAAAAAAAATTAAATACATAGGTACGAGGGCGGATTGACATTGAAGCTACCTAGCGCTAGATGGCAGCACAAACACAAAAACTTTTTCTTTCTTAGAAATTACGATCTCCCAAGCGTCAGCTGTTAAAATTTTAGCCAAATTCATCGATTAGTTTATTTGTTGTAGTCGTTTGAAGTAAGCAACTTTTGTGTTTCTTGGAAAATGGAAAAAGTGAATTTCGTGTAGTGATTAAACACTATTATTTGAAAGGCAAAACGGCGAAAGAGACAAAAGAAAAGCTTGATAAACATTACGGCGAATCTGCTCCGTCAGATTATATGGTAAAATATTGGATTGCACTGCAACAATACCATCAACAGGAAGGCCAAAAGAGGTGGTTACTGAAGAAAATATCAAGAAAATCCTTGATATCGTTATGAATGATCGCCGGGTCAAAATCTGTGAGATTGCTGAAATGGTAAACATATCATATGAACGTGTGTTCAACATTTTACATGAACATTTGCATATGAAAAAGCTATCGGCAAGATGGGTGCCGCGTTTGCTCAGTGTTGAACAAAAACGAGTTCGGCAGATCACTTCACAGCGCTGTTTGGACATGATTAAGCATAATCTGCTGATTTTTGGCGTAGACTAATAACTGTTGATGAAACGTGAGTCCACCACTACACACCTGAAACCAAAAATCAATCGAAGCAATGGATGGAAGCTGGTGGAGGTGCTCCGAAGAAGGCGAAGACTGCGAAATCGGTTGGAAAGTTTATGGAATATTGCTCATCGATTATCTTGAAAAGGGATTCACAATCACAGGAGAGTATTATCGTACATTATTGGATCAATTGGTTGATACAATCAAGGAAAAACGACCATATTTAAACAAGAAAAAAGTGCTCTTTCTTCAAGACAACGCACCGGTTCGCACAGCATTAGATACGATGCTTAAACTACGAGAAATCCAATTCGAATTGGTTGATCATCCTCCTTATAGTACAGATTTAGCCTCTAGTGACTTTTTCCTGTTTCCAAACTTGAAAAAATTGCTCGCAGGAAAAATATTCATCTCAAACGAAGAAGTGATTACCGAAACTAATGCGTATTTTGAGGAGTTCCCAAAATCGTATTATTCAGATGGTATGAAAGAGTTGGAAAATCGCCATACTAAGTGTATTGAGCTAAAAGGAGTCTATGTTGAGAAATGAATGGTTTTTGAAAAAAAAAATGTTTTCTTCCTACTTAGGTAGCTTCAATATCAATCCGCCCTCGTACCTAAGAAGATCAAAGAAATGGAACTGAAATATACGGGATTTGTTCAAAAACTATGACGATTTAAAAAAAAAATTTTTTTGAAATGTTTTTTTTTGAATAAGCAATACAATTATTATAAAAACCTCTTTAACGTAATCAATCTTTTTTTCGAAATCTTTAAGCATTTTTTGAACACTTTTTGCACAGCCTTCTAAGTGATTTCAGTGATACAGTTTTTATTGTAAAATTTGCATCTTCTCACGTTTTCATTTTCCCAGTTGAAAAACCATCAAGCGGGGCACCCGGCGGGTAAACCTTATTCGAATACCCTGAATCTACGTAAGTACCTATGTATGAGTGATATTCTATTAGTAAAGCAAAAATATCACCCACACCTGCGTACTTACGTATGAGTGATAATAAAATATTACTCATGCGCACGTACTTACGTAGTAATGTGATCCCACTATTCTTCTGCCAAAAAAAAGCTTTAGCCTTAAAGGCAACTTTATTGTGAAACTAAAGCATTTTTGAGTTACGCGAATATGTATATGTTCTGCAACCTTCTCCATGTTCGCAATTACGGTATGTCTCGAAAGCAAGAGCACCACTGGATTAAGCGTAGTCGAATTAGGTCAGAAATGGTCACGAAAATATGCCTTTTGCTTGAAGTAAACAAAAGAATTTAACGAACTTGTTCTTTTCTTCTCTTACTTGTAGTAATTAATCAAAACCATCAAATCAAACTAATTTTCCTAGAGTTGTTATGGAATACACTTAGGGAGATTGATTATTCGACTTTTTCAAAAACCGGTTTTCGAATAATTCGAAAAGTCGCACTTTTTAAACTACCGGTTGTCGGTTAATAATAATTCAAATAACCGGTTAACCGGTTCTTTCCTAATTCTTGAAGCGCAGAGCTGGACTACATAGTTTTAAAAATAAGCAGAAGCTGATGGAGAGCTTAAAATTAAAGTGGCAAACAATACTAATAATAATTCTAACAAATCTCATAAAAACTATGCCAAAACAGTGTGCGAAGACCATAAAAAACAAAGTTTATTACACCAAGTACTGAAAAATGCTTAAGTTTCGTTTTTGTTTTATTACTTGGTAGAGAATGGAATTAAAGGTTTGTTATAATAGTTAGGTGCCTAAGATAACAAAAGTTAAATGTTTTACTTTGAATAAATCCATTAGTAATATACGAGTCCTTAATTGCCTCGACAAGAAAATTTGCTTAGATTTCGAGCAGCACTGTATGCAAATTTAGGCACCACGTACTTAATAGTGTGTGAGTGTGTCACTGTGGTATGTTAGGTAAGAACCCAACTTCCAACCAAGAAGTCGTCGGTTCAATCCCAGGCCACACCATCTGACAATTTTCAACAGCGATATCACCTCATAACATTACTGGCGATTGACTATGTGTATTTGCGCTGTGAAGAACTTCGCTAACTAATATATCTGCCATTCAGAACGTTTGCGGGCTTGTGGGCTTTCAAGGGGTCTAGTTGATCATTCTCCATATATAAAAACCGATATTTATTTACAAAAATGAGAAAAAGTTATTTTTGCTCAAGAGTGCATATCCTTTTCGCTCTACCTTGGATTTCACGTTCTTTGTGAGACGTTCAAGGTTGTCATATATAAAAAAATAATTAAATTTATACAAATAGCTAAACGATGAGCATATTTTCAATAAAAAAATATATAACCGGTAATTCGTGTTAAAGTAACCGGTTTATTCGATATTCGAAAAATGAAGATTTTTAAAAAACTGTATTCGACAAAACCAAAAAAAAACGATTAAAACCGGTCGAATAATAACCGTCCGATCTCCCTAAATACACCCATATAAAGCTACGAATGATTCTAGAATAACCGACATTAACATTTTTAAAGCAAATTTTATGCAAATATTGCTCTTCTAGCAAAGTATTTAATACAAATGGAATAAATAAAAAGTAGCAAGTCGTGAGAGGAACTCATATACAAAATCGAATATGAGTGAAATGAAAGAGAAGTTTAAAAAAGTAAATATAATATATAGGCCACCCATCATAGTAATAACGGTGTGACCATGGTTTCTTGACGTCAGTGAAAGCTGGTACCTTTTTGAAACTCTAATAAAAAAGTGAATTACTTAGACGCAAAGTATTTAAGCCTCTTGAATGAAATTTAAATAATTATTTAAAGTTAGACAATTAAACACTCTTAAAAAGGTCAAATAGTTAAAAATAAATATTTAGTTTAATAGAACCTAAAATACAAGCAGAAATCAACAATCGCCATATATACCTATATGTGCATATGTATATAGAGCAGGGCAGTTGTTAAACCGAAAAAATGCTTCTTTTATTTAGCAACTTCTTTAAAAATTACATACGATAACTTTGGTATTCGACCGTAAATTGCTATTATTTCTTATACTTCTGTACTTTAGTCTTGACACAGGAACTGTTATATTCGTGTAAAAAAATCATGATAATTCTTGTTTAAATGTATTAATTCGCTCAAATGTGACAAATTTGTGTGTGTATGAAAAGGGTATTTTCTTATATTTTATAAGAGAATGCATATTACACACGCACAAATAAGCATACATAGGTAATTATTATGAACACTACAGCCATATAAATATCAAAGTGGCTGATTTTTGATTGGCATATAATGTATGATGCTCGTAAAAACACTCACACATTTAAATGTTATTTAAAATCAACAATAATAAAACCAGCAACAAATAATAAAACGCAACAACGACAGCAGTTGATATACTTGATGAATTAATTTTGAGGTACTTTGAACAACAACAACGAAAACATGAAATTTCCTTTTTTCTTTTGTTGTTTTATAAGAGTGAGAGAAAACTTGTTACTCCCTGTTGTTTATTCGTTTGTGTGGATATGTGTTTGGTTTTTTTTTTTTTTGGTTTTTTTTACAATCTATAAACGGCGACAAGTCTGGCAATGCTGAAAGGCAGTTGGGACTATGAAAAACAATACTTTTTTCTGTAATTTATGTTGTTGTTGTTGTTTTATGAATATTTCAAAAAAAAAAAAGGAAAGGAAAGGGAGAGGGAGAGAAAAATATATCAAAGCGCCACAAAAGACAATAAAATTCATTTCTGGTGTTAAATCACAGCTTTAATTAGAATTTTTAATTATTTACTATAGAAAACAACAACAACCATAACCATATTATTGTTGTTTGTAGCGGCGGTGGTAGTGGTGATAATGGTTGTAATGTTAACAAAGGCGTAAAATTTCCACGGGTATTAATATTAATAATAATAGCAAAACAATAATAAACAGGAAAAAGTAAATAAAAGGGACAGAGAAAAAGAATAAACATGGTAGAGCGAAAGAGAAAGAGAGAGAGAGAGAGAGAGTAAGTCTTTACAGGAGATGAAACAGAAAAAATATAAAATAATAACAAAAAAATAAAACATAAATAAAAATAGGAAAATTAAAATTGAAATCCATAATGAAATGATAACAAAAGAGCAAAATAACGGCAGAAATAACAATCGGGAATAAAATTTTTTTCTTTTTTTATTTTGTCTTTATTGTTGAATTCAATTTTGTTGGTACTTTGTTGGTATTTTTAATGGCAATACTGAAAAATGTAATGAAAATTATAAAATAAAATAAATAAAATATATTGTTATGTAATGTACATATGAACGGGATATTTTTAATGGAAAACAGAATTCAATTTCAATAGAATTAAAATTAAAATTAAAATTAAAAATAGGATCGTGTTAACATCCTTTTAGTAGGCTTGTCTAGCTCATTTAGTTCGACAGTTCAACTTAAATGGCGTTCTTGTCTGATGGAAAACGATGTATATTAGGTAGCAGTTGGTCATAATGAATAGGATGCAGAGGATGGCCTGACTTGCCATCAACCGCTTTTCAGGTCGGTGTGGAGACAATGCTGCGTATACCACCTCTGGATATCTTCATAAAATCTGCACTTGGGCTCAGGAACTCGGGCGGACTAAAGCATGGCACCATCCTACAGAATGTGTATGAACCGAATCTGACGCAATTGACAGATTTTTTTTTTTTATATAACACCAGCACCCAGGGGATGGCCTCTACACATGCAGTGCATTGTGCTGGTACTAGAAAAATAGGTTATTGGAACGAGGACAGAGGGAGTAGTGTTTATAGACGTTAGATTTAAATTTACTCATGTCGTAAGTGGCAGGAAATACGTTCGCTGGAAGATTATGCCACAACCGAACAGTGCGACCAAAGAACGAATTCTCCCTATAATGCGTTGTTCGATTTACTGGACAATCAACTACATAGGGATGCGCTCTACGAGTACTACGTAAAAATATATGATTTTTGGGAATTAATTCCTTAATTTCGTTAGAACACATTCCGTTATAGTACCGATAGAACAATGAAACACACGCCACATTGCGACGGTGCTCCAATGAAACGATAGAGTTGACCACGCTACCGTCAGCCCATACATGAGAGTTGTATTCCATTTTGGGTCGGATATAGGTCTTGTAAATATTAAGGAGATCATTCCAACGAACGTCACAGTGAATTCTCATGATCAAAACATCAAGAGCATCTGATTCCTCAATATCCACATTACCCATTGACACAGATGACAGCACACCACCACGCCTGTGTGCTAAAAAACAACATTGAGTCTTACGTGCATTAAAATCGACCCTGTTCGCACGACTCCACTCGGGGACCTTCACCAGGTCACTTGTGAGTGTGACGTTCATATTCGTCTTTCTTACCCCAACCTCCAAAAGGCTCGGTCTACGATCAAAAGAATATGAGTGACAAATGTTGCTGGCATCTGCAAAAGAGTAGATAGGATTAGAAGTGAGAAGAAGAAAGTCGTTAAGAAATATTAGAAAAAGAGTAGGAGAAAGAACAGAGCCTTGTGGTACCCCTGAGTTTACCCTGAACTCGTCGGATGAGACCCCATCTATAACCACTCTTATAGAGCGATCTCTGAGAAAGCTCGATATAAATCGGTAGTCATGACACCAAAAGCATTAAGTTTCGAAATGAGAGCCTCGTGCCAAACTCTATCAAACGCCTTTGGGATATCCAGAGCCACAACCTTACTCTCGCCAAAACCACGAATGGACTTGTTCCACTTCTCCGAGAGCAACGCCATCAGGTCACCAGTAGAACGGCCCTTTCGGAAACCGTACTAACGATCGCTAAGTAAATCGTTGGACTCCAGATATCCCACAAAGTGGTGATTAATCATAGATTGTGCGATACCCACTCTGCATTTCGACAGGGTTTACAGTTTTGGATTAAATTCAAGGAATGAGTGGGCCTACGTGATATGTCATTAGAAAGAACACAGTCTCGGTCTACATTGATGGCTTAAAGACGGGATAAGTCACATGGTTGGGTTTCTACTTTAATAAACTTGACCTCGGGGTCTCTTTTGGACTGCCCTATAATAGCACTGTTTTCCAAACGAACGCTTACGCCATGGACATGGCCGCTAGTGGTATCCTGGAATTAGATCTCGAGACATCGTGCGCTATTTGAGTCTACGTCGACAATTTTTGGCACCCAATGTTCTCGACCCCTACGTAGAAGTGTCTTCTTCTTAGCTGCATTCGCTCCCTGGCCCGACTGAAACGGCAGCATGTCAAACTCGAACTAATCTAAGTTCTGAGTCATGCCGGCATCCCAGGTAATTTTATTACTAACGAGTATTCTACTAGAGGGTCCTCACTGGCTCTTACGCTGGTGGTCATACATACACCTCTAGTTGCTCTAGACAGACATTGGACATGATGGAACACAGATGGATCAATATCACCACTTGTAGAATATTCAGAAAACCCCGGCCTTCTCTGTCTATGGAGAAGACTATTGCCTCTTCTTAGGTTGGGAAAGGAATTGATCGAGCTTCATACGAGCATAACTACTGGGCGCTATATGATATGACGCATGTCGAGCTGTATAAGCTGCTAGGATGAGAAAGATAAAGGAACTGGTACAATAACTTTTATGTGACTGCCCAGCTCTATTGGACTTCAAACTAAGACCCATAGCTGCATTTCACTTCCATGATCTGGATGGTCTCAGAGATGTGTATCACTGTTGAATTTCATCAACTTCGTCTGGGTTACTGATACCGGTACATACATAATGAGGAAAAAAATACCAAAAATTTTCCGGATCAAATTTAACCCCAACAACGCTTACGCAATGGTCCCATTTTATAGAAATATTTTATGGAAATATTTTCTTTTATATCAACATTTATTTAAAAACTAGAGTAACCCTTCCCGCTTTGCTGTTAGCCTTTATGTTGTATACCTACAAAATGTATTCCTCATAAGAAAACTTTTAAAAAAAAGTGCATTAAAATGATTGATTTGTATTGACTACCAAGTCATTTAGATCAAGTTCAGAAACTGCCATACTAACCGTTCTCTAGATACACAACAACAATATTTACTTTGTTTGAGATGTGCCACTCCCACTTTTCAAATTCTGCCCACTTTCTTTGGATGATGATTTGTATTGACCGCAAAGTTATTTCTGCCACATGTAGAAACTCTTACTATTACCGTTTTGAATATATTTTTTGCTCCATCACTCCACTAGGGAGCATATTGGCTTTCCACACAGCAATTTGATGTTTCAAGCTAAGTAGATGTATGATTAATCCGCTGTAGCTTCCTCCATATGATTTTTTTGTAAAGTGGTGAAGATCCTTGCTAATAGGTGATGATCTTTACTTTAGCATTGTAATTTTTTCCCAGTAGGTTGCGTGTTTTTCCTGATCATTCGTCTGATGTTTGTCATTATAGCCAGAGATATGCGAGAGGGGTCAAGGGGCTTTTTTATTTATTTTTTTTTTTTTTTTTTTTGGATGGAGTTGTCTGGAGGGAAGAAGTTGAAGCCTTTTTTTATTATTAAACATTCGAAACCACAATTAAATTTTTTCTTCGTCATGTCCTCTGCTGGGGCTCGAACCTGGATCGTTTGTGTTGTTCTGCGTGCGCTCTAAGCACTACACCACTAAACATATAAATACAAATTGTATATGGACGTAGCGCCGCCCAGTTGAACCAAAACCATCAGTGAAAGTATAGCTTTCCAAAGCATGTATTGGTTTGTAAATCGGCATAGTGGTTCTCGAGTTATAAAATGACGAACATAGAACAACTTATTTATTTGCTGGCAGCTTATGTGTTGCTTTTTACCCGGTGTGCATTGTGAAATACCGCATATCCTATCTCTCCCACTTTTTTTGTGTCCTGTCCAAGAAGTTGATGAAACCAAAACATTTTGAAACGTTTACTATTACCGTTTTCGAGATATACAAAAATTAATTATTTCTATGTATGGGCGATGCCGCGCCACCTTTAAAACTGATGATTTGTATTGTTTAGACCAAATTCAGAAACTTCCAGTTTTATCGTTTTTAAAATATAAAAAAAATCAATATTTAGTTTGTATAGAAGGTAGCATGCTCACTTGTCCAATTCCTTTCATATTTGCTACAGAACTTCGAGTATAGGCATGGATTGGCGTGCAGAGAGCAGAGATAAGGGAATGACGGCCTACAGTAACACCTGTTAAGAATTTTTCAACTTTACTTTTTACCTAAACTTTCTCGTGGCAATTACGAACAAAATTGCAGAAGAAAGTATCGAATTTGGTCCAGTCGTTTTCATGTTTAAAGCATCTGAACAAACCACAATGCATTTTTATCAGAACTTATCTAAAGGGTCCGCCAATAATTTTTTTTCTTTTTTTTTTGAATTTTCCAATTTTTAGGCACATTATCGATTGTGTGCAGCTGTATTTCACCAATGGCTTCACGAATATTGTCCTTTAAAGCGTCAATTGTCTCTGGCTTGTTGGCGTAACACTTATCTTTGACGGCACCCCACAAATAATAGTCCAACGGTGTCAAATGGCAGCTCCGAGGTGGTCAAACGACATCAGCTCTGCGGCTGATAATGCGATCTTCAAAAACAGGGTGTAAAACATCGAGTGTAGCTTCGACTGTGTGGCACGTAGCGCTGTCCTGTTAAAACCAAATGTCGCTAATATTCTCCTCTTCAATTTTTGTGAACAAAAATTCGTTCAACGTGGCCCGATAACGATCGCCATTGACTGTAACGGCCACTCCTTACTCATTTTTGAAGAAAAATGGCCCAATTATGTGGTGGGTGTATCGGCTTATCAATGTATGCGTGCGGGTTTTCTGTGCCACAAATGCGACAATTTTGCTTGTTTACATACCCGCAAAGATCAAAATGAGCTTCATCTGAAAAGATGATTTTTTTGGCAAAATTTTCAAAGTAATGTCGCAATATTTCCCAGCGTTGTTCAAGCGTATACACAACCATATTCGTTCAGCGGAAGGATAAAACTAATTATCTGTCAAATCAGACATCAGCTAAGTGTTACCATTCACGAAATAAGCACTAGTTGAGAAAAAAACGTTAGATGGCGGTCCCTTTATATAGAGGAATAGTAGAGGAATAATTATAACATGAAAAAATGCTTAGATTTTTTAATAATTAAATTTGAAAAACTAAATACATAATGTGTGCCGCTGTGGTATGGTAGGTAAGACACCCGCCTACCAACCAGAAGGTCGTCGGTTCAATACCAGGCCAGACCATCTTAAAAAAAAAAGAACAACGTTTTTCAACAGCGGTATCACCTCAAAACATTAGCTAGTAACTGGTTATGAGTATAAATACTATTGAAAACTTCTCTAAATGCATTTGCCGTTCGGAGCCGGCGTTAAACTGTAGGTCCCTTTCAATGAGTTTCAAAGTAGAATCGGGTGCAGCTTATTGACTGAGAGAAGTCCACATGTTCCTTCATGGAATGTTATGGGAATTAATAACAATAAAATACATAATAGATAAACAAATATTTCTATAAAATGGTGGTTACGTTTTTTTTCGCCAAATATTTGCCTCAATGTGAGCACACCTTACTTAAGCTCTTCTATATTTTCAAAAGAATTGCTGTACACAATATTCATGGATATTCTGAATTTCAACTGCTCGCAAATAATGATGATTATGCGAGTTTCCTCTGATCGTTTTCAGTTTACATATACGAGTATATAAAGAGGTATTTAACGTTATTTTCTTTAAATGTAATGATAATGATAATATCTTCGTATTTATTTTTAAAACTAATTAATTAGATTTGCAATAACAATACATTTTACGAGTATACCAATACCCCCCTCCACCCATTCAACAAAGTTTGCGTAATGGAAATCTGAATGAGCGAACGAATGAAATCCTATTCCCCCAGTGACTATGTGAAGTGAAAAAATGCATCAATTGTTGTTGTTCTCTCATTTGAAAATGCAATTTTCAACAGATTACATTAAATGTTCAACCAACAACAAAAAATTAAAAAAATACTTTGTAGTTGTATACATACTTACATACAACCTACAAAAAATAACTGAAAACAAGAATCACCGTCATCGTCATCATCATCATCATCATAATACTGGCATTACTACCACTGCCACTTGTATCACTACCAACATCACAAGTATCACAGCCACCAACAACAAACAACGATAAAGTGATGCTGATAAACTGACAACAAACGACAGCAGAATTGGTTGCAGTAGAGAAGAGCAATTTGTTTTCCAAATGCCAGGTGGTTGACTTAGAAAAATGAATAGAAATTCACAACAACAAAAAAGGAAGAACAAATTAAAAACAAAATGAAAAAACCAGATTTGAAATGAAATAAAATTTTTGCTGTTGCCGCTGTCTAGTTTTTGATGATAAAACATGAAATATCTGAAATTGAGGTAAAATTTTGAATAGGCATAGGCGTAGCAGACTTGTTTATGGCACTTGCATTCAACATAGGATTGCACTGACCAGCAGAGGTATAATTTGGGCTCTTAACACAAGGCTGGAAGATGACATACTATATGACTTCACGACATGTTGGCCAAGTTGGACTCTTTACAGAGCGAGAGAGCGAGAAAGAGAGGCAAAGGGAATGGCTTTCGTCAAAATTAAAAATAACCTTAATCAGTGCTATTAACACTGTTAGTCTTTACATTCGAAACGAAAATTTAGGGAAAGTCTACGCTTTTGTCAGTCAAGAATATCAACTCTGTTCAGACGTTCATCAATCCCTAACCTACAGCGCATTCCTTAAATATTCTATTCAGACAGACTCTCTGAAAAATGGGCCCAAGGTAAAAATGAAAAATTGCCCCATTTTTGGGGCAATCTTTTAAATGAAAAATCGCCTCAATATACGGCATGAAAAATGGCCCCAAACTAAAGTAAAAAGTTGCCCCAAAATAAAAACGCCGTTTTTTAAAAAGAAAAATAAATCAAAAAAAATAAATAAATAATTTCCCAAAAATGAAAAATAACCACAATTATTATTAAAAATCGCTTAGTTTCTATAAATAGTTTTTGAAAATGCCGCGATTTAAAAAAACCCTTCGATTATTAATACAAACTAAGCGATTTCAAATACACAATAAATTCTCATTTATAACTTTCGTGTTACAAATATTTCCAATAGTTTTTGTCCTCATGTCAAACAAAAACCGAATGGACATGGAACCGACCATAATGATTACTGATTACGAAAGCTGACTACAGCAAGCTATCAAAAATATACTCCGAAATTGGCGACTTGTTGGATGCTGGCCAAGAAACGAAAATGACCCTAAAAGCAAGAAAAATGTCCCCAAAATTTCATGCTGTTGTACTCGATTCAAAAATTTGAGACCATTTTTCATTTTTCATTTTTACGTTGCGGTAATTTTTCTGCGAGGCCATTCAGACATACTATCTAATCATTTCTTATGGCTAAATTGTTATAAAAAGAAAGTGCTGATGGATTTGACACACGTTGCATAAGCCACATAACTACATAAATAGTTAATAGAAAATAGCCAAAGACCCATACATACAATGAGTCAGTTGCTTTACGTGGGTTCCTGTCCGATGACTCTACCCCACGCTGCCAAAGCACGAGTGAATACTCGTACAATGCGTGAGTACCAATTCGAAGCCATGTTGCTTGGACATGATCCCACATCTTGGTGAGGTGTCGGAGATTATCTAAGCTCCTCCTAGGACAATTCAGGTTTATTAAGTGGGGAATAAGTTTGTAGTTGTTAGAGAGGATGGTGTATTGGCCGAAGAAAAGAACTGCGATCATAAAACGAGCCTCAATCACCATCACTTAATAGGTTATGCCAAAAACAACAAAGAAAATTATCTTCAAAATGCTTATCAAAATCTAGTCCGTCATCGAGCAACACGCAGTCATAAATGCTTTGCGCTAAAGCGCATAAGTGCCTTTTGTACTGAATGATCACGGAAGATAAGAAATTGTGTATATATTTACATAAATACTATAGCATTGCATGAAACTTAATAATGATGATCATGAAACCTTCATTATTACTTTTTATTCATTTCGTTTCTATTCAACACAGATGAATAACTATGAAAAGAGAACAATCAACACTCCATAGTTAAGAGACAGGTATAATGAAGTTTGTGTGTTCACTTATACAAGAGCATACTAACATTTATAAATGCGAAATAGAACAACCCGGTGGCGTATTTGAGCGATCATAGTGATAATTATGATTGTTTTCATCGATGTATCATCGTCATAATATCAGTTTAAAGTCGAAATTTGTATAATATTTTCATAAATGAAAAATTTCATTGATGAGTCCTCGCGACGATGACCCAATCAAAGGGAGTTATATATGACAACGTCAATGTATATCACCATACTAAAGAAAGCTGAAATTAAGCGACATTGTCTGTTATGTGTAGACTACATGCTGATATTTAGCGACATTGTCTGTTGTGAGTCGCCTTCATGCTGAGTGATGTACGATTTTGTCTGCTACACCTCTCCGTTAACGAATAAAGCACTAATGATTCACTATGATATTGTCTGTTGTGAGTCGCCTTTATGCTGAGTGATGTACGATTTTGTCTGCTACACCTCTCCGTTAACGAATAAAGCACTAATGATTCACTATAATTTGTCTGTTGTGAGTCGCCTTTATGCTGAGTGATGTACGATTTTGTCTGCCACACCTCTCCGTTAACGAATAAAGCACTAATGATTCGCGATGATATTGTCTGTTGTGAGTCGCCTTCATGATGAGTGATGTACGATTTTGTCTGCTACACCTCTCCGTTAACGAATAAAGCACTAATGATTCACGATGATATTGTCTGTTGTGAGTCGCCTTCATGATGAGTGATGTACGATTTTGTCTGCTACACCTCTCCGTTAACGAATAAAGCACTAATGATTCACTATAATTTGTCTGTTGTGAGTCGCCTTCATGCTGAGTGAAGTACGATTTTGTCTGCTACACCTCTCCGTTAACGAATAAAGCCCTAATGATTCGCGATGATATTGTCTGTTAGGACTTACCAATAAACAAACATCTACGAGACAATTTCAACTTTTGTCATCTATGACAATTTGGACAATTACTTTAAAAAGTCATGTATGACACCAAAGTAAATTAATCATCAGTCATCGATGGTTTACCATTTTCAGCGTTTGTCACGATGATTCACTATGACTCTCCACCGGGATGTCTTGAACAAATATCGATAAAGTTCATGCAAAAACAATATGCTTTTACAGATCAGTGTTTCCAGATGTAGGAAAAAGGAAAATCATTTAACAAATACTTAAAACATCATAATGATCTAAATCGCAAGAAAAGAAGGTAAAGAACTCTACAAAATTTAAAGTTAAAAGATTTCGATAATGATTTCATTTGGTAAAATATCTCATTTGGATCAAATATTTATTCTATAGTATCTCTCACTAACATGGAATGTTTTTATAACTTAGTTAATAATTACATGTACAAATAATTCTTGCAATCTTATCAATGTTTAAAATTTTGTATTTGCGCATGAGCAACAGGTGAACATGCGTATTGCGTATTGCGTATTGCGTATTGCGTATTGCGTATTAATAAGAAAATGTGAGATGAGAGCGAGAACTACGTAATAAAAATCGTTTCAATGAACAATCTATTTGTGTTAACGAAGTGAAACAACATGTTCTTACTCATGGTATGAATAAAGCAACAGTTTGTTTGGTGTTCTGATTTTTACCGGCCGGTACCTCACGAACAAATTTTTCTATATTGTCTTCCAGTGCCTCAGTCGTTGCGGGCTTGCCCCTATAGACATGAGCCTTAACATAGCCCCACAACAAATAGTCAAAAGGCGTTAAATCACAAGATCTTGGTGGCCAATTGACCGGCACCAAACGTAAAATAAACTGTTCACCGAACTTTCCTCTCAATTGGGCCACTGTTTTGCGTGCTGTGTGGCATGTGTGGCAGTCTTGTTGAAACCACATATCAGCCAAGTTCAGATCTTCCATTTTAGGCGAAAAGAAAATAAATTGTTATCATCGCATGGTAACGCTCGTCATTCACAGTAACATTCCTGCCTTCATCGTCGTTGAAAAAGTACGCTCCAATGATGCCACCGGCACATAATCCACACCAAACAGTGAACTTTTCGGGATGCATTGGCAGTTTTTGCACTGCTTCTGATTGCTCTTCACACCCAATATGGCAATTATGCTTGTTCACGTATCCATTAAAACAGATATAAGCCGACCATAAAATGGAAAAAGTACACGACGCACTTTCTTAGCCGAGCATGAATTTTGATAATAAAATTCAATGCTGCAGACCATTGTTCGTTTGTAAGTCGATTCATGGTTAAATTATAGACCAAACTGAACATTTTTGACAGTAACAGGCTACACGAAAACAACTGAGCTGCCAAAAAGAAAGTTTCTAAAAACTCACCTGATATTAAACCCGAAAACATTCTCTAGTCTTTAACAAAAATTTGTTACAACGAACGTATCAAGGCGAATTGAATCAGCTGGTGTTGCTAATTCGGCTGAATGTTTTTTTTTTTTTTGTAATTGATATGGTGATCGATGATTGTCAAATCTTTCCTTTTTTTATTATTAACTAATCTTTTTAAATATTTTCTTCCAGAACTGAACCCAAACATGGATTAAACAATCGGTCCTTTCAAAGACCACCGAATATTTTCAAAAAGAGACAAACAAAAAAACTAAAAAACTTATAATCGGCCCTTTTCAGAGCCTACAAACATTTTCAAAGACCGTTTTAAACACATTCATATAAATTTGCAGCAACACTGCAACACTTATTTGTACAACAAAATATTGATATACAAGCAATACAATTTATAATAATCATTAGAGCTCACTTTCAGACTCGGCGTGATATATAATACTATAGGGTCCGCCAAATAAATTGTTTTTTTTTTTTTTGAAAGTACAATCCTTCCGGTTAATAATGGAAAATAATTTCATTCAAATGGCTGCCACGGCTGGTCATGCAGTAGCCTACACGATCGGTCCAATTTTTAAGCACATTATCGATTGTGTGCAGCTGTATTTCAGCAATGGCTTCACGAATATTGTCCTTTAAAGCGTCAATTATCTCTGGCTTGTTGGCGTAACACTTATCTTTGACGGCACCCCACAAATAATAGTCCAACGGTGTCAAATCGCAGCTCCGAGGTGGCCACACGACATCAGGTCTACGGCTGATAATGCGATCTTCAAAAACAGGGCGCAAAACATCGAGTGTAGCTTCGGCTGTGTGGCACGCAGCGCCATCCTGTTGAAACCAAATGTTGCTAATATCCTCCTCTTCAATTTTTGTGAACAAAAATTCGTTCAACATGGCCCGATAGCGATCGCCATTGACTGTAATGGCCACTCCTTGCTCATTCTCGAAGAAAAATGGCTCAATTATGCCTCTGGACCAAAATCCGCGCCAAACAGTGACTCGTCTTGGGTGTATCGGCTTTTCAATGTATGCGTGGGGGTTTTTTGTGCCCCAAATGCAACAATTTTGCTTGTTTACATACCCGCCAAGATGAAAATGAGCTTCATCTGCAACATTACCATGATTTTCAAAGTAATGTTGCAATATTTCCCAGCGTTGTTCTAGCGTATACACAACCATATTCGTTCAACGGAAGGATAAAATTAATTATCTGTCAAATCAGACATGAGCTAAGTGTTACCATTCACGAAATAACCACTAATTGAAAAAAACACCGTTAGATGGCGGACCCTTTAGATCACATACATAATTAGAAAATGTATGTATGTTTCCCATAGGATTTCTCAATGAAACACTCGACTAATCTGTCAAATCCTTAACTTGGAACATGATCACACACATGATCACAACAACATTGTTTACTGCTGAAGAGAATAATTCATTATACCCGTACTTTCATACATACATTTAAGATGAGTTGCGAGAAAAAGGGAACAATTTAAAAGCATTACAGCAACAGCAATGCACAAGGGAAGTGAAATTTGTTTGGCAACAAAGAAGTGAGAGGAGTTTTCTCAGTTAAAGTTAATAAAAAAGAATTTTAATGCATTACCTAAAACAATAACAACAAGAAGAACAATAGCAATTAAAAAAAGAGAAACTGAGAATAGTATTAAGCCACCAATGAAACACCCATTTTGTAGAAAACAACTCACACTCTTACAAGCACACACAAGTGTACGAGTATAATAAGACAACACGCAATACAAAATACAGGTACTCTCGTACATGGCCGACGGAAGGTATTTGTATTTGTTTTTTATTCTACCACACACCTATCTACGAGTACGAGTAAGTATTCACAGTAATAATATGTGTGGAAGACTACTACATATATGTGTATTCGTGTTGATGAGGACGACGATGATGACAACAACAATTGTGATATTGTTATGCTGATGCTATTGTTTTGCCTGTTGTACACGTGTGTATGTACGAGTATTTATAAATGAATGAAGGGATGTAATTTTCTCATTTGCACGTTTTGTTTTGTTGTTTCTACTATTGAGTTTGTGTGTGTGTGTGTGTGTGTGTGTGTGTGTGTGTGTGTGTGTGTGGGTAAGTATGTATGTTTGTTATTATCCTTGTATTGTTGTCAAGGCCCATTTACAGGACTCAGTTGCTTGCAACCAGAGAGGGGTGGTGGTAGCGCTTGCGCTAAAATTATATTTATTTATTATTTTAAAAGAAATACAAGCATCAACAGCAGCAACTGCAGTAGTAGAAATGTTTGTTGTTGTTGGTGGTGGTGGTGTTGTTGTATTGTATATATTTTTTTGCTGTTGTTGCTGTTGTTGTTGTTGTATATTCTTTTAGCTTTATTCTATTTAAAAAATAGAATAGGCGGAGCGGTGTTTGTCTGTTTGTTTTATAATATTCTCCCGTACACGAATGTATGTGCATTTTTAAGCAAAGCCAATCATAACTGAGTAAAAAGAAAAAAATGCAGAACCAGCAAAAACAAAGGAAAAAATATAAATAAACAACAACACGGCAAAACCCGGTAGACTTGATTGTATTGCATAAATAATAACAACACTCTAACACACATATACACACACACACATACACACACACACATTTGCTATTTAATCAACGTTATTTTAAAAGAAAGGAAGGCAAAGAAATGAAATTAAAAACAATGAGAACGAGAGCAAACAAAAAACAAAATGTGGCTTTTTTTCTACAGTTCGTCATCGTCAGCGTCATCGTAATCGTAATCGTTGTTGTCAACATTATCATCGTGATTTTAGCAAATTATGAAAATTTCTTTTTGTTTTTACGTGTTGTTGTAAGAAATGTTATTGTTTTACTGTTGTTTGTTCCTTTGCTATTTACCAGTATTATTTATTACATTCTGGGTGTTGTTTTTAATTTTCTTTTTTTTTTCTCTCTCTCTCTCTCTCTCTCTCTCTCTCTCTCACTCTCGCCTTAACGAAACAGAACTGTGAATCCACCATTTTTAATTTTGTAATTCGATGCTGTTTTACTATCTAAAGATTATACAATATTTTCATTATTGTTGTTGTTTTAATGCATTAAATACATACATACATACATACATACATACATACATACATACATACATACATATACATAATAAGTATAACTGTGGTAATCATTTATTTGTTTCGATGTGCATGCAATTGTATGTACATATGTATGTGTATCTCTCTCTCTATATACTTAATACTCGTAATGACAGTTCGAAGGCATTAAAATAATATTTTTATAGAAAAGCATAAACAGTTTTAGCATAAGTAATAGGGACACTAATGACTTATTACATTTTTCAGTTCTCAAATCAAAAGAAAAGGTTACTTTTCAAGATTGCCAGTTACTGTAACCAGCAGAAAAAAGAAACAATATTCATTACAGTTATGTTATCATGCAAAAGTATAACCTAATCATGTACCTTTTGTCGGATTCTAGTCTTGGTTTTTTTATTTCTTTCAGTCTAATCAAATGATCAGTTGCCATGTATGGCAATGATTAATAAATTTGGAAAAGTATACAGTTACCCAAGCAATTAACCACGTGCTTGAATGCTCTATGAAACCGTTATCTTTTCATATTCAAACAATTTCAAAAAGTGCTTGTGGTCTATTTTTGTGTTTAGTTAGTTATTCTGCATCATCGAGTGCAGTTAAATGCTAAAAATAGGGAATAATTAGCAGAAAAATTAACAAAGTGAATATTTTGGAGCGCTAGTAAGTAAATTTGTAACTCTTTTTTTAATAAGTTCCATTACATTTTTTTTTTTTTTTTTTTGACAAAAAATGGTACGTCCGTTGCCGAAGAACATTGTGGAGCGCCCTCACCAGCTTTCAAGAGAAGGTAAAAGCGGTCGTGCAGTAGCAGCAATTTTCGACGTTAGTAAAACTGTCGTTATAAAACTGCAAAAAAATATGGCCTCTCCGTCACCTATTTGTGCAAGTGGCCGAAAGAAAATCTTGAGCGTGGAACAGGAGCGAAGGATTCTTCGAGATCTGAGCCAGCAAACCACAAAAAATTTGGTCAAATTTGGCAAATTTGTCTGTGGAGCAGGTTAGAAACATATTGCGTTCTGCTGATCTGCGAGGTCGAGCATAAGGAAAGAAACCACTGCCATCAAAACTTTCACCAGCATTTCCCTCGAGCGTACTCAAATTGGACTATAGGGGATTGGAGATGGTCATATTTTCAGATGAAATCAAAATTAATCGGAACCACGAAGCGTTTTAGAGGTACGACAGGTTAAGCCAACCTTGAAGTTTGGAGGCGGTATTGTTATGGCTTAGTGATGTATAATGGCGGGGCGAGTTGTTACTATACAGCAAGATGACTGCCAACTATTACGTCGCTATTTTTTCAACGAACCTCTTCGCAACTTGCCAAATATCACATGTACAGTCCTCAGATGTTGTGTTTCAGCATGACATTGATCCTAAGCACAGCCCCAAAATAACTCAAAAGTGGCTTAACGAAAGCAGGTATAAAGAGATGTCACGGCCACCCCAGTCACCTGATCTCATGCCTATTGAGCACCTCTGGGAGAGCTGAAAAGAAGTGTGGTGGTTGTGCCAACTTCTTTAAATGAATTGTGAGGGCATGTGGTTAAAGCTTGGGGAGTGATATCACCCAGTGTCTGCCACGAAGAATTGAGGCTGTTATAACAGCCAACGGTATACGGTATTCAACGGATATTGAATATGTAATTTGAACAATTTTATATCTTTCAAATAAACACAAAAAAATGACCACATGCACTTTGTGCATTTATTTGAATATAAAACGATAACGGTTTCATCGACTACTCTCCAACTGCACTCATTTGCAAGAACACACAACAATGACAAAAACAAGGGCTTCACGAGCAATATCGTAAAGGGTCCACCATCTAACGTTTTTTTTTTCAATTAGTGGTTATTTCGTGAATGGTAACACTTAGCTCATGTCTGATTTGACAGATAATTAGTTTTATCCATCCGCTGAACGAATATGGTTGTGTATACGCTTGAACAACGCTGGGAAATATTGCGACATTACTTTGAAAATCATGGTAATGTGGCAGATGAAGCTCATTTTGATCTTGGCGGGTATGTAAAAAAAATTGTTGCATTTGGGCACAGAAAACCCGCACGCATACATTGAAAAGCCGATACACCCAAGACGAGTCACTGTTTTCACGGATTTTGGTCCAGAGGCATAATTGGGCCATTTTTCTTCGAAAATGAGCAAGGAGTGGCCGCTACAGTCAATGGCGATCGTTATCGGGCCATGTTGAAGCAATTTTTGTTCACAAAAATTGAAGAGGAGGATATTAGCAACATTTGGTTTCAACAGGACGGCGCTACGTGCCACACAGCCGAAGCAACACTCGGATGTTTTGCGCCCTTTTTTTGAAGATCGCATTATCAGCCGCAAAGCTGATGTTGTTTGGCCACCTCGGAGCTGCGATTTGACACCGTTGGACTATTATTTGTGGGGTGCCGTCAAAGATAAGCCAACAAGCCAGAGACAATTGACGCTTTAAAGGACAATATTCGTGAAGCCATTGATGAAATACAGCTGCACATAGTCGATAATGTGCTCAAAAATTGGGCCGATCGTGTAGGCTACTGCATGGCCAGCCGAGGCAGCCATTTGAATGAAATTATTTTCCATTATTAACCGGAAGGATTGTACATTCAAATAAAAAAAGAAATTTGAGAAAATATTCAGTAGTTTTTCTTTTTTATAGCATTTTCAAAAGAAAAAAAAATTATTTGGCGGACCCTTTATAAGTGGTTTTGTCGTTGTAAGCATTTGAGTATAGAGCATTCAAACACATGGTCAATTGTTTGAGCAACTGTACACCTACGTACGAGTTTGTACCATATTTCTTTCTTTCATTAGTGCTTTTTTAGTTTAAAATATCAAAATTTATGTAATCGCACCATATATTTATGTTCCTTTTATTTTTGCCAATACTGTATGTTTGCATTAACAGAAAAATGCATTTTTGAAATGACAATCAATTAAAGGATTTTAATTATGAAAATAAAGGAAAACATTTCTATATTAGTAAAGTAGTTCAGTTAAAACTTTACGAGTAATACTCTATTAACAAAAAGAATATTTAATTATATCGGGTGGGTCACCTATCGGTCATCCATGATCTCCACTAAACGAAATGAATAGATTTACGGTTGAGCAACGTTGGGATTTATTGGAACTTTATTTCCAAAACAAAGACAATTAGTCGGAAATTGCACGAAAATGCCGTACAAAATTTAGTCGCAGAGATGGACCAAGAGTGCCCTGTATACGTAAGTTTATTGCTAAAGTTCGTTAAACTGTTTTCATTGTTGATGCGCTAAGACGTAAGCGTTCTCGTATAGTGCGTACACCCGAAAATATCAGAATTTCACGCGCCAGCTTACGTCGAATTTTGCGAAAAGATATCGGTATAAAGTTCAATTGGTTCAAGAGTTCAAGCCGTATGACCGCCCGCTTCGTTTTCGCTTCGCTAGATGGGCCAACGAGAAACTGTACGATGATGTCGATTTTGTCAAAAACAAGTCGACTTTGCGGATGATTTTCATCCTGGTGGATACGTTAATAAGCAAAATTTACGTATTTGGGACTCAGTATACCCATAAGTGGTCTTACAAAAGCCAATGCATCCATTACGAGTAACTGTTTGGTGCGGCTTGTGGAGCGGAGGCATCGTTGGCCCATATTTCTTTGAAAATGAGGACGGCGCAACCATTACGAACAATGTAGACACCTATCACACCTTGATAACTGACGCTTTTGTACCCGCTCTTCATGATGTTGATGTGAACGATGTTTGGTTACGACAGGATGGTGCAACTTACCACACATCTCATGCCATAATCGATTTATTGTGTCAAACGTTTGATGGCCGTTTAATTAGCCGAAGTGGTAATGTTAGTTGGTCGCCAAGAAATTGGGATTTGACACCGTTGGACTATTTTCTGTGGGGCGCCGTTAAAGACAAGTGTTATGCCAACAAACCAGATACAATTGAGCATTTTAAGGCCAACATTCGTGATGCCATTGTCTAGATACGACCCCATACACTCGATAAAGTGAGGCCAGTCGCGGCAAACATATGAATAAAATAAGATTTCATTTCTAACTGGAACAATTGTACTTCACAACAACAAAATTAATTTCACAAAATTTCAAAGCATTTTTGTTTTATTGCATTTTTAAAATTAAACTTTTAAATGGCCCACCCGATACATACATACATACATATGTATAACCTCAGTTAATAAAAATAAAATTACGGAATACATATGAGAGAACATAGAGAAAAAAATAAAAATTTATGAACTGCTACCGGAATTAATGTTTTCCATTATAAGGAAATCAGCAATTTACCACCAATTAACCAAAACTATAACGGAACTACTTTTCTTTACGAAAACTGTCCAAGCAGTCAGTATTGCTACTTAAGAAACTGCTTAAAAAACCAGGTTTTTTCAGTCTATCAATCATTGTGATATATTTAATACCAATTATACTTTTTGACATCACACAATAGTCAGTGAAAGAATGCATTGGTCCTTACTGAGTTCCATCTAAAGGCAGCTGAGACTGCAATCTTCTGTTTTAATTTAAAAGTAATCCGCTCGATGTGTGAGACAATTGCCCATACTCGACTATACGAGCAACTGTGTGAATAATGAATGAATGAAGGAATGATTGGCGACATTCTGACACGATCCGAATGAGTTATTGTATAGTTTTCTAACTGTATATGAAACCTGAATTCGTTACAGGCAAAAAATAGGCTTAGTTGAGCTTGAGCCTATCTGCCAATAAGGTCCGAAGTCCACCCCCTTGAAGAGAAGAAAGCAGTTACTAACAAATAAATCTGTTAAGACAAAAAATGATTTTTTCAAGCAAAAAAAAGTGCCGTTCTGTGCACATATATTTTTTTTTCTCCGTCACTCCTCTAGGGAGCATCCTTTACTTTGTTTTGGTTTCATTAATCAATTTGATCTTTCAAACTAAGTAGATGATTAATCCACTGTAGCACTCTCCATATGATTATGTAGTGGTGAATATCCTTGCTAATAGGTGATGGTCTTTACTTAAGCATAGTATTTTTTTCCCAGTAAGTGGAGTTTTTTCCTGATCATTCGTCTGATGTTTGTCAACATGGCCAGAAGTAAGCTGAACGTTCAATGGGCTTCTTCTTTTTTTTAGATGAAGCTGTTTGGAGGGAAGCCTTTTCATTAACGACGCGAAACCACAATTAGTTTTTTTTCTGTCATGTCCTCTATTGGGGCTCAAGCCTGTGTCGCTTGTGTTGTTTGGCGTGCCCTCTAACTACTGCACCCAGCTACCTCCGCACATATGTATCTCTCTTTAAATTGAAAAGTTAAAAACCTAGTCTTAGAGTTAATAAGAAAACTAAAAAACGCTGGATTAAATGTGTTGAGAAGCTTAAAGAACTCAAATATAAAATCCTTAAATTCAAATAAAAACAATATCTTTCACTTAAAAAGTCATGGAAATATCAAAATGCTCATATTTTTGTATTCCGCCTAATTTTTTTTTTTTACTCATGCAGTCCATTGTGCTGGTACTAGGAAAATAGGTTGTGGGAAGGAGGATAGATTGAGTAGTGTCGGTGGACGTTCGATTTAAATTTGCTCATGTCGTAAGTGGCAGGAAAAACATGCGCAGTAAGATTGTTCCACAAACGAATAGTGCGCCCAAAGAACGAATTCTACCTATAATGCGTTGTGCGATTTACTGGGCAATCAACTACAAAGAGATGAACTCTATGAGAAATACGAGTACTACGTAAAAATATATGATTACTAGGACCTAGTTCCTTAATTTCATTAGAACACATTCTGTTATAGTACCGATAGAACAATGAAATACACACCACATTGCGACGATGCTCCATCGAAGCGATAGAACTGGCTACCCTACCGTCATTAATAAGAACCTTCGCCCTCTTCTGTACGCGGTTGAGAATCTCCAAAATAGACCTTGAAGCAGCGGCCCATACATGAGAGTTGTATTCCAATTTGGGTCGGATATAGGTCTTGTAAGTGTTAAGGAGATCAGATGGAGTGAAGTAACTCTTACAACGTCTTAAGAAGCCGTTCCAACGAACGTCACAATGAATTCTCATGTCCAGAACATCAAGAGCATCTGATTCCTCAATATCTTCATTACCCATAGATAAGTACATGTGACAACACACAACCACCACGTCTGTGTGTCAGAAAGCAGCTAGTGCGCATTAAAGTCGACCCTGTTCGCGCGACCCCACTCAGAGATTTTCGACAGGACGTAATTCGTTGAAAATCCGTAAAAATGTTATAGTCACGCAAATATTACAAAAAAAATCCATTAAAACTTAATAAACTTTTGAAGGAGGTCGGTCGCCAAACATGTCAACAACAAAGAAAATCGCCTTCAAATTGCTTCTTAACATTTAACCCGGCATCAAGCAACACGAGGTCAAAAACAGAGTTTTTTGTACCGAATCGTCACGGGGGACAAATGTACAAACTTAATAATTTTAATTATAATACAATTATATATAATAAGACACTTTGAAAAGCCGCAATAGCTTGCATTGAGAGCATAAAAGGAACTCGTACACTTATTTTGAATGAGAAAACATGAAGGTTTAACCCGACACAACAACACAACACAACACACACATACGTACAAACAATAGAATAGCGAAATGAGCAATCATTCGCACACATGTATATGAATGTATACACAAACACACATTTAAAAATCACAAATCTAAGAACAACAGCGTACAAACGAAATGTGAGAGAAATAAATTCGTTCGTTTGTTCCTTCGTTCATTCGTTCGTTTCATAACAAAATAAAATTGCATATGGCGCCCAAATTGTTAAAAGAAAATAAAATTACTTCACTTTGTTTGTTGCTGTTATTCTCAAAATCAAATCGTTTATTGTTCGTGTGCATCTTCGTACTTCTCCGTTGTTTATAATACAAACGCAAATTTGTCATTGTATGTGTTTTTGAAAGCGATGTTAACAATGATGATGATATTATTATCGTTGTGTTGTTGTTGTTGTTGTTGTTGTTGTTGTTGTTGTTATTGTTGTTGCAGTAACTGATAAAAACCTCACACGGTAAATTCTACAAGCAAGGCAGCAAGCAAGCAGGATAAACAACAGAAACAAGGATATTATAATTGTCTCGTGTGAATGAAAATGATGAGATTGCGATTGCGATGAGTGGCTTAAGCATTTAGTGGTATGGCAACGTAAAATCCAAATAAAAAGGCCATCGCTGTTAATGCCAATGAACAGTTATTATTGCTACGTGCAACGTGTAACATTTACATTTACGGGAAATTAACAGATTATTACGCAATATTTTAAAAATTAATTTCAATAATTAAATCGAAATTTATAAAGAAATTCACTTCAAAAAAAAAGAAAAAGAAAAAAAAACATTAAATTTTATCAATTGCTACTTGTAAAATTAACATGGCTGGTCCATTTTTATCTCCTTTACCCGGTGATCTATTGACGGAATATATGTTCGGTCGTCGTCGCCAAAGACGTAATCGTACAACGTTTACACCTCAACAGTTACAAGAATTAGAAGCACTTTTTCAAAAAACCCATTATCCTGATGTATTTTTACGCGAAGAAGTCGCTTTAAGAATAAGCCTGAGTGAAGCTCGTGTTCAGGTGAATGAACAAACAGAAAATCTATTGGTGGTGTATTAGTGATTTCCATAAAAAACAAATTGTATTTTTTTATTTATTTTCTTTTTTTTCAAATGCCAAATCGATTAAAAAATTGCGAAAAATGAAAAAATAGTTCAAAAATGTACACAAAAATTCGAAGTATTACGAGTATAAAAATTAGAAACAAACATTTTTGTCATTCCGTAATGTTAATGTAGCTTAGGGTTAATACAAAGTTTTCCGATTACGATCTAATAAAATTCGAAAAGTGGAGTTAATCGAAAAAATTAACACAAAAATAGTCAATTTTTTTTTTTTTTTTTTTTTTTTTTGATGCATCATATCCAATTGACACTTGATTGCGGCGAATACTTGGTCATGATAAAACTCATGTTTTAGCTGCCAACTAGCATTTCAATCGCGTTGATCAAAATCATAATCAAAATCATTTTCAGGATATTATTAAGCCTTTAAAGTAAAGGGTCCGCCATCTAACTTTTTTTTTCAACTAGTGGTTGTTTCGTGAATGGTAACACTTAGCTCATGTCTGATTTGACAGATAATTAGTTTTATCCTTCCGCTGAACGAATATGGTTGTGTATACGCTTGAACAACGCTGGGAATCTGGGCCTGCGATCGACTTACAGACGATGCCGATTTTGCCAAAAAAAAAAAATCATCTTTTCAGATGAAGCTCATTTTGATCTTGGCGGGTATGTAAGCAAGCAAAATTGTCGCATTTGTGGCACAGAAAACTCGCACGCATACATTGAAAAGCCGATACTCCCAGGACGAGTCACTGTTTGGTGCGGATTTTGGTACAGAGGCATAATTGGGCCATTTTTCTTCGAATATGAGCAAGGAGTGGCCGTTACAGTCAATGGCGATCGTTATCGGGCCATGTTGAACGAATTTTTGTTCACAAAAATTGAAGAGGAGGATATTAGCAACATTTGGTTTCAACAGGACGGCGCTACGTGCCACACAGCCGAAGCTACACTCGATGTTTTCGCCCTGTTTTTGAAGATCGCATTATCAGCCGCAGAGCTGTTGTCGTTTGGCCACCTCGGAGCTGCGATTCGACACCGTTGGACTATTATTTGTGGGGTGCCGATAAAGATAAGTGTTACGCCAACAAGCCAGAGACAATTGACGCTTTAAAGGACAATATTCGTGAAGCCATTGGTGAAATACAGCTGCACACAATCGATAATGTGCTTAAAAATTGAACCGATCGTGAGAAAATATTCAGTAGTTTTTTTTATAGCATTTTCCAAAAAAAAATTATTTGGCGGACCCTTTATTTTTTTACGCATCCCGTTACTGTCCTTCTTAAGTAGGTGATACACTGGCAAACATTTGTTTGCAAGCCTCGTGTATGTATGAGTGAAAAATAAAAATTACCAATCGCATGCATGGAGAACTTACACACAACGTGTGCGTGTGGCAATTTTTTTTGGTTACTTTTCACGCATACATACATGATGCTTGCAAACAAATGCTTGACAATGTATCAGCGGTTTTAAGGGCTTCGAGACATCATAACTTTTAAAATATACCCACATATTACAACGTTAACAACAAAAAAAGATCTTTACCTGATTTCTTTGCTGTAAAATAATTGTTTTCAAAAATAAGAAATTATTGGAATTTCTTGGAATTTTGGTCTTTTATAAAAAAAGTTTAGATTTTTTATGAATGTTATCGTATGTAAAAGACGCCACATAGTGTTTAGCAATAAAAACATTCAGTGTACACGAGTCTTAAAAGATTGGAATATATCTATCGGCTAAAAGATTCGCTGATTTGTTCTCAGGGCCGTGTATAAGACATACGCCGCGCTGGAAAAGTATAAAGAACCGAGTTAATCTTATATATAAAAATGAATGTGCGTATATTTCTTAGCTTGTTTGTTTGTGCCTTATGGACAGCTAAACAGCTGAACCGATTTCTTGAAATTTTTACAGTATTTCTCTGTATGTACGGAAGGAACTTTTAAAAATTCCAACTGGGCGATGTTACGCCCATGCAAGGTGTATAATTGTCCATATCTTCAAAATGGTAAGAGAAAGATTCTATAAGTTTTGCGCAAATAGATTCATAGTCAAGGTAAATCATAAGGCAAAAAGTGGACGGAATTGGACAAGTGCAAAGAAAATATTAATTTTAATATATCTTGAGAACGGTTAAAGCTAAAGTCTCAGATTTTGGTCTGATTGACTTTATAGTCAATACAAATCATCAGGCAAAAAGTTGGCAGAATTGGATAAGTGGGCGTGGTACCTTCTATACAAACTAAATGTGCATTTCTGTATATCTTGCGAACGGTTAAATCAAAAGCTTCTGAATTTGGTCTGAATGACTCCGTAGTTAATACAAATCATTTGGCAAAAAAGTGGACGTGGTGCCTCCCATACAAAGAAAGTATTGATTTTAATACATCTTGAGAACGATTAAAGTTAAAGTTTCAGTATTTGGTCTGAATTACTTTATAATACCTCCCATATAAAGGATATATTAATTTTTGTATATCTTGAGAACGGCAATAGTAAAAGTTTCTAAATTAGGTTCAAGTAACGTCTTGAAGAATACACATCAGTCGGTAACTGGGCGAAATTAGATAAGTGAGCGTGGCACCTTCCATTCATACTAAAAATTGGATTTTGTATATGTGGAGAACGACAACTATTAAAGCTTCGCTATCTATCCACATCAGCCAAAAAGCGGGAATTACAGAAATCACACTAGATATACGTATACTATATAAAAATGAATATGTCTTCGTTTAAAGCTAAAAAGCAAAACTTACAGTGTATTTCTGCAAAATTGGGAAAGAGGATAAAAAATGTAATTAAGATAGCATTTAAGATAATAATAAAGTTGGTGGTAGCGGAGCACATCAGGTTTTAGCTAGTAAAGCAATAATAAGATTATGCTCGAATTCATTGTTGTGGCAAAATTTGTATTTTTCGGGTTCAATAAAACCAGCTTTTGAACGCTGGCGATCAATTTGTTTTTGAAACATCAATATACATTTCTTTGGTCTCTATTTCGTTCAACATCCTTATTTCACCAACTCCTTTGTGGGTTATACAACACTGTACCAAAACTGACAGTTTTTAAAATTTTATTGTAAGAATTATACTTTAATTTGCTGGTGCTGTACAAGGGAGTTCGTTGATATCGCGTGATTTTAATATAAAATTGATTGCAATTAAATTAATTGCATTCAATGATTTCTAAAAAAACATATTGTATTTCTGACAAGATTGCATTTTGAAATCTGAAATCATTTTTAAAACAAAGAATGGTCCCAGTTTGGTTGAAATTACTTTGGTTTTAATGCCAATTCATTGCAGCTTTTTATTGCTCTGATAAGTATATGGGCCATTAATTTAATTTTATTTCGAATTTGGCAATACTTATGACATTCTATTCTGTCATAAAATTCAGTGTATTATCTCCACTGAACGAAATAAATCGATTTACACTTGAGCAACGTTGGGATTTATTGGAAATTTATTTCCAAAACAAAGACAATTGATAGGAAATTGCAAAAAAAATCAAAAAAAAAATTGTAGAAATCATCTTTTCGGATAAAGCTCATTTTGATCTTGATGGGTACGTTAATAAGCTAAATTGCCGTATTTGGGGCCCAGAAAACTCAAAAGTGGTCTTACAGAAGCCATTGCACCCATTACGAGTGAATGTTTGGTGCGGCTTGCATTTTATATTTCGCAACCATAATGGTCAATGGAGACACCTATCGCACCATGATAACCGATGTTTTAAGTGAATGGTATTGATGTGAACGATGTTTGGTTTCAACGGGATGGTGCAACTAGCCATACATATCATGCCACAATCAATTTATTGCCTCAAACATTTGATGGCCGTTTAATTAGCCGAAATGGTGATGTCAGCTGGCCGCCAAAAAGCTTAAATTTGACACCGTTGGACTATCTTCTATGGGCGCCGTTAAAGACAAGTGTTTTTTCCGAAAAATCAGAGGTAATTGAGCATTTGAAGGTCAACACTCGTGATGCAACATGCGTGATGCTATTGCCGAGATACGACCGCATACACACGAAAAACTTCTCGCCAGCCGCGGCAAGCATATGAATAAAATAATATTTCACATCTAACCGGAGCAATCGTACTTCACAAGAAAAAAATTAATTTAGCAAAATTCCAAACCGTTTTTGTTTTATTGCATTTTTAATTTTAAGCTTTTAAATGGCCCACCCTATACTATGTACATTAAATGTTGACAGGATTTTTATATTTATTAAATAATAGGATCATTATCAAATTTACTTTACGTTTTTTACAGGTATGGTTTCAAAATCGTCGCGCTAAGTGGCGTAAACAAGCTCGACTACAATTATTACAGGATGCCTGGCGAATGAGATGCTTAAGTTTAGGAACACCGCCCGTCATGGGACAAGGAGGTAATGCAATGCCTTAAATGTTCTTAGAAACAAATGACATACATGCATACATAAATACATATTTCATGCAGGTTCTCGCGTGCCTAACGGTACTATGCCAAATGGCTCTGTGCCACCTGGTTTACAACAAGGTGAAGTTGCACCCGAAAATCTCTCAAATTCAGCTAACAAAGAGAATCCTAATGGTGCTGCACTTAACGAAAACAATGTCACCATGATGCACAACAGTTTTTCACATGACAAACACGATGACAGTTCGCACCTCAAAACAAACGGCAACGAAAAAACCTATACAGAATTAAAACTTTACAAAGATCATCAACAAAACCAACATTTGACACAAGCTTTACATGCTCAAATGCAAAATGATCCACGTTTAATGGCCGCCTTAGAACAAAATTCTGATGAGGGTTCCGATGGTTCGGATTCCGAAGAAATTGATTTAACTTCGGGTTCCTGTATAGATTTTTCTAATAAACATCCAAATGTAGTGGTAGATGCAACTGCAGCGAATGTCGCCACACTGCATAACCAGCAACAGCAGCAGCAACAACAACAACAACAATTACAACAAAACCAAATGGTGGTGGCTAGCAATGGTGTGCATTGAAAATGTGCGATACAAAAAAATCTTTCAATTTTCTTTATAATAATCTCATTGAAAAAACCGAATACAATAAAACAAAATAAAAAACGATTAATACTAATTAATGTTACTAACGGGTTTTTCTTTGCCTCAAACTAAGTCCCGCAAGATCCCAATCTTACCGAAAAGCGTTCCCGTACGCTAAAATTGGCTAAATGAGAGAGATTGTGAGCATGATGCAGTAAAGAGGTGGACTCATTTTAATTATGAATACAACATTGTATCAACACTTTACTCTGCTGTCACAAAAATGCAATGCTGTGGTAAACAAGAATAATGATCTGTCAAAAAATGTAATATAATGTAATCACATTCAAATTGCAATAAGAATAAAGAAAAAAAAAACAAGTTTTTGACGTTAGAGTACAGACAGTTTTGCATCAGCTGTTATTGTTTTGGTAAAATAACACCACCTTATCATTGCATCATGATTTTGAGAGAGTAAAATTCTTCTTCTTCCTGCACGAAACATCCCGTAATTTTTCTTCGGGATAGTTTGTGCAGGTAAACGACAGTCAGCTGTTTGACAAATAAACAATAATAAAGTGAAAAGTAGTTTTCTTTTTTACAAAATTAAAAAAAGTTTAAAAATTTAATTAAAAAAGTTTAAAAACTTATGAACAAAAACTAAACTAAAATTTAGTTCTGCCTCATAATTTATTTAAAAAACTGTTTTTTTTTGTGTACATTTGCAAGTTGTGTTCACAAAAGAGTTTTTAAAGTCTTTAAATAATATTTATAAACTAATTTTGTTTTATTTTAGTTATTTTATTTAAGCGAATTAATGTAAACATTGAATAAATGTATTTTGCGCCTGTTTTTATGTCAACTGAATTGTCAAATAATTGATGTTTATTTTTTGTGGTGAAATTTGTGGTTTTTTACGCTCTCGTACTCTTTTGCGTTTTTGTCTCTTATTGAGAGAAATTGTTGTTTATTCTCATTTTACCGAACTTTACCCAAAAAGTAAAGAAACAGACCTAATACATGGTGATTTTTTAAGAGTTGCCAAAACTATGGTTTTAAAAATGCCACCGCTATATTTAAAATTTAAATTTAAAGAAAAAATACATTTTTCCGTGGTCTTCGCCACTAAAAAAGTTAATTTTGGTGATAGAAAAATGTACCAATAATTTAGGAATATTTATTAAATTACCCAACGACTTATTGTTAACAATGTTTTCTGTTATCTAACAGCAGTGATTTATGTTAAGAAGAAACAAGTACAATACTTTTTAGGCAACTGTGGGCTTGCTTATAAGAAAACTGCTGTTATCACACAGCTGTTTTTTTCTTGATTATTTTGCTTGGATTTATTGTTGGATGACCATTGGCTAAAAGAAGAAAACAATAAAAACAACAACAAATAATTGAATTCACTGATAAAATTTCGGACGGACTACAATAGCGTTTGTAAATCTTTGTTCTACAAAATGGTACAAAAATGTGTAATATTACTGCTGACGTTAATAAATATCTTTGTAAAAGCAGAAAAATATCCGGTGGTCTTATGGCACGGAATGGGTAAAGTTTATTAAAATATATATATACACATGCATATGTATATAAAATAATTTATGCAAACTCTATTCAATAGGTGACACTTGTTGTTTACCGTTCAGTTTGGGTTCCATTAAGAAACTGCTGGAAGCCGAACTTAATAATACCTATGTCAAGTCTTTAGAAATTGGTGGCAATATAGTCATAGACTATGAAAGTGGATTTTTCATACATCCAAATACTCAAGTGGAATATGCCTGTAAGGAATTGGCCAAAGATGAACGCTTGCAAGGTGGTTATAATGCCATTGGCTTTAGTCAGGGAGGACAATTTTTGTGAGAACTTTTGAAAAATAAAGTGCAAATTTGTTTCCTTATTATCTAACGTTTGTGTATTTAAGACGGGCTTTAGCTCAGCGTTGTCCTACGCCGCCCATGAAAGTACTTATCACTATGGGTGGCCAGCATCAGGGTGTTTTTGGCTTACCCAAATGCCCTTCTTTAAGAATTAAAACTTGTGAATACATAAGACGTCTTCTGAATGCAGCAGCCTACGATACCATGGTCCAATTGGAGTTAGTACAGGCCACCTATTGGCATGATCCGTTAAATGAGAAGAAATATCGGAACCGCAGTACTTTTTTGGCCGACATTAATAATGAAGTATTTATAAATGGTTTATATGCGGAGAACTTAAATAAATTGGAAAAGTAAGTAAAGTACATCTAGTACTCTTTTAATTTTAAAAATATATTTAATATTTCAGACTAGTTATGGTTAAATTTATAAATGACACTATTGTACAGCCCAAAGAATCACAATGGTTTGAATTTTACAAACCTGGTCAAGACAAAGAAATACTGCCCTTAAAACAAAGCCGAGTATATGAGCAGGTATGTACATATCGAACTTGAACCGCTAAAGTGAATCAATTCATAGTTTGTCAATTTTCACTTTGCAAGAAAACGATATACAGCGGTCTTTTACTTTACTCTTTCGCAAAAAAGAATACACTTTTCACTCCTTTTTGTGATATCATTTCATCTTAAACAGAAAACTTGTTTGCCTCTACTGAAAATTTGTAGATTTCGAGTTGACTCACTTTAGCGGTACAAGTGCAATATGTGTCTTTAAAACTAAGCAAGCTACACCGTATGTATATATTAGGGAGATCGATTATTCGAGTTTTTTCAAAAACCGGTTTTCGAATAATTCGAAACGTAGCACTTGTAAAAACCGGTTTTTGGTTAATAATAATTAAAATAACCGATTAACCGGTTCTTTTATTTAAATAAAATTGTTCCTAATTCTTGAAGCGCAGAGCTGGACCAAGTCGTTTTAAAAATAAGCAGAAGCTGATAGAGAGCTTAAAATTAAAGTGGCAAACAATACTAATAATAATTCTAACAAATCTCGTAAAAACTATGCCAAAACAGTGTGCGGAGACCATAAAAAACAAAGTTTATTACACCAAGTACTGAAAAATGCTTAAGTTTCGAACAGCTACTCAAGCAGCTAATTTCATTTTTGTTGTATTACTTGGTAGAAAATGGAATTAAAGATTTGTTATTATAGTTATAATTTAGGTGCCTAAGATAACAAAAATTAAATGTTTTACTTTGAATGAATCCATTAGTAATATACTAGTTCTTAATTGCCTCGGCAAGAAAATTTGCTTAGATTTCGAGCAGCACTGTATGTAAATTTATGCACTACTTATTTAATAGTATGTGTACCACTGTGGTATGTTAAGTAAGGACCCACCTTTCAACCAAGAAGCCGTCGGTTCAATTCCAGGCAACACCATCTGACAATTTTCAACAGCGATATCACCTCATAACATTACGCTGTGAAAAACTTCACTAACTAATATATCTGCCGTTCGGAACCAGCGTTTGTGGGTTTGTGGGCTTTCAATAAGTCTAGTTGATCGGTCTCCATATATAAAAACCAATATTTATTTACAAGGTTATTTTTGCTCGAAAGTGCATATCTTTTGCGATCTACCTTGGTTTTCACGTTCTTTGTGAGACGTTCAAGGTTGTCATATATACAAAAATAATTAAATTTATACAAATAGTTAAACGAGGAGCATATTTTTAATATAATATATATATAAATATAAAATATAAATATAATATACAAACGTATACAAATTATACTCGTTTAAATTAACCGTTTATTCGTGTTAAATTAACCGGTTTATTTCGTATTCGAAAAATGAAGATTTTGAAACAATCGTATTCGACAAAACCAAAAAAACCAGCTAAAACCGGTCGAATAATAACCGTCCTATCTCCCTAGTATATATTTATATGCATGTATATAATGCATTTTCGAATATTTATATCCAAATTAAATAAACGGCTAGAAGTGATCAATAATTGAGAAAAAAATATTTTATATAAAACTTTTTATTGTAATTGAAAAGTAATATTATATACATATAATAATATAGATTATAATTGTTGTCGTTTTCTAAAAGCCCGGTTGTTATTCACTTAACAAAAGATGTTTTCGAAAACAAATTAAAATTTCTGCTTTTAATATATGTATAGTACATGTACAATTTTTATTTTCGTTTTCTTAAATTGTTGCGATGATCTTAACAAAGGCCATTTATTGTATTTATTTGAAGTAGTCATTCAGCCTTATTACGGTTGTCGAAGTCGTGGTCGAATTCGAGAGTTATGTAAGATATTAACGAACAAATGTGTATGTTGTCTTTAATCTATTACAAAACTGTTGAATTCGACTTGGATTAAAAATTGTTTCTTCAATCTATTACAAAAATGACTACGCCATATGCAATAAAGGCGAATGTTTACCGTTTTATTCATGTTTAGTCTCTCATTATTGTTTAAATAACTTTTATATTTCTAGCTTGGCTTAAACCATATGGCTGCTAATCAAAAACTTGTATTCCTGGAAATTGAAGGCGATCACTTGCAGTTCAATAAAACTTGGTTCTTGGAGACAATTATACCACTTCTTAATCAGGATGTTGTAGGAAATAGGAAATAATTTAAGCTTTTTTAATTTTAATAGGTACATACATTTTTAAGGAATTTATTGTTTTTCTACTTAAATTTTAACTAACTATACCAAAAAAAAAAAAAAAACGGTGAAAAATAAAATGCTATATATCTAATCAGTGGCCTCTATAATATTGACGATATTTTCTACAAAATCACAAACTAATGTATAGGTCTGCATATATAAAGAGTCTGTAAAGGACTTCAATGTACGCACACGTTTTTCGATTATATAAACGCGTTTCGCATCCTCATCGTTTAATATGGTCATAAATTCTTCATATTCTTCATCTTCTTCATTTACTTCATCTCCTCTACCGTCTTCTTTTCCTTTGCTTGCAATTTGATACTGCTCTAATTCCTTGTTGACCACTTGCAGTAGAGTTTTATAAAACGATTCTTCTAAATTTTTGGTTAAATCCTCCCATTCATCTATAGCTGAACAAATAATTCCACGAACATACAGGTAACAACTTCTTTCCTTTTCGGGATTTTCTAAAACTCTTATTTCTAAATCTTTAGCCTGACCCCTCATGCCGTCCAGAATGCCTAACAATTCCTCGAAAATTAGAGCCCGACTATCTGCTTGAGGTATGCTTATAATCATGTCTCTCAGTGTTTGCACTTTAAAGTCCCATAACTTATCTCTTGGTTTTTTGACACGTTGGTAGAGATCTTTCAACAATTCCAAATCATGATATCTATCACATTTAAAACCTACATTTAATTGCTCAAACAATTCAACTTCATTGAGAGAACGCTGGTAGGGGCACAGATTTTCATTGTCATGCAAATCTGGTGTAAGTGAACTCAAGCCAGTCGTTAGTTTTTTCACCATTTTTAGATTAGATTTTTCGATAACTTCTGCTTGTATTTCAAGTAGTCGTTGTTCATATTCATAATGAGGTACGCATATACCGCATAAGAGCAATACTAAGCCGTCCATTTTGCGGCAAAAAAAAGTTGGTTTCACCTTTAACATCCATTTGCTTTTGACAATATTTACGCGTCTCGGCTGAAACTTGACCAAAATATCTTGCATTTCTCCACCACATAAACGAAAGGGCGTATAGTCAAAAACAAACTCATTGTCATGTGGTTTAAGAAGTGTCGAATTCTTCTCATAAAACGAACGATGCATCCATTCGAAAGTCAATGCTTTACGTCCAATATTGTGTATGGTTAGAACCTTTTTAACATCATTTTGAAATGGATGACAAAAGAAACTAACTAATGTTTTAATGGTACGCGCACTTCGTTTATTGGCCATATATATAATTTGATCATTAATCTTTAAGGCATAATCTACAACTTCAACGGAACTTTTTGCTAAAGGCTGTTGCTGACTTAAAGAGTTCTCAACTAAAGTATCTTCAGATATTTGGCAGATCTCATCACATGGCACTATTTTTATATCGGAGTTGTGTTCATCCAATTCCCTTTTAAATATACTTTGACCAACAATTTGTAGATTGTCTATATCTGGATAATACTCCACTACACGCTCGATATCTTCGCGTATATCCTCCATACGATTTTCCAAATGTTTCGATTTCAACCAAATAAACGGTTTCTTATAGCCCTGGTGCTTTGGTTTTCCCAACAATTCCCTTTGTGTTACCTTCGGCAAACCAGTTATTTCCATCTGCACTTGTTGAGTCTTTTCCGACGTGGGCAAAGTCTCTTGCAGCTCCGCTATAGGCTGACAAATTTTCATATCATACTTTTCTTTGAGTACCGACGGCAGTTTTGTACTCATTTTAGTGGGTTGTAGTCTTTCGGCATAATCCATTAAACGTATAATGGTTTTCTTATCTCTGTCATCCACAGTGGTTAAGCGATTGTATAAGATCTCGGCATGAGTCTTGTCAGTTTTCTCAGTTATTCTTTCTGAAAGTTTTTCTCGTTCCTTTAAAACATCCTTCCAGTACTTCAGTCTTTTATCGAATTTGTATTCAGATGTTTTCAATTTTAAACTGGAACAAGCTGAAGCTGATATATCACAATTTCCTTTCTTCTCATCAAAAAATGTATCTAGCAGTTCATGTAAAAGTTGTCGATTATAATTCATCGATGTGGGATGAACTTCGGTTCCCGACGACGTCATGCTAAACACATTCAATTGCGAAACATCAGCTTCATCATTATTCAATGTGTTTCGTTCTTCATGATATGTATGTTTATATAAGCTCATTTTTACAATATGTTTCTAAAATATACGGATGTATGTATGCAAATCGTATTGAGAAGTTTGACGAAAACTGTTGCTACAACTGACAAACCTAAATTAAAGCGACAGACGTTGCGTTGACATTTGTCTAGCGTTGACGTTGCGATACCAATTTATTGAATTAAATTTATATGTCAATACATACAAATACATATATCGCACACTAAATCATTAACAGTCGCAACTCAAAATTTGTAAATGTTCAGTAGCGGCAAAAAACTGTTTCTAATAACATGGTTTTAATTATAAAATTAAACTGAGTTTCCACATTTTTTTTTTTTAATTTTGTGCAATAGGTTTGCAAATAAGAGATGAGTTGTGACACTTTAGTAAACATTTTTCCATTGAGTAGTGGTTATTATATCAAATTCTGCCTCATTAACTGGAAATATGTTTTGATTGAAAATAAAACTATTTCACAATAAAAATAGTACTTTTTAATTGGTGATGTACCATACAAGCGACACAAGTAACATACAAATAGATAACAATAGTTTCTTATGATGAATTGATCTGTGAATAGGTTTATAAAAAAAGCGATTACGATAAATTTTCAGTTGTGACTATTCATGATTTAGTGTGCGATATGTTTATGTACATACCACAACAAACCAAACCAATGATTTAGTAATAACTTGTAACAAGCTTTAAGCTTAGCAAAGTGTTGTGAATACTATTGTAAAGGGCTTATTAAAAATTGTTTAATAATGAAAACTGAACCCTTGAGATAATATGGCTTGTTTATCTAAAAGTGTATAGCAAGTATTATTGTAAAAGGTATTGTCACGTGAAACATTTTTAAAACTGTTAACTTTTTTTATTAAAATAAATTTATAATAAGTATGCTTACAAAAAGTTATAAAAAAAGATTGTTCTACATACAATTCATTTACATTTTGCTTGAGTAATGGTGAAATACCAATGGTACACTTTTTGTCTTACATGCAAATAGATATGATGAGCCAAAAAATGATTTTTCAGTATAACCTTTGGCGTCAAAGTATATGGTGTGCTTTAAATCCGTTGTTTCGTATGAATTTATAAAAAAAAAACTATATTCTTGCTAACTTTGATTGACGCATTTCAATCCGTCATGAAATGTTACATAACTGACGTTGACAATTCAAAAATCATGGCCGTAGATAGTATTAAAACGTTTTAGCTATAGAATATTCTGTGGCTATGAAATAAAACAATTACTATGTAAAGCTGCAAAATAAAAATTTAATATTAGGTTAGAACTGGTGTTGTAGGTACTACCGAATAATAATTTATTTAAAAATGCTTTCGAAACTGAAATTGAAACTGAGCTCCAAAGCCTGAGAGAAAGCAGAAGAAAGCCTGCGTTGTAAACAGGAGAAATGGTAAGACAAGATCTGATCCAGACAAAATAAGTCTTGGACAAAGCCAAATTAATCTTGATAAGTTCTTGCAGCACATTCAAGAATTTCGATTTCATTTTGAATTTGAAAAGTGCAATTTCACAGTTAGTCAAGGCTGAAGTCTCGATGCAAACAAGAACTATTCAAATACAAGTGTCATAAACACTTTTCTTGGTGGTCCAAATTAAGTTATACAATACACTACGGAAAAACGAATTCTTGGCAAATTGAAATAGGGGAGGGCTAACACTCACGTCTGGCGTTATGGTATGATAGGTAAGACACCTGAATACCAATCAAGAGGCCATTGGTTCAATCACCTGAAAACATTGCTAGCGTCTGGTTAAGAGTACGTTATAAAAAACCATAAATCAACTACAACTTTTGGCATATACGCCAAAGATTTCGAAATAAAATAAACCAACTCACATTATCTCCGTCATACTGACGTATTATAAAGAGACTCAATATAGAATATAAGAAACCATCTAACGATTTCATTATTGAATCGAATTCTATGAAAACGACATCTAAAGTGACCAACGAAAAACTTCAAATTTGTCTTTTGTTTAATCAACTATAAAACGATACATCACAGATAGTATATTAAATTTCTTTATCATGATCATTTATTTATACAAAAAATCGTATATTATTGTTCAATAAATAAATAAATGATGATTATAACATAGATACATGAAAGACAGACAAATACACATTGCGATATTTCTAAGAAATAATTTTAAAAGATTTACTTTCTTACTATTATTTTAATATTTTTATTTTGCTTTAAGTAAAGTGCACTTGTTTTTATAAAACATTTCTTTGATGTCTTCTAAAAATTATGAAATAACAAGAAAATTTATTTTTTCTACCAACTGTTTAAACAAAGAACCACAGTAGAATAAAATAAACAGAAAAACACAACAAAATTTAATAACTAATAATATTAAATAATAATAAACTTAAAAATAAGAATTTTAAAATAAAAAAATAAAATAAATTGCTTAAAGACAACCAATAGATGTGTATAAAAATAATTCTTAATTTATAAAATGCTGCTACTACTCTGTCTAATGCACGAATTACGGATTTAGAATATTTATTTTTTATTTTTTTATACCAATAAAAATATTATTAGAAACGTTTTTTAAAAAAAGATATGATAATATAAAATGATTAGTTTTATTATTGTATTTCTTTTCCACGTTATGATTAGATCATAACTTTGATTTGGGTTTAGCATTGCGGGCGAAAATAATTTCAGGATTTTTATCCGGTTTTTGTATTTCACGATAATTGTTGACGATTTTTTTAGTCTCGTCTTTTGGACATGATTGGAGATTACGAAAAACTTGAACCTGTAAGAAAGACCAATTAATTTTATCATTTGAAATACAATTTTTTAAGGACGTTTTTCTATGCTCACCTGTCCTTTTGACACATAGATAGGTGTGCGATATATAATCCAGGTAACACTTTCAAAATATGGTGCCGTTGTAAGAGATCCTTTATATGTATAATAATGTTTGCTCAGCTCCTGCAAACCAATCCACGACAGGCAATCTACAAATAGCCAAAACGTTGTTGTCAAAATTAATTGAAACATTTTGTTAGAAAGGCAAAAAACACAAACCTATACCTGAATCAACTGACGCACTTGTATGTATTTTCTGTACAATACGTATACCTTCGGTGATTTTCTTAAATTCTGGACAATCCTTTTCTCCACACGCTTGTATGAAGAACGCAACAACAGCTAAGCCATCGGGTTTATTTTTTGCTTCTGAGAAATCTTTATATTTTGCGTTATAATGTACAGCATGAGCTTCCATCGAATATTTCATACCCTCTAGTGTATGTTCACAGCCCGACTCGTCGGTATCGGCCCAATGAAAATGCAATTGTTCAAAAATATATTTTTGGTTGCCCAAACAACCGTGTATTATATAAGGCTGCTCTTTGCGTTTACTAAACGTTACCATAGCCGAGGTACCAGTATTGACAACACGTGCCACACCCACCGGTTCCCAATGGCCATGATACTCTAAAGGATCAATGTCGTCGATGTGTTCAATGACACGATTGCTTATCTCAATAGGTGATTGAACGGGCATATTAACGTTTGAAGCGGCAAGCGGCGTTTCTACAACAAGCGTATAGGCCTATCAACGTTTCAAAAAGTTTTACTAAACTATATATTGCGTATAGGACAAATGAAGTTCAACTGGTGGTGTTGTTTACTGCTGTACGTACAAAACCGTTGACAACGACACAACAATTACGTAATATTAACTGAATTATAGGATTTTTTCTTAACTTTATAAACACAAACGTGTTGTGATTTAAATAGCCAAGTAAACTGCGACGTGGTGGCAAATTTTATTAGACTCGTTGAGAAATGAAAAACGAAAATTCTCGCCTCAAACGCTTTGCTGCTAATACACTCCTTGTATGTTCACACAAATCTACACAGTGTTTAGAAGGATCTGAAATAAAACGGAAATACATATTTATTTATTTATTTATTAAATAATGAAAAAAGAAGATGAAATAATACTCAAGAGGTGCTGGCGGCGTTAAAAGGCTTACTAAATAATAAATATTTGTTTTTTTACTATTTTCTGTCGATGTCATAAACAATTCAATAAACAAAATATGAACTGACTGCTTATTTGACAGACTTGTGGTTGGCTATATTCTAATGACTTTTTAATTCAATGCGATTATTGCGTGTAAGCGTCGTTTTAATTCTTCTCATCTAATAAAACATACAAATAGACGACAGACAATCACAAATATAAAACGCATTTAGTTAATAAAGTGTCGCTTTTTATGGTTCTTTTGAATTATTCTTTAGGTTTAAGTAGACACTTGAAACACTTTTTTTCGCAAACTTGTTATAGAAACATATTTTCGTCGTCAAAGCGAGCGTATGAAAGAAACCGCTTAGGTACGTACAATAGTATTTCGAATCATTAGCAGATTTAGAATTAAAAAAGACGCCATTACCACTGTCATGTTTTGATTTATACAAATATAAATATCAATTGCAATCGAATAATTGAAATGAAGAAATTGATAATGGATTTTTAATTAGTGAATTAACTTCTAAAGATATTTAAAAAAATGTATTTTAAAGTTGACAATAATAACTCAATTATATATATGTGTTGTATTAATAGGGTTCTTAATCCTCTAAAATAATTTCGAATAATTTAATGCAAGACAAACTGTTTCAGAAATTCCCATTCCATTAATGCTTCAATTTCTGTTAAGTTTATAGGCGAAAAACTTTGTCTAGAGATTATCAGTGTCGACAAAACAATCAGCAGAAACAAGTGTCTTTGACATCGAAAATTCCAGAACAGAATCGAGCAAATCACATTTTGGTTCAAAGTTCACTCACAGCATTTTCACTTTATATTTTAGAAAAGTTAATAGAGTCGAATTAGTGTTGGTCCGATATATGCGCATATTTACATCAATATCATTTAGTGAATAAAATCACCAGTACCTTTATTAATAACTTAACATTTAAATTGATTGACCTTTAAAGAATTTTTATTTATTTGTTTATAGACATTTACGTATTTCGGTTGTCAAATAATGTAGTTCACATATATTATATGAATGATTGTTAAAACATAAGAAGGTGGAATTAACTTTGGTTTTTGTTTCTTTGGTGTTTAGTGAATATTTAAAATATATTGTATGTATATAGATAATAAAATAATAATCGAGTGAAGTTAATGCAATTCCAATCAATTTCCACAGCATTGTCTTAAAAGACTTAAAATGTGTAATTAATAGAAAAACATTTTAAAGAAAATATCGATTATTCTTACGAGAATTTGCAACGAAACAAAAATCACATAAAGAAGTGTTTTCAATTTCATAAAAAAGCAAGTTTGGAAATCATAAATAAAACAAAACTGGTTCAATTATAATGTTAAGTATAGGGTGGGTCACTTAAAAGTTTAAATTTAAAAATGCAATAAAACAAAAACGGTTTGAAGTTTTGCCAAATTATTATTATTATTTTTTTGTTGTTGTCAAGTACGTTTGCGCCGGTTAGAAATAAAATATTATTTCATTCATATTCCTGCCGCAGCTGGCCTCACAGTACCCCATTCGATCGGACCAATTTTCGATAACTTTTTCGAGTGTTAGCATTCAAATGCTCAATTTTCTCTGGTTTGTAGGCATAACATTTGTCTTTAACGGCGCCCCATAGAAAATAATCAAGCGGTGTCAAATCGCAGTTTCTTGGCAGCGAACTGACATCACCATTTCGGCTAATTAAACGGCCATCAAACGTTTGACGCAATAAATTGATTGAGGCATGAGATATGTGGCAAGTTGCACCATCCTGTTGAAACCAAATATCGTTCACATCAAAACCATGAAGAGCGGGCATAAAAAAATCGGTTATCATGGTGCGAAAAATGAGCTTCATCCGAGAAGATGATTTTTGCAATTTTTTTTGCATCTTCCTATCAATTGTTTTTGTCTTGGAAATAAATTTCCAATAAATCCCAACTTGCTCAAGCGTAAATCGATTCATTTCGTTCAGTGGAGATAATAAACTGAACTTTGTGACAGAATAGAATGACATAAGTATTGCCAGATTTGAAATAACCGCTGGTTCAAATTAAACCACAAAACCACATAACCACACAAAAATCAAATTAGAAAAATAAAGTAAAATACTAATTTAGTATTTTCATTTTACATCTTGCGTTACTTATACCACATAAAAGATTTAAATCCAATTCGAGTATCTAACCAGCGTATAAATTTAAACGTTCATTTGACATGAGCAAATTCAAATAAGATAATTTCTGACTCTTAATTTTATTTACTAAAATAATTTTCTATTACCTAACAACGACTCAAAGATGAATTATAATTAAAAATAAACAATCAGAAAAAACAGTTTATAATTAAAATATAATAAAGGAGAGCTCCCAGTATAAATAAGGCTTAAAACACAATTTAATATTTAAATTGGCTAAAAAGACAATATTTAATAAAATTTTAAAGACCAAAAACTTGTATAAACTTCCCCAAACAGACACATCGGAGTTGTCCCTAAGAAGAATAAATAACTAATAACACACAAACTGTAACTGTGGGTAAAAGATGGCATTTGTTGCAAGACCATACATATCCGATCAAATTTAGATGCGCAAAAAGCAAGACAAGTGTTGAAACTGCCTTAAATATGAGGTGATTCCTGCAAAATTTACAATGATAAAAATTAAGGAAAACCACTAATCGTCTCCTTTGCTATATTAGCCTGCATTTAAGACTAACATTGCCTGGTCAAAAAAATTCCATAAAAAGAAAAATTTTAGCAACGTGTGATGTTAATAAGATCTCTTTTTTTCATTAGATAAATAGAATGGCGAAAACAAAATGTCAAGGGTATGTAAGACATTGGTATACATGTACCATATAAACATGTACCAGGGTTGGCAAAATCCAGATTTAAAAAAAAAACCAACACATCGGGTTTTATTGGGTTTTTTATGATTTTTTTTTTTTTGAGTTCCATTGGGTTTTATAACTGCTACCTAATTTCGTTCAATTAGACATCAATCATTTGTTGGTAGAATTATATTAATCTAGTATTTATAATGCAATTTTGCACTATTGGTCGGATCAAGGCGGCGTCGGTACTATTAGCTTCCAAGGCAAACTGCAATTACTTCGTTTGAACCGTACAGTATGAGAAAAACTGCAGGAATACAAAGCCGACATGATTAAATTACTCTTTTATTAATGACAACGCTTTATCTCACATTGCAAAAGAAACCAAACGATTGCCAGAAACTATCAAATGCCACACACATGAAAAGTTTTTTGAAATGGGATTCGGAAATTGGCTCAGAGGTGGGGAAAATATGTAAGCTGTGTTTTCATACATTTTTATTTTGATTCATTTGTTAATTCATTATCTTTTTTGAGCAAAAAAATTTCCGAATTAATTTGTTTTCCCAATACGTAAATTATACTTTTTTGTTGTAAATAAACTACAAAATACTTTAAATAAAAACCCGAGTGGGTTTTTTTTTAAATGTAACACCCAATAAAGACCGGTGGGTTTAATTGGGTTACCCGGTGGTTTGCAAGCCCTGATAACATAACACGAACTACCAAAATATTTTATAATTTTTTGCGTATCCAATTTTTAGTTTCAATTAGAATTTCATGAATAAAATTTCGTCATCAAACGAGATGATTCTTAACACTGTTACTATATTTTTACAAATTTTTTGGATGTTGGTAATGCAGTGCAAATAAAAATTGAAATACATATTAAAGAAGTCGTCCTAAAATATGAAAAACCAAACAACAAGGAATAAAATCCTTTAAACGTTATTATGAAAAATCAAAAATTTATTCAAATGTCTTGAGAGTCTTACCAAAAATAACGCTGAATATTCAAACTCATATATTTATCTATTTATAAAATACAATGCCGTAGTTGCAGTTATAGTTTTAAACAAAAAATACTTTTTATTGCATATTATTAAAAATTCACAGCAAGTGTAATAATAAATCGTTTTACAGTATTTCCTTTATTATATTGATTTTTATTTACACAAACACAAAAATTATTATTTTATAACTTATCGATTAATTTTATTTTTTGTTTTTTTATCACAGTTGAGTGGTTTCCATGTGTTACAAGGAGAATTTAAAAATTATATTGAATTATAAAAGAAAAAAATTAAATGACATTAATGGTGCTCAAATAGAGATTAATTGTGTTTTTTAATAATTGAGTAAACATATTAAAATAAATATTTTAATTTTCGATGAAAAAAAAAAAATTTTTTTCGTACCGTCAATTATCAATGAGCGAAAACATTAATCGCATAAAACGGCTTTTTAACTTTAAAAACTTTTTATTTATTATTTTGCATTTGTACTGGTTTTTGTTCTTTAATTTATTTTTATTAATTATTTAATTTATTAATTTCAAATCACGTGAGGTTTTAAGTTTTTTTATGCTCGACCTTTGAAATTTGTATTCTGCTACCAAACACCTTGACGTTTTGCAAATAAATGATAGAAACTATTCTCTTTAAGAAAACTTAATACTCAATAAACGAGTATTTTGTTATCAATGAAAGCGTTTATATACGCGAAAATAAAGAAAAAATATTCCTATCTTGTATACGATGTCTACAGTTCACCTATTAAGTATGTATTTGCGAATACGTATATACGGTATTCGCATCCATCATCACTACTATCTCCAGCACCACCGCCATTGCTTTGATAAAAATTAAACATTTAAAAAAACAATTCAAACTTTATAACGTCATTTGTGTAACGTGTTGACACATCGTTAAAAAACCGTTAGTTATCTAATAAAATAAAGCGTTATTATCAAAAGCTTTTCACACTTTACGCGATTTGAAGTTGATAAGTTGCGTAGTTTATTATTAAACACAATTAAATTATTATTTTGGTCATTATGTCAAGTATTATTTAATCCGTAAATAGCATGAGGGCGAAAGGGGTGTTTTTGTATATTTTGCACATCTGATAAAAAAATATAATAAGAAAAAAAACAAATTAAAAATTTATCAATTTATGATTTTAAATATCAGTTATAAGTTTTTAGTTCTTTTCAATGTCGCCAAAAGTTGCACTACTAAAATAACTTTAAACAATCAAAGGTTTTCTTCAAATGATAGAGATTTTAGTTTTGTTTTTTTCTAAAAACAATAGTCTAAATTCGTTTAAAAGAAAAAGGCAACTAATTAGGTGAATTACATTTAAAATTACTCAATAAGTCAAATATGTAATTGTTTAATTTTTTTACTTCACACCCTGTTTTTTTTTAAGTATAATATATTATTTATTTATTTTATTTTTTATCGTTAATGACTAATGATATCAAGCATAGTTTATCGTATTACTGGGGAATGGTATTAATTTCTTTTCGAGAATAAGCTTTTGTTATAATTCCATTGCAATTTGTTTGTAAAAAAATGCAACAAAAATCCATACGAATGAATATATGATACTTAAAACAATTACATATATATGGTAAATGCATTGATTAGACCCCTATATAATACGAATCCCATAAACATTTTGATGTGGCTTATGGGCAAGTCAAATCATTGGTCAATATTTTTTTAAAACACAAAGTAAACTATTTCAAAAAACCTATAAATGGAAACCTATTAATGGAAATTTTTGATCGTATTAAAATCAATGCAAGCAGTTTGAAGAAAAACAAAGCCAGGAATAGTTTTGCGACAACTTCAAGCATTTGGTTTTAAATCATTTCCCCTGGCAAATAACAAAAAGAGTGAAAAATTCAACAAAATAGTACACAAATTTAAAATTTCACGATAAAGCTCACTATTAAAATTAGAATAGATCCAGCGACATTGCCAACATTTTAGATTTTTTTCTAGCAGTTCTCAACTTCAAATCAAACAAATTGCTCTTTTATTGCAACGGTACCATACTGAAAAGGGAAGTTTTTCAATATCTTATTTTCTATAAATAAATATTCTAAATACAGTAATATATTCCACCTATTCCTGTCTTAAAGCAAAAAAAAAATATATGACACTCTTAATGGTTAATCCAAATTTTGGATATGACAGGTACCTGAACTATTTTGTAAAAAAAAAAAATTCAAAGTGAATTATGATTCACAACTTGATAGACATGGAATTTACAATTATTTTTACTATATCATATAATACCAAAAAAATTGTTATTTAAAATCAAAACCACTATATAATAAATATTCCTGATTGCCAACACAAGCTTGTATTCAAAATTTATTAAAATATTAAATAATTGTAATGTTAAAATTAATATGCAATAAAAAACACCTTAATTACCAATAAATAAGATCCTATTCGATCGATTAGAACAAATGCTGTTCAAAAAAAGTAATTGTCCATTTGATTTATTTGGTAATTTGCTCGTATATTGCTTAAAAATAAAAACAAATTTTAAATAATCTAGACAAGTAATTATTCGACGTTATAAAATCACTCAATTGACGCTATAAATTGCATAGATTGCATTGTTATAAAGCTATTATAAATTGACTTAAATAGCTGTAGTGACATAAAAATTACGTAAAAATTGAATAGAGTTGTTTTGCTTTAAAGAAATGCAACAAGAAATTGGAGGTTAATTTATAATGACAATAGATGTTTAATAGCAAACGTCATAATCACAATTTGCTACTTAGGTATGACAGAACTGAACTTGTTTGTACAATTGCTGAACTGTAGTCTTAAGTATTAAACTGTTTTTTGTTTTTTGTTCATTTTACAACATGTCGATTGCAATTCGTTAATATCTCAAACAACACTAAAATAATTAAAATCATTTTATTGCGAAAAAAAAAACAATTTTATTTTCAAACAAATTCAACTAAAATATATATAAAAAATTGGCCACAAAAAGCAGCACATGGACACAATAAAAATTATTTCAAAAATAAATCCATTTCGTTCAGTATTAATCAAATAATGGCTCTTCACAAGTCGCTCCATTCTCATTTAGTTTTTCCAGGCAATTCATATCAAAAGGATTATACTGATTTAGGTTAACGATGCGTGACGAGTTTATATTTTGAACAGGTCGGGCATTACGCACAATACGTGTTTTACCATCCATACTAAGAATTTCTCTAAATTCATTCAGCTGACGTTCACTTATAGCCAGAGGTTCGGGGAACAAGAACCATTCAGCACCCTCATAACAGGGTGGCTCAGTTAGGGAACCACCGTAACTATAAAATCCAGTACGAAATTGATAACACAAATAGCTGAGGGGAAAGGGAGAAATATGAATTTTTGTGCCAGGTTTTCTTACACGATGAAGGTTCTGTATGACAGGATCCAAATAAGGATTATTAGCAGAGATCTATTAAAAAAGAAAGTATTTTTTGTGATTGATCTTCTTCGCTTTTTGTAATAAGTTATTTTATAGAAACCTCAAAGAAATAGGACACCATTAGTAAATCATAGCTTGAGGTACATTCTCCCAGTGGACCTGTACGGTGCATAGCTTGTAATTCCAAAGGAAATTTTTTATAATTAAGCATGTGTTCAGAGCCTTCATTGTTTAAAAGACTCCAGCGAAAACACAATTCTACAAAAGTATAACTTGCTAATAAATCAGCACCACTCAATGTGGGTGTATTACCACTATAGAAGGCTCTTAAAATAACTATATATCGAAAGAAATGGATCAGTTTTATAAGTCACACAAGTATTTTCTCCTCATACCCACCCGTATGTCCATTATTTTCCAGCACAACACTACAAGGCAAATCATCATAATGATTCCAGGTTAACAGCTCACGTATGGGAAATTTTTGTATATATTCATCTAAAATATTGATAGGAGATTGATTTTTACCCGTACAAATCCATGTATGTGGACCTAATTTCGAGAACAAAGAATCTTAATCAAATTTTTTTTTTTTTTGTTGTACATTAACCCCAAACCTACCCCTTTCTGCGCCGTAATCGTATGTATTTCTTAAACATCTTGTATTTGCAATACATCCTGGTGTTGAATTAAGGCAATGGTTTCTAGAGCAAGCATTACTTAAGTCACATATTAATTTTGCCGTATGCACATTGGATATCAATGCCACCGCCAATAAAACACTTATAAAAAATACCAAAATCGGATATTCCATAGCGGTTGCGATGACTTTGTAAAAGCAGGAAAATAAAAACATCATAAAAGAGCAAAGGGAACATTCTACCATTTAGAAATATAACACAATTTTTCGGCAAATGAAATCTCTTAATCGTCAGTATTTGTTTGAAAGAAAGAGGTTCTTTAAGTATTACAAAAATAATAATTGAAAAATAAATTTGTATTTTAAACGAAATTAATATTATTTTTATTTCCTTTGACAATTGCTCAAAGTTTGAAAAGATTTTCTTTAAAAACAAATTTTCATTTTCATAACTGACGGCAAAATACATATAACAAATTTTAAAACAACTGTTATAATTAAGACGACGAATTTATGTATTCGAACATACAGTGGCTCCAGGCGAAACTCGTGCATTGTACAATTTTTTTTCCCCATTTTCAGATTATCGTTCAACTATAATGTGGAATAGAAAAAAGTTTCTTTCTAGGTTCTATACATTGCACAAGCTTCTATTTATAACATAAAATTAAGGTTTAATTCAAGCAATAGCCAAACTCGACAGCTAAAACAATAAGTATGTAAATACTTTTAAACTTGAATACCATATCCAACTCTATCAACTTTCGGTAAAAGCTTGGCTCAATTTTGTTACATTCTTCCGAAAGAATGTGCTTTAATTCACATTTTGGGTTTATATCAGGGCTATTTGAATTAGTTTTCGCCACTTAAGGGCAGTTATACAACATCCACGAACTTACATTATATGCTTTTTGCTTTGGATCGTTATCTTGGTAAAAGTGATGTTGTTGCTACTCGTAAGACCTAGATTTTTTTGGATATCGGCAGATTAAGTTCAGCTGCTACCTTTCGTAAAACATGGTGATAGATCGGTGATGGTTTCTGGCTCCTAACCTAGTTTAAATAATTCTAGTGTACAATTTCTAATCGCGAAGAAATCAAAGAAAATTTCTTCCAAATTCTTTTATAGATTTTTTCAGCTCCTTTCCAACGATTTCTATAAACATGTTTTTCATTTCTTTTTCAATAAACTCATATATTATTACTTTCTATAAGTTATTAATCTGTTATTATTATTATTATTATTATTATTATTATTATTATTATTATTATTATTATTATTATTATTATTATTATTATTATTATTATTATTATTATTATTATTATTATTATTATTATTATTATTATTATTATTATTATTATTATTTTTTTTTTTTTGTTTAACTTTAAGTTTATGTATGATTACTTGGAAAATCTAAATAAAAATATGACACTCTAATGGGCTATGCAAAGGTATCAAAGTACACATTTGCGTGACACTTTTCCTTATTTTTATGATTTATATAAAATTTTACTTTTCGCTATTTTCTTTCTTTTTTTATAACATCTCAAAGTGTGATATAATTGTTTCTTAATCTATAGTGGGCCGAGTCTTTAAATGCGTCAACGTTAAATATTAATAAATTGACTAATGCGTCTCGCGCATTTACCTCCCAATGAAGAGAACAAACAAACTATCATTTATTTGTTATAAAACAATAAAAAAATAAGTGAATGACTGACCAATTTAGAAATGGAAAAATTATTTAAATAAACAATTAAAAATCAAACAAATGGAAAAGAAATGCACACGTTTCAATTGAGTGTAAAAAAAAAAGAAAATTAATAATGGAAACTTGCGGCAACTGCATTTGGCAGAAATATAAATGAAAGAAATTATATTTTACATGATGGCAATACAATTACTTGATGAAATTTTTTATGGAAATAGTAATACTGTTCCGATTCAGAAGAAACAAGTACAACAAGTACAAATAATGCCATCCAGTAACCATCAGCGTAATAAGTTTAATCTGTCATTGTGTATTTAGAAGAAACATAAAAAATAAATAATATATACAAGACAGAGAAATATTAGAAACAATCGTTTCTATCGGGTGTGCGATCTATCGGTTTTAATTTAAACCAGCGGTTATTTCGAATCTGCCATGTCATTCTATTCTATCACAAAATTCAGTATATTATCTCCACTGAACGAAATGAATCGATTTACGCTTGAGCAAGTTGAGATTTATTGGAAATTTATTTCCTAAACAAATACAATTGGTCAGAAATTGAAAAATCATCGAAAATCATCTTTTCGGATGAAGCCCATTTTCATCTTAGTGGGTACGTCACTAAGCAAAATTGCACTATTTGTGGCTCAGAAATCCCAAACGTGATCTTACAGAAGCCAATGCACCCGATGCGGCTTGTGGAGCGAAGGCATTATTGGCCCATATTTCCTTGAAAATGAGGACGACGCAACCATTATGGTCAAAGGAGACACCTACCTATTCATAGCATTGATGTCAACGATGTTTGGTTTCAACAGGATGGTGCAACTTGCCACACATTTCATGTCACAGTCGATTTATTGCTTCAACCGTTCAATGGCAGTTTAATTAGCCGACCGCCAAGAAGCTGCGCTTTGATATCGTTGAATTATTTTCTGTGGGGCGCCGTTAATGACAAGTGTTATGCCGACAAACCAGAGACAATTGAGCATTTGAAAGCCAACATTTGTAATGCCATTGCCGAGATATGACCCCATACACTCGAAAAAGTTCTCGAAAATAGGTCCGATCGAATGGGGTACTGTGAGGTGAGCCGTGGCAGCCATTGAATGAAATATTTCATTTCTAACCGGAACAATTGTAATTCACAAAAAAAAATTGACAAAATTTCAAGCCGTTTTTGTTTTATTGCACTTTTAAATTTAAACTTGTAAATGACCCACCCTATATAAAACAGTGTTTTGTAAAAATGTCGCCAACATGGATTTTGTTTTGTTTGGACCTCATTTTGCGTAAAGACAGTAGTTTATATTCTTAAAAGAGTAAACTCATTTCGATTTAAAGGCTTATTTAAAGGCTAAAACACTAATCTCATGAACAATTACAATCTGTTTTATCATATTTTCTTACCTTAAAACCTTGTTCACTGATGAGGCTTATTTTTAAATAAATGAGACACAAACAGGTGAGTTAACAGCACAATCGTAGCAGTTATTACAGTTAATGGTGTAACGTTATCATCGTGTGCTCAGTACGTTTTATTTTCAAAAATTAATGAGGCAAACGTCTATAACTTCATATAGTATTTCAACAGGATGGTGCCAAATTCTTAAAACGTTATTTTAGTAAAAATTTTATTTCACGAAATAGGCCTTTTTTACGGGCTATGTAACAATAAGATATCATTTCTAAAGCATAACTTCATGGCATTCTCCAAGCAGAGTAAAAATTTTATTTAATTCTATTTGTTGTTTTATTTTAAACATTAAGTGAAATCGTACTTAATACTTTTTTATTTATTTAGAAAATTACACAAACTAAATGTCTTTTAATTATGTTTAGAAATTTATGATTACGAGCTAATTCTCGAATTGATTATATAAAACCTTAGAAATAATAAAATAAATACAACGCCATCTAAAAAGTAAAATTTGCATAAACGTCTTATCTAGCAGACCATCATACAATACGCTATTATCAACATACATATATATTTAATTTTCTTTTTTAAAAACGCGAGAATCGTACGATAAGCATAAATAGAACAAAAATAAATAGTCAAATAATGCAAAAAAAAAAAAAAATAGTTTCGAAAGTCAAGCGATTGAAAATTAATTTAAAAAATTTTTAAACTTTAAATACAACCTCGAAACACTTCTGTTTAATCACCTTTTCTAGTTTAACGTTGATTGGAAAAACTTAGATGAAATCGAAATCATTTTTTTTTTTTTTTAAATTAAGATAAGATACAAAATAAAATACTTTTCGACTTGTAAGTTATGTGTATTTTTTAAAACAAACCTCGCATTACAGCAAAGATATGTAAGAAATACAATTTCATATTTTGTTTTAAATAAAGTCATTACATTCGTTGATTCATTAAACGTTATTTGACGCGACAACAGAGTTTGTAGAAATTAAATAAATCATACAAAAATACAAAATTAAATTAATTTAAAAAAATATCAAAGAAGCAGACAAACAAGCGAATTTCAATATTACGTAATATTTTAGGTGTGAATTTTTCAATTACACTGGGCTAGAAAAACAAACAATTTTCTGGCCTTTAAATAAAACTATAAGGTATATAATGAATTCGATGCGCTGAATTCAAATTAGTTTTCAGTTTTTTCCATCGGACTCAAATTTTTTTTTAAGGGCGTGGCAAATTCTGCGCCCAAAATATGGTAATTATGTCAATATATTTCATCGTAACTTGAAAACGACTTCACCGATTTTAATGCAAGTACCAGCATATGTTTAAGAACAATATGTAAATCACCTGAATAACATTTTTTTCTATTTTGAACAGCTTCGGAGTTATTCATAAAAACAAATTTTTTCGCGCAAAATTAGAGCAATTTTTTTTTTTCAAAAAGTCGTAAGTATTTTTCAGAATGAAAATTTTACATGTCAAGCACTTAAATTAAAGCTAAAAAATGTTGAGAATAAAATTAGCTATAAATCATTAAAATCAAAATCATTAAAAACAATTCGGCACATTAACGACATTGAATCTCAATTATGTCTCAGAGTCATTGAATAAGGACCGACGGCGGATAGATTATTGATTATAGATTCTTCCATCAGAATAAAAAATATCAAGATAATTCTCTGAAAGCTTTTTGATTTATCTACAATTAACAAAGTGTTTTTGGTGTAGTGTTAAGGCAACAGTTTTTATTTGTATGTTTGATTTATTTCAAAAAATAGATAATCTGAACTGGACATTTAACAAATTTTGATATTCTTCACCATTTTTATTTTATTTTAATTTTTAAAGTTTTATAAAATAAAACGCTTAATTGCAAAAGCTGTAATAAAAACCATAAAACATTAAATGGAAATGGCTAAAGGTAAATGGTGCACAGAAGCAGAACGTAGTTAAGCTACTCCAAAAAGATGGTGTACAACTCGTAAATAGTACTCCTTTATTTATAAAACCTAAGGGAGTTATCAACAAAATTGGTACTGATATCTTCTCAAGAACATTTAAAAAGAAACAAAATTAAAACATAAATTGTGTACAAAATAAGCCAAACGCCCACATTTTGGAAAAATGCTTACTAGAGTGACTAATCCAAGTTTTAGCGTTTTGTATGTGACGTAAAATGTCATATATGGTGTTCCAAGCACAGTAATGCAAATTTGATGGTTTGAGCAGCATTGTCTGGGCACATATATGTAGTAAACAAATTTGATAAGCGATGAACATCAGTACGCTTAAAACAAAATAATTTCGAGCAAAATGTCTCCATATTCAGAAAATTCCATGCCACTTTGATGTCGTTTTATGAATAATAATAATCCAAAACGCACTTTACGTCCAAGAGATGTGCTGTAGTTATTAAGAATAAGCATTATTCTACCACGTGCTAAGGTGTGTACAAAATAAATTCGTAGCTTTTTCTCTTGAGGAAAATATATTTTTTTTTATTTACGCTAAATTACTGTCCAGTATATTTTGACACAAAATACACGAATTGACCGCGAGTGATACACTAGAACATAGAAAAATACAAAATATACACTCCTATTCTGTGTTTCAATGCGAGTCAAAATTTTCTCCGTTTGACAAATTTGGTATTTTTGTTTCGTAACTGAATGAGGAGACGTTATCGAAACAGATAATAAGGGTGATAATAAAAGTGTTACAAACATGTCCACCACTGTACCTCTATTCTATAAAGTAATTTACAATTTATCACTATTTACGAAATATTTTCAAACGCAAAAGCAGACTCTATAACTTTTTTGAAGAAAAACAAAAATTAATTAATAGATAAAAAGCATTTTGGATATGATAAATTGGCACTTTAACAAAATAAAAAAAATCAATTTCATATTAATGCCAGAGCTTAAATATCTTTCGATGACCTAATAAAAAAACGTCCTTGTCAGAAACCATATCAAGACGGTTGAAAAAATTGAGCAAATGACAAATGTGTTAAGAATTTACACTTTTCTTAATAATTTATAAATACTTTTATGTTATAAATTTCTTTGTTTGTCATTTAATCACGCGTAAGCGACTAAATAGATTTTATTACAATTTGGAACACGAAATTATTATAATCTGAAATCGAGGAAAACGGTCTAAATTAGGCTATATGAGAAATAATTTTGTTATGCCGGTCAGTTTGTTCATGAGTCAATTATGCGTAAACGACTAAATCGATTTTATTGAAATTTGGAACACTGATATAATATGGATCCAGATAACGACATTAAAATCAGGGGAAAACGACCAAAATTACAGACCTTTCTTATGAAATGAAACCCATCTTCTTAAAGCAATGTTTTTGCTTTGCTAATATTCCTTATTAACGAAAATGTGTTGTACAAAAGTAGTTTTTCAAAGTTGCACTTTGAGGGGCTAATCAAAGGTAAACGGAGGATTTTTGGTTCATAGTCCATTCCAACGAAATTATTACAATTTATCCTGGGAACTATAAAATGTAGAGTCTTTAACTTTCCAAATGCTATTCCATAGGGTCCGCCAAATATTTTTTTTTTTTTTTTTTTTTTTGAAAATGCTATAAAAAAAATCTACTGAATATTTTCTCAAATTTCTTTTTTTATTTAAAAGTACAATCCTTCCCGCTAATAATGGAAAATAATTTCATTCGAATTGATGCCTCGGCTGGCCATGCAGTAGCCTACACGGTCGGTCCAATTTTTAAGCACATTATCGATTGTGTGCAGCTGTATTTCACCAATCGCTTCACGAATATTATCCTTTAAAGCGTCAATTGTCTCTGGCTTGTTGGCGTAACACTTATCTTTGACGGCACCCCACAAATAATAGTCCAACGGTGTCAAATCGCAGCTCCGAGGTGGCCAAACGACATCAGCTCTGCGGCTGATAATGCGATCTTCAAAAACAGGGCGCAAAACATCGAGTGTAGCTTCGGCTGTGTGGCACGTAGCGCCGTCCTGTTGAAACCAAATGTTGCTAATATCCTCCTTTTCAATTTTTGTGAACAAGAATTCGTTCAACATGGCCCGATAACGATCGCCATTGACTGTAGCGGCCACTCCTTGTTCATTTTTGAAGAAAAATGGCCCAATCCGCACCAAACAGTGACTCGTCTTGGGTGTATCGGCTTTTCAATGTATCCGTGCGGGTTTTTTGTGCCCCAACTGCGACAATATTGTTTGTTTACATACCCGCCAAGATCAAAATGAGCTTCATCTGAAAAGATGTTTTTTTTTGGCAAAAACGGCATCTTCTGTAAGTCGATCGCAGGCCCAGATTCCCAGCATTGTTCAAGCGTATATACAACCATATTCGTTCAGCGGAAGGATAAAACTAATTATCTGTCAAATCAGACATGAGCTAAGTGTTACCATTCACGAAATAAGCACTAGTTGAAAAAAAACACGTTAGATGGCGGACCTTATATTATCAAGGTGAATATCAACAAATAGGTGGCACAAAAACGGATAGGATCCTGAAAAACAGAATTTATCTTCCGTTTATCATAGATGTACATATACATACATATACAGATTCCCGGGCAACGCCGAATAAAGCTAGTATATCATAAATCCTTATTGAAAAAAACTACAAAACTTATTATGTATTTCAATTAAGCAAGAATGCAACAAAAAGTAAAGTAGTACCTTTTTTATATTTTATTTGTTTATGAGTCGTATTTAAATATCGTGCAAATAAATAATGTGCAAATATGTATGTATGTATATTTCAAGCAATTATACTTGCTTGTACCTGTAAACCATTAATATATATACATATTGTATTTGTAAAGTAAATAACAATTGCAATTTACGCTTTTTTGTGTTTTCACTCCATTTACAATAATTTTATTGTTTTGCTATTTATTTTTTACGTTTTTGAGTCCAAAATATTTACAAACGTTTATAAAAAAAAATGTAAAAATTATATAGAAGCACACTCCACTTGTACTTAAAAGCTTTAAGTTTTTCACAATATTTACCAACAAAAAATGAACCTATAAAGCTAAAAATAAAAGAAATAAAAAATATAAATGTAAAGCAATTAATTGCATACAGGGTTATAAGGAATATTCATATCATACAGTGTTTTATATGAATTAAGACAAAATATTTTTTAAACTAAAAGAAAAGGAAGAAAAATTACCAAATATTAACTACGGTATAATTAAAAATTTAACTTTGATAAAAAATTTAGTTTGCAATAGAATATAAACTACATGTTTTACTTCTGAATTGACTATTGTCTGTGTTGCTTTTTCTATATTTTATTAAAAAAAAAAAATATATGTTTACTATGTATTTGGACACTGTAACTAACGCTTTGAATTCTGATGTGAATTTCTTGACATAATCATTTTATTTATTCTATTTCGTGTATGACTGTCAGCACGACCTACGTAATTACATCATTTAATTGAAACAGATTTAAATAATAATTTAAAATCATAACATGGATAATAAATCATAAAATATTTACAATAGTGAACACAATAAAATTAATTTGAAAAATATATAACTTTTATATACATCAATAATGGCATAACTCAAAAACATGATTTTTTGTTAAGTAGTCTAAAATATGCGAAATTTTGTAATCTATATTGTAGGAAAAATTCTTTGTGATTCGTACAAAATTAAGAGCATATGAATAAGGCATTTATTCTTATATCAATGCTAAATAATAGGAAATTAAAGTAGGTTTCCTAAAAAAATTCAATTTTTGAGTTATGACACTATTGAAGTACATAAGTGAAAGATATATCGTTGCTATCATGTAGAAAGGCCATAACTGGTATTTTTTCGAAATTACGTTTTTAGTGATTATCATACATTTCACACAAATACACCTTGTCACACATAAATTGAATGCAATAGCAACAGAATAAAAATTGCATTAAAAAAAGTTACATTTTGATAATTAGTTTCTATTATTTTTTTATTTTTTTTTTTTTTTTTTTAATTTAAATTACGTGAGTTAGGACCTTTCTTCGTGAGAGCAACGATATGTAAATAGATAATTCATATGTGCTATTAAAAGGTTAAAACTTTCCGCAGTAATTTCGAACTGAAATAACGAAAATGTACAAAAACATCAAGTCATTGTTGTATTTATCATACAATCGTGGTTACATATATATATTCAAATGAGACATATAAACAAAATTGATTAGATATTAGCCCTAAACTCTAAACACACACATTTTGCTGTGTATTTGCAAAAATTATTAATAAGAAGAATAAAAGACAAATCACGTTATTATCATGTGAGATCGAATTTATAAACTGTTTTCTACGTATACTCACACGAACATCTAGAAATAGAAGTGGTAGTAAAAACTGTACTGATTCAATGACTATGAATTACTAAAAATAAAATTCAAATGAAAAAAAAACAATTTTATGATTCTGTTATTGTATTTAATAAGATATTCAAATGAGTGTCTAAATAAACTTAATTTGTTGGTTTATTTGCTGTTACGTTTACTTAATTGTCTAAAAACATTTGCGGTTTTTGTATTGAATCTGTATTTACTTTATTTTAGATTAAAATATTAAATCATTGTTTTACTTCTGAGAAAATTTTTATTATTTTTTTTTTTTAAACAATTATATTTCAATGCGAAAAAAATGAGCGAAATTGAAATACCTGGGAAATGATACTACTTTTCTGATAGGATTTTTCAAGGCTACTTAAACGGAATATATATCAGGTCTGTTTCTCTTCTTTCCAAATTCGAAAAGAAACTTAAAATCGGGTAATATTCAGTTAATTTGTTAGCTTATAAGTGCATGAAGGTCCAAAAAACCGGTTTTTTACCCGTAACTCGAGATTATGGAGGTGTTTCGAAAATTTCAAAAAGAGATCCTTGTTCTGCTCGGGAGCACCTATCAGAAAAATAGTATCACTTGCCAGGTATTTTTTTTTGCACCGTGTAATATTTCTGTATGCATTAGTTTTATACAACTTTGATATTCTATGAGTGTGATGTCGAAAATCATACGACCACAATTTTTTTTCATAATCAGCGGTGTGAATTAAAAATAAAGTATAAAACCTTATTGTTTGGAATTTAGTATTTATTTTAGTCTTTTAAAACACGTTGAATTTACACATTTATATTTTAAGGCTTTACAAAATTATGAAAAAACAACAAACAAATTCTTACAACTAAAATTCCATCCGATTTTTAAAAATTAAGTATCATTTTATTGACAACTAAACGTACTAATTTAATAAATAATTTTAATAATAAAAAATTAAACGGTTCATATATAAAGCAGCGTGTAGACACATCTCTAAATATGGGAAATTTGTAATGAATGTCATAATAATATGTTTGCTTAAGAAATACACACATATTCTTTAAGTTTACTTGAGTAGAATATACCCCATTTATTAGGTCTGTTTATCTTCTTTCCAAATCCGCTAACGATCTTAAAATCGAATAATCAAGATTTTGGATGTGTTTCGAAAATTTCTAAATCAGTTTCTTATCGTACTCGATAGCATCTATCAGTAAAATGGCATCACCTCCCAGGTATTTCTATCACATTCTTTTTTACGCGTAAAAAATAGAAAACCTTTCGATTTTGTTGTATAACTTTAGTTTATGCAAAACTTTTTTATCGTTTTTCAAAATTTTGTAAAGATTTAAATAGAATTTTAAAAAAGTATATATAAAATGTTTAAATTCACCGTATTTTAAAAGACTAAAATATAGACTAAATTCTACAGCATAAGGTTGCATACCTAATTTTGACGCTCACAGTATATTAATATGTATTCTCATTATCAACAACAACAATAATAAAAAGAAAGACATATGATCGCCTTTTCTTATTTAAATAAGTGCTATGAACTCAAGATCAAGCTCGACCAAAACAAATTCAATTCAATTCTGTTATATTTTTCAATACATATTTATGGAGAATCTTCAGAAATATTTAAAATGGTAATACACATACATAATTACATTAATATTATAAAATAATACAGAAGAGCAACGATATGCATGTATGTAGGTATCTAATACATAATTATATATCTTTTGTGAGTCACTGTATATCAATAGAGTGTAAATTTGTAAATAAATAAAAATTAAAGCTGTTAACATTCGTTACCTCACAGATACAATGTTTGCATAGATTTATATTATTTTTTTATACCTACATATGTATATACATATGTATAAAAAGAAAAGAAGACAAATGTTGTACAAATGCCTATAGGTATCCATAATGTTTCATAGAAATTGTCTCTTTATTTAGTTCTCTTTTGTCTAAATTTATGAACGATTCCAAATGGTTGTTAATTATTTTGCCTTTAATGGAAATAAATAAACCGATAAAAAGTAATTTTTCTTTTTTGAATATTTCTAAAGAATGCGTCATTCGATGTGCCAAAATTGTTTACATTTCTTATACACACGCGAACGACAACAAGCAAAATAACAATAAAATTAAACATAAACATTCATTCGCCTTGTAATTATTTTTTATTATTTAACAACAAATTATAACGCGATATAACCGGCTTAATGGAGGTTTTCGTTTTATTCTCCAATTTCTCCTTTCAAAGACTCATGACATATCATGATACACCTATGATTTATGTTAATTTCTTGAAAATATGAATGGATATGCCTATGGATGGATGGATGGATGCTTTTAACCATAATGACCTTCAAAAGAATCAACTCTTTGGATACATATTTACACGTACACGTTCATAACCGTTTAATAAACACTTTAATTAGAGCTGAGTAGAAACAGCTGCAAAACTCTGACACCGTAAAACCGAAAAAAATCAATAACAACACGAGTGTGGCAAGTGCAGGGTCACTAAACAAGAAACTGGCACACGCATGCACACACACACACGCACTCAAGCCAAAAGCAACAATGGAGTGCCAATCATAACAAAAACAATAAGCGGAAGTCAATAAGAGACAAGAGAAAATAAAACAACAATACGATTTTTGGGAAAGTTGCATCAACCAATCAAAACAGATTATTTAATCTTAACAATTAAAACGTTGAAATAATTTTTTTCCATTTTATTTTTAAAATTCACCTTTCTCTGAAAATATAAAAAAAACATAATTCCACGTACCTGTTGATTTACTTGATTAAAATTAACACTAATTTTTGTTTATTTGAAAGAGTTTTTGCAGCAACTGTAATACTATTAACTTTGTGTTTAATACATATAATATAGTACTATTTAAGATTATATTTGTGTAAATTTCCTCAATTTCATATCATTAATTAGATAAAAATTCTTTGATCACACTGTAATTTAAAGGAGGCGAGCGAAAATTCTTGTAACACTTCTACACTCGGACTTTCATTTTTTGACTGTCATCCGATTTTATTGTCAATATTATTTTTTTGCGATCACTGCTGCCAACTTAATAATACTAAATTTATATTGGCTGATGTGGTGGTGTTCATAGATGTGCAAAGTTGTATTCATTAGGCACTATTAAGCACATAGTCTTTAAAAGAACCGTTAAAAAGTCATTGTTTTGAAAATCACAAATATTGAGAGTAATGTTTTAGAAAAAATTTATTCGTTTTGTAATAAATTTTTTTATTTTTTATTAACTTCTTAATAGTAGTATTTTATAATTCTAACAAAAATATTAGTTCTCCCATGTAAACTTTTTTAAGTACAATGGTTTATTCATCAAATCACTATTATCTTGTATTGTAAAACTAAAAACTACTAAGGGCATAACCAACTAATAAAGATGTTTAAAAATGCTTTTTAGCTTATTAAAAGATAAACAAAAGCCATAATAGCTTATGAGCAGCTACTTCAACAATACTATGCGCATTACATTGCAATAGCCCAGAACTCAACACAGTTAGATTTTTAGTACAATATTAGCAATTTTTCTTTTTTATGGTAACAGTGCCATATCTCAAAATATGATAGTAAAAAATTACTAAAGAAAAAGTATTCATTTAAAAATATATTGACATGTTAATTAACAATTATTACAGCAGATTAACACAATTCATTCATTCTTTTACAAAAGTAGTAAGCCTATCAATTTTAAACCAGTTTTGTTAAATTTAATATTTGTCATTAAGTTGGAAAATTTAAAGTAATTACTTTGATATTTTTATTGCAGTTATTATATTTAGTTAACTATGTTGCCCACCTTATTTCTCGCTTTGATATAATTTTTGGTACTTAATTTTTGGCTTGCCATTAGTTGCCAGTAGATTACAACCGTTAAGTTCTTGTCAATAAAGTACCCAAATTTGCAACTCTTCTTGAGAAAAAAAGTAGTAAACAATTTGTGTATGTGTGTGTGTATGTTTTTAAGAGACGGCGACGTTAACGCGAATTTCATTCATTTCGTTGTGATTTTTTCCATCAAAATTTTCTTAAAAATTCATAAAAGATATTAAAAATTTCAAAATTTAATAAAAATATTGTAAACTTTAATGACAAAGCCAATCAAATATTGTAAATAAATTCTAATAAACAAACAATATTTCAAGTAAAATATAGAATGAACTATTGCACAGCAGCAGAAAAAAAGCAACAAGATCACATACAATTTTTTTGTCTTCATTTTACTTTTCGTTTACGGTGATGGAATAAAAATCTGTAAAAAGTTAAAAACCTAAGTTGTAACAAAAAAATTGCAATAAAAAGCAACAAAAGTGTATTAAATTGTGATAAAAAATATTTACTTAACTTTAAAGCAAAGAAACAAAAAAAGTATTTAGAAAAGGTCTCTCAAGTGAGTGATAAGCAGGAATACGAGAAAAAAGTTACAAAATGTTACGGACTTTGGAGTGTAAGTGAGAAAGATAGAAAGAGTGAGAGAGAGAGAAAAAGAAATGAATGTGAGTGTGTAAATAAATGATGATGAAGAAGAAAAAGATTTAATAAAATAAAAATATAATAAAAAATACAATAACAAATAAAATAGTGTTTAACAACAACTCAACAGCCAGTCTCTGTCATATTTATTTTTGTTGGCTTTTATCCACTTTCAATATTTGTTCTTCGCTCATTTATTCTTCTTATTTTTCTTGTTGTTGATTTTGTTATTGTGGTTTGCTTAAAAAAAGACAAATTGTTGCTTCTTTAGGCCGCACATTGTTGCTGGCGAAGGAAAGAACACAAAAACACAATAAAATAATAGCAGCAGCAACAACGGCGCCTGCCACCAACACCACTCGCACACTTATATTGTTTTTTTTAATCACTGCTACTACAACTAATACTATCGCATCACCACTAATCAAACGACCAACCAACCGCTACTGTTGTTAACCTCCAGGTGCATTTATCAAACGAAAATACAAAAACAGTGAAATAAAAATTAAAAATTAATATTCTAATTGCTGAAAAAAACATAAATAAAACAATAACAAAAAGTTATTTCGTTCTTTACGTTTTGTGTTTAAGTTTTGCAAAAATGCAGAGGAAACAAAATATTGCTGATTACAGGTAAACATACACAAACATTTAAACAAACATATTTGAATATGCACATATGTACACACATAATTTTATTTATTATTTTAATTCTCACTATTTGGAAATAATTTATCCTGAATAGTTTCAATCTTTTTAGTGTTCGGCTGGTGTTACTTTCAATTTATGTTGAAAGTGCATTTCTACGAAATACAACCTTTTGGTCATATCGTATACTACCTTCGTTTTACTTATAATAATCTAGATAAAACCCGGCTTGATTCGATAACCCTATTCATATAATGGGCAAACACATTTTTTAATCTCTTACGACCATACTACTGCACCGATTTTAGAAAGATGTACTACTTGGTGTTATTTTTCATATTAACCCACTATGATCCCGTTGAGCTGTATTCATGAATTGATTATATTGAGATAATTAAAATTAAAATTAAAGTTAAATCGGAATGTCCGAGATAATCCAAAATATTCCTTACAAAATTTATAGGACGGGCTTTCTTCCAATGATACCTATATGCCTTACAAGATATACGTACATATTTCTATAATGTGGTTGATTGTGTCAACTGCTGAGTATAATAGTATGCATACATACAGTGGTGACAAAAATAATAGAAATACAAAAAAATTTATTGGATATCTGAGTACACTAGTATGCATACATACAGTAGTAGATAAAATAATAAAAATACAAAAAAATGTATTGTATATCCGGCTTTTTCGTAACGAAATGTTCTATTTTGATAAGCATCATTGTTATGTGATTGTTTAAAAATTGAACTGATTTGATTGTCTATAAATTTAAGTTATTTTCTAATAGTTTAAGGCCTTAATAAACAAAAATTTGAAGTTTTTTTCAACCTTAATTTTAATCATGAATACAATCTTTGGGTTTAAATTAGATTTTTGAAAATAATTGTTGCTGTTTTTTTTTTTTAGAACATAATTAAATTATAACGCAATATAGGTCTAAATTTCTCAGGAAGTGTGTATCAAAATAAAAATGTGCTATGAAATAAGTCAAAGGAAATGTGTTTCTATTATTTTTCCACCACTATATATTACTAGCTTTACCCATTCGGCGTTGCCTGTATGTATAATGGGTGACAAATTATTTTTTTTCCATTTTTTTTGCCAATTGTCGGTCTTCTTAAAAATGCAAAAACGGCTTTGGCGTTTCCCGTTGAGATATTTATTTATATGTAGCGTATAAAGTTTGTTTTTAACTAAATGTGCAGCTTGATAATAGAAAATAATGCGAAAGGTTTGAAAAGTCTATTTTTTATCGTTACCAAAATATACTGTAATAACTGAGTTTTGTTAAAAGGATTATGAACCAAAAATTCTTCTTTTTTTATAGATATTTTAATGGGTGACGAAAACAAAAACTGCTTTAAGAAAAAAAACTTCGTATCATTTCAGAAAAAAAAGTAATTAATATTGATCGTTTCACTCCGTTTTTAACTTCATTAGATGCAATTTTGAAAAAAGTTCTCTATTGCACTTACGATAGCTGAATCTCCAAATTTTAACAACATTAAATAAACATTATTTGGTCCGTCTCCCCCATAACACTTTCATTAGCCAGATCTATTATCTGTGTTCCAAATTTCATAAAAATAAGTTTAGAAGTTTTCACGTGATTGAATGACAAACAAACAAATAAACATACAAAGAAATGTAAAATATACATCAATGGACTTGTTCAGGCTGGTTTTAAAGCAAACTTTATTAGCTTAAAGAATCTGCTTACATACTGATAAAATTTTTATTACTAACCCGTTAAATGTTGGATTATAAAAAAAATGAAAAACTACCAACTTAAATGTGAATTTTGATGTTCCTTGGAGAAATTTTCGTACAATTTTTCGTAGATTACGTTCTGCTGATATACATACGCCGGTTGATAAACAAAAATTACCCCACCCTAATATCTATACAGTTTCATACATTATTCTTATTATTATATCAACATACATACTACATATAATTTTACAATTTATTTATGCCATAAATCTATGGTATTTAAGAAATAACAAAATTATTATTTTTGTATTCCACATTTTGTAAAATTTTTTCCTTTTACTCAGAATTATACTTTTTATTATCAATTTGTTTTACGCAATAAAATTTATAATACAATAATTACAGTATTTCATTTTTTCAGAATTTCCGGATGATTTTAATTCAACAAACCAAACATTTTCTTTTAATTTTGATAAAATTTGCACAAAACATGTATTCATAAAAGAACTGGGGCAGCTCTGTCAGTGTGAAAAACACATAATGAAATGCTTATGCGTTACTGTTACTGATATCAATTGAAAGAAGATAAACAGACGGATATAAAGTCAACTAAAAAACAAAACTAACATTAAATAAAGGCATCGTCGTCCACCGTCAAGCAACCAGCCAGCATTCACCTGGAAACCCCAAACCAAATACTGATACGGCGAATAAACTTAAAAATAATAACAGCATATAGATAGAAGACAATAAAAAGAAGAACAAACAATATGTAATAAAAAATATACGAAACTGTGTTTTCAAATATATTTATTTAACAACAACAACAACAACAACAACAACAACAACAACAAAATTCAACCAAACACTAAAAAGCCTAAAATTATAAATAAATCCAAAACTGAATGTAAAAAGTACTTAAAAAACATAACAAGCTAAAGCAATTAAAGGCAATAGGAAAGCAAAAAAAAATTGAACAATAAAATACTCAAAATAAAAAATTAAGTAATAGAAGGAAACCTCTATCTTACTCGTTGATGTGTTGTTGTTATTTTTAAATAAACAAAAATAATAACAATAATAATAAAAAGGCAACACAAAACTGTAGTAAAATTTGGCAATACAAAAATACACAAAATACACAAAGGTACCCCAACAAACTAAAAACATAATAAATAAATGAAATAAAAAATATACTCAGAAAAAGTCACGATCAACAACATACATTTTGGTTTATTCAAAAATAAAAATAAAAATAAAAATAAAAATAAGTACAAAAACCTTTCAAAAAACATAATAAATATTTGGCCAACAAACATATAAAAATAGTGACAATTTCAAATACAAAAAACATCAGAGTGCTATAGGAAAAAGGAAGAAAGCAAGAAACCTTTATTATCCTCTTCATCAACAATAAAAAAAACTTTTAAAGGCATCATCATCATCATCATCAACATCATTAAATTGAATGGTGGTTTTGGTATGGAGTTGATAGCCTTTTGAAACGAAAGAAAAACATTAATTGGCATTAATATTTCTTTTCTTACAACATAGATGTTGTTGTTGTTGCAGCTATTGTTGTATTAACAAATCGTTTAAAACTCCTACAACACAATACCGCAATTTACACCGATCGCCGCACTCCGCGTACAAAAATATTGACATTATTTTCTAATAGTGCTAAAAAGCATTGACATTACATGTCACATTATTGCAGCAAGATTTTACAGTAAGCAACTTTTGAAACTGCTAAGGAAAAAAGGAATAGGGGAAGTTAACAGTGGCTTTTGTCTTATTTATCAGCTTAACAAACATTTCTGTCTTTAATGTTGCCCATTTCATTTGAAAAGCTGTCAACAGCTTTTTATTCGTACATTTATTCGGGCTAAATCACTAATAACCATCTAAATACTAAAAAAAAAAAATAAATAAAAAATACGTATAAGAAGAAACTTTCATTAAAATCTTGTGAAAGTTGTAAGGGTTTCATAGAAAACCTAAATTCGAAAATCATTACTATTATTTATATATTTTTTTGTACTTGAGGCATAAGCAAAATAAATCTGCATAAAAATGGCGAATTTAGATGAGGATCGAAGGCGAAGGTAAGTGTTAATATTTTATAGTATATACTTTTTATTTCGATAGTAGAGTTTAAGGGCTGGAGTCAGCATATGTGGAACATATTTAGTCAGTTCCAATACATTCATTTGGAAAGTTTATTTGATTTTTACATGAAAAATCTCAATCATAAAACATGACCGTAAATTTTACTATAATTAAAAAAATATACTACATTACAATGGTTAACGCACTTTATAGGCAAATCTACAAAAATAAAAACATAAATTATTGGGTGTTTTTATGCAAAAAACAAAGCTTTGTTTATAATTAACATAATAAAATGCAAAATTTCTGCGTGTTATTTATAATGTATTTTTTATCCACTCCGCTAAACTCATGATACCTAAAGTAGAAGTACATAATAAGTACTTTCGTCGACAACAACCGTGTGTTTACAAATTTACGCGCATGAAAAATTGCAAGTTACACAACACGTGTTAAAAACACATTTTCTGTCAGATGTTTTTATTTGTTTTCCTGTTGGTACATTGAAAATAATTCATATTCGTTTAATTTATTCTTATATTGTCAGCTGATAACTGCCAAAAATGCACAACGCGTTAAAAAGTTGAAAGTTAACTAACTTTCTGCAACCAACGCGTCATAATGTTTTTTATGTACTCGTTCTAAATAAATACAATAGTTTACCTTTTTTTGACAGAATTCTAGACCTCAAGCTCGCACTAACGCATAATATGTACTTCTACCCTAACAATCAAACTCTTGCTAAGCGTTTATAAAACAACTGTTTTGTGTCAGAGTAAGTTTGTAAACAAATTTATGATCCAAACTCTAATCTAACTGTCATGTACTGACCCTACTGCTATCCTTCAGTTTGCGAAGGGCCTCGGCTGGTTGTGGCGTCAGGATAATTAAGATTCCGGAAAGGGTATGATCTTCCAGTTCTTTCTTTACTGTTTTTATTCTTTCTTTTAGTCTTTTCTTTTTCTTGTAGTTTTTGTTAGTTGTAGTTTCTGCTTAGAATGATTACAATGGACCACTTGGCCTCCGACAGTTTTGCTCCCATCAGTCCTGTACCTGATGAATGTGCGTCCTCAAACCAACCAAGTTTGTCAACAAACGTGATAAATATTAGAAAAGTTCTATAGGCGAAAAAAATAGTTAAATTTGTTTAAAAATTAGACAATTTAGAGTTCCTAAGCCCAAACCTGGAACAAAAAAAATATAAAAAGAAAAAAAACAATTTTTGGAATATACTGACGCTTATTTTCGCTAAAAATACTGATTTACGAAAGAAAACTCAAAAAGTTTAATAAATGTGGTGAAGGTCGACCTAAAAGGAAAAGGAAAAAAGACTAGAGAAAAAATTTCGTCTTATCTTTTTTTATAGCAGAATTAAGGTGTTGAAGCCGTGCCGAACAATGAATAAAAAATGTGAAATTGTTGGTAATGCTTTTGCAAATTTGGTTCTTGGCATATTCTGATAAAACATCCTAAAATATACCATCACTTAAAAATTTACAAAACTTGAAATAATTACTTTTATATAAGCAATTAAAACTTATTTTCCATTATCTAAGTTTTAGCAGGTTATATTTGTTGTGTGCATTGTTTGCACGGTGGCTAAGTTTTCGTTATGAATACGTACGCTAATTTTTAAATCATTTAAATTTAGTTTTAACAACAGTTTGGAACAATTATGAATGTACTTACGTTTTCCCTGTTCCTGTTTAGTATTTTAACAATCACAGATTTCTGCAGATTTATTCACCGCTTAAAAATCAAAAAAAAAAAAAAATGGTTTTGTATAAAAATTTAAAGTTTCAAGAATACAACTTTTACCTGGTTAGTTGTACGAATTTATTATTTTAATTTTAAATTATACGTAAATTATGTACTTTTTATTGTATGTTTGCTTCTACTCGCTTTATATCAGTTACTACAAATTGCATTTGACCTGCAAAATTTTGATTGCGTTAAAACGTTTACAACGCTATTGTAGTCAATTTTCTAAATAAACTTGTCTTAAAAAGTGAAAAATTTTATTAACCAAAACAAATGACACAATGTTCGCACAAAGCTCAGCATAATACTGTTAAAAACATACACATAAACACATAACCTGTAGACAACATGACCGAAATTTAACACAACAGGCCCATACCAAACCAAGCAATCTTTTTTTTGCTCCAACTTATTATTTCGTGTTAAAAAACATCAAATATTACATTTCTATTTTTTCTACATCAATATATTTTTTTTTATTTTATTATTATTTTTTTGTTGCAACTATACAAGGTGTTGAGTATTTGGGTGTTAGAATTTCAATTAAGAAGAACAACAACAATAACATAACAACAAATGAATGAAAACAAATTTTGTATTTTATTTTTGCTTAAGTAAATATACGAAGCAATACTAAATATATGATGTATAATAATAATATCTATCAAATAGATGTTTAAAAAACCAATTCAGCTCAACGTGCGTAACAGCAATTAATTACAAGCCTAACGAACATATCACAACAATGATTGATTTTTATTTACGAAACTTAAAAAAAATAAACAAAAATACACTCAAAAAATAATCAAAAACAATTTTTTTCTAAGCAATATCGAAAATCTTACAGTAGCATCGACGAAATTTGTTAAAAGGTGTTTTTATTAACAATTTTTTTATCTTCATTCTATGTCTAAGTTTTGCCATTAAAATATATTTAACGCAGAAATATGTTTGTCTGAAATAGAAAAACATTTAAGATATCATTTGTTGTATTAAAAAAAAAAACAATCAAACGCATTTACAATCACAATTTTAAGTGTTGAGTTGCTTAAAAAGATGACAAGCGAGGGAATATGAATACCTTGTCTATATTTGTATTTTTCAAAAAAAAAAAAATCTAATACACATACAAAAATATATGTGCATATATATGTACAGACATACATATATGCATTTTTTTTTTGCCATCCAACCACCATCCATCTAGATGTAGTTTTAAAAAAATAACTATAATTATTGTTTTTTCTTTTTTCAAAAATTGTCCGCTTTTGTTGTCCGCTACCCGACCGTTGCACAGTGGCTCATTTTCCAAAAACCGTGGCTAAATTACAAAATTTGATGATAATGAATGAAGAGTGAATACATCGTATAAAAACCTTCTCACTGATGATGAATCAAAAACGCTCTCCTTAATAGGATACAAATTACGGGTGATAGAGTTATTGAAAGTGGGCAATTATTTAGGAAAAAGATGACAAAAAATTACACTTTAGACTTGAAGTGTCCGAAATATTGATGTTTGATCATTGCTTTTTTGGTATTTTTAGCATTATTTTTATTTATTATTAAAAAAAAAAACAAGAAAATGCTTATCAGATACTCTACACTTTTGCCCGTAGACGTTTTCCAAACACTCTATATTTAGGTAATTTGTGCAAAAAAAAGTAGAGCATAACTTAAAATGTTTACAATTGTTCACACCAATATTATATTAGAGCATATTTGCTACACAATACTCTGACAAATTTCACTAAGCTTTTCCGTAATGAATGACTAGTTTTCGTGAAATCAAAACTGTTACAATTCCATAGCGAAAATCAGATGTATGTATGTTGTTTGCATTTTTAAAGTACATACACTATACCACATAAAAAATTATATATTTTTATAAGTTGTTCAGCTCTCTCCTCCAACCAGAATACATTTATTTATACCTGGTCCCCTAGAATCCTTTATTTTTGTATTGTTTTGCATATTATTTGCCTATTTTACTATGTATGATACCACTTATGTCCAGTTATCCAATTCCGCCCATTTTGTCACTGATAATTTTTAGTGACTACGTGGCCATTTAGACTAAATTTAGAAACTTCAAATTTTACCGTTATCAAGATATACACATATCAATATTAAAAACATAATATGAAAATCATAATATGGAAAATGGAGGGCATTTTGTTGGAAAATCTAAATGCCATATCTCCGGAACGACTGGGCCGATTTTGTTCAAACTTTACATAAACCATCTATAGACCATCCCCAATGAACCTTGGAATTTAGATTTAAATCGGTCGACCAGATTCCGCAGTTAGTGGTGACATTAAAATTTACACTTACTTTTATAAATATAGATATGTATGTATATGTATAATAATAATTCCCTGAGAGGAACAAGAAGATATCTCTCCATCAATGAACTGCTCCGTATTCGAACTAGCTACTGTTATGGTGTGATGCTGCTGTTAAACAATTTTTTTTTCAGATGGTTAACTGACGATTTGTATTAACTACGAAATCATTAAGATCAAATTCAGAAACTTTGGCTTTAACCGTTTTTAAGATTTACAAATAAAAACATTTAGTGTGTATGGGAGGCCCCATGCCATGCCCACTTACCCAATTCCGCCCACTTTTTGACTGATGATTTGTATTGACCACGAAGATATTTGGACCAAGTTTACAGTTACCTCTTTGAAGGTATAGACAAATAAATATTTACTTTGTATGTGCGTAGCATCACTTAATTGGAAGTTTTTAAGTGCTTATGGCCAATATTTCCTTCCAGGCATACAGAGATGCTGTAATAATATCAACAAATCTGTTCAGCCGTTTAGCTACAAACTTCAAACCTACATACATACATACAAACACACATTCATTTTTGATGATTACAGTGATTACGTACTTAATATAAATTAACTTAGATTTAAGTATTAGAAACATATAAAAATGACTTTTGGCGATGCAAACAATGTTGTTTTTTTTATATATAAAAAAACATGTACAATTTATGCCAAAAAAGTTATCTGATTTTTGGAAGGGATTTAGATTTTTTAAGCTTAAAAATTACTTAATTATTTCAATTGTTATGATTTTTTAAACGATAAAAGTTAAAATGAGCCATTGTGCGTCATCTGTACGTTTTCATTGCTTTTTTATTTAACGGACGGCTTTGTCTCATATAGCTTTTATTTTTGTTGTGATTTTCTTGCCTTTTGTCTGTCTGTTCAGACTGTGTCTCTAGCATCGTTTCATTTTTGAATTGACACTGACTTTGCCTTTTTGTTAAATATTTGCCATTTTTTCATTAAAATGGTGATACTTTTTTCATTTTTCATTTTTTCTTTTTGAAACAAGCTTTTAAATTTGGTTTTTCAGATAAAAATCTACTACTTAAGATGGCATATAGTGCATTTCATAAAATAGATAAATCTTAAATTGATGAAATTTTAATGCAAATATTAAAAATGATGAACTTCATTATATGAAAAATTTGATCTTTTAATTCATTAATGTTTTAGTAACAATTTTATTTTAATTTAATTTCTTGTTCTTTACAATCTCTATTGTTAATTGAATGCTTTTTTAACCAGAAAATATCTCTTTTTAATATAGCATATTGGTACTGTCGTTCTAATCTGTCATTTCAGTTAGAAACTCATTAATATTATTAATGCTTGTTTGTTTGTTTATTTGCTTGATATTGTCTCTGGTTATATGTGCATTCTCGAAAAAATAAAAAATCATTACATTTTCTATAATTTTATTTTTTGCCGTTGTTTGCTGATTTTTTTTATACATGCTTATATATTTTTCTATACATAATGTATTTGTTTTTTCTACTAACATCAGCACTTTTCAAAAGAGTCATCATTCTCTAAGCTGCACAGTGGATTGAATAGCTGAAAACGTTGTGTTTTATAAACGTTTTACAAATTTTTGGACAACATTTTTTTTTAATTGAAAATCAATTTCAATTATATACAAATTATATATTATTATATCATATATATTATATCATATATACAAATTTATAAAATTTCTGCGGTATATCGAGTAAAAACTTAGACAATTAATTTTCAGCTGTTTATTGTTTGACCAAGTTTTTTACCGTGAATAAAGTTTTGCAAGCAAATTATATACGTGCGGTGCAAAGTCATTAAAACTTACCAATCAGACTGTAAAGTCATTATTCTCGTAGTTAACCTGCAATGATCAGGGTATGATTTTATTGCATTTTACAGATAGTAAATCGATCAGTCAAATTTCATTTATTTTTACATTTGGCACAAGAACTTCGAGCTTTTCTTAAACAGCCGAATATTTAAATGATTTCAAACTGAATGTGTTTGATGTTTAGTGCAAAGTTTCATGCATTTTCGAACACTCAAAATCTGGGTACTACGTTTTACAGCTTTGTTTTCTTTTATTGTTAAGATATCACTACATGGCGTACTTTTTTAGATAAAATTACGCGAGCCTACCAGTTAAAAAACTGTCTATACCAAAAATGTAACCTAAATTTTAAAATTTTTCGTTTAACACAATTGATAAAAAGCAGACTTTTTTTATAACCTTATTCTCAAACAATCATTTATTTACTTGATAAATTTAAAAAAAGCTGCATGCAAATGGCTTATAAATTATGTTGGCTTCCTCCTATTTGAGCCACCGTGATTCTGAATATAAATATGTATAAAAACAGACTTAAAAACATAATAAACAATTTAACAAAAACAAAAACACAAAAAAAAACAAAATTTAAAACTTAAAACTTTTGTATTATTAATGATAGATATTACATCATTACAGTTTAACCAATAACTTGTGGCGCGCTAGCTTGCTGATTTGCTGGCTTAATGGCTCTTTCATATAGAATTGATAGTGTTAATGAGCTTGTGTGTGCGTGTTTTTTTATATTTATTTTACTTTATAGATTAGCAATAATGAACGTCGTTGTCACTCATTCACTCACTAGTTTCTCTTTCTACAAATACAACAATGTAGATTTAGACTTTTCAAACAGTCGGCTAGCAAGTCGTAGCTAGTGCCAAAGTTATATCCATCCACATTCATTCAATCATTCATTCATGCTCTGTGATTGTTGGGTCAGTAAAGCAAAACACTTTAATTTTTGTTGCTGTTATTTTTCTATGAAAAAGAAACCGCATCGCTATAGTAATATTGCACACTCACTCGCTTATTCTCGTCTGCTCATAAGAAATAGTCAAAATAAAACTTTGATACGATATACAACACATTAGTACGTTAGTACGTTAGATACGTACTAACGCAGTAACAGTAGAAGAGTTAGCAGAAAGTTTAGAATCAGTAGTTGAAATCAAAGTGGAAATAGAAACGTTGAATGTTTAAATAAAATGAACGAAAAAACAAATCACGATTTTTGTTTTTTTTTTTTTTTTTCGTTGGTAAACAAAAATTAGCTACTGGTGACTGACTCAGAGTGAAAGAATTAATTTCAAGTCATTCATACGAACGGTAGTGTGTGCGTGCGTGTCTTTCAAATGCTTAAACTCGATTCGTATAATTTTTTTAAATGACTTTTTACAAAATGTTATATATAATAAAAGAAATAAAAAATTAATTAAAATATTTCACAGTTATATTTGCTAAAATTTTGTATATGTTTTATTAGTGTATTTTTTTTTTTTTCATTTTAAAGCGGCACGATTTTTGTGGTCATCATCTATTAGCTTGTGTTTTAAAGTTCAAAGCCAAAGCCACAAACAAGCATCCAACGAATCATTGAGTTTTAAAGCAAATCGATATTCTTTTGTGCTAAGAAATTGATTAATAAAAAAAGATAAATATTAAGCAAAATGCGCTACAAATTCAAAAAATAAAATACTACAGTTATGTGAAAAGTGTTTATGAAATAACAAACAAAATAATTTGTAAATGTTACTAAATAATGCTGCCCTTCAGGGATCATTATTGGCGGTAATACAAATATCTCTATAACGAATTGCTATTGCAAATTTATGAAATTTAAAAAATATTTGTATTTTAATTTTTACATCGCCTAATTAAGGTTTTGTGAAAAGAGCTGCTCTTACTAATGAATCTTATCAAAAATCTTGCTATGAGTTTTTTTAACGACTATAAATAATATGGTAATAGGGCTTCGAACGAAAAAAATAGTCTCTTGTTTTTAGACTTAATAGGAATGTAATTCCTAATTGATAGTGAGGAACAAAGAAATGAAATCACTTTAAAAGTGCACAATATGAATTCATTTACAATTATGAATTCAGTTCATATAAATGGAATTAATTATTTCAATTTGAAGGATGTGGGAGGAAGGAGTTGGAACAGTTCATTTTGCAAGTTTTCTTTAGTGTTAAATTTTTCAATTGTCAAAATATGCCTTCAAGTGTCACGGTTTAAGATACGGTGTAATAAATACTTAACTATATCTGGAGCCTAATTCTGGCATTAGTGATTGAAATGAAATTCGAATCAAAAAATATTTCGATATTGTAAAAAAATTTTCTTATGATATTATTCGATACGAAACGAATAGAATTATTGCTTAATTGTTGCAAAAGGATTATAAAAAATTGTTTTACAACACTGGACAATATATTAATAAAATTATGAAATTTATTGTAGACAGAAAATAAATAAATAAAATCAAACAACAATTTGTAGTTAAAGTGCTTGAACGGAAGACAATTAGCGCATGTTCCAACATCAAGAAAGTTTAAATGATAGCTTTTTTCCTTTTTTGGATTTTTTAAATTAAAAATTTTTTAAAATTTTTAGACACTTACCAAGGACTTCTAAGCCTGTTGCAATCAAAATTTTTCTTTCCACCTATTTATTTATTCTTGATTAGCGTATACCTAAAAAAAGTTATTAATATAAATTTGAAATCGTTTGTTGGTGGACCTTAGGCTTTAAATTAAAGGGTAATGTGCTTTCAAAGTTGGTTAGCCTTTGCCTTTCCTTGGGAACTATTTGGCACAACATATTTTTGGTAAGTCTGTTTGCTCTGCCAAAAAGTTCCTAAGTATTTCCTTTTGCATTGAATTCTCTTTTCGTACTTTGGACCGAAAATAACTGAATATATAATTAATTATTCGAGTGGTACTATTTATATTTCGGGAACTGGCGACACTGAAGTCAATATCTAAAATCTGGCAACACCATAATAAAGTTTGAAATTTTTTAGCATAAACGTACTCACAACATTTGCTATTTGTTTTGTTTACAGTGAGATAAGGAAACCAATGTTGCCAAAAAATGGAAATTGCAAGAGAAGATTTTCATTGGATTATTTTCACAACTTTCGAGGTCGATTATCTCAACAAGAATGTGTCGATAAACTTAGTTCTTTGTATGGCGATAGACACCATTACATTAGTTCCACACATTAGTTCTTGCACATTAGTTCCACTTCAATATTTTATATAAACACTTAGTTGTAAAAAAGCTTATCAATTGATCAAATAAAGACGCTCGTCGATTGGCGTAAAGAAGTGATTGAAAAGTTCGACCGCGGTGCTTCAAAAGGCGTATATAAAATCGGGACAGGTGACGAATAATGGATATATGCATATAAGCTGGAAACAAAACAGCAATCGACCGTGTGCGAATTCCAAGACGAGCAAAATACAACAAAAGTTGTTCGTAGAAAAAGCATAGCGAAGCAAATGGTCGCCTTTTTCTTCGGCCGAATAGGTAATGTGACCACTGTTCCGCTTGAGCAACGTAGGACGGTCAATTCTGAGTGGTAAACGACCATTTGTTTGCCGGAAGTCTTGGGATATATTCATAGAACCAACCGCCGAAGATGAATCATTCAATTGTCATTCCTCAGGAAAATACGAGCTCTCACACATCTCGTCAAACAGGTGAAGTTTTGAGCAGTCAAAACATCGAATTGATGTTTCATCCTCCGTACATTGCTGATTTGGCACTCAATGACTTCTTGTTCCCGAAAATCAAAGGTAAACTGCGTGGTCCACGATTTATGAGTGCCGAAGAAGCAGTTGAAGCGTTCTAAAACCATGTTTTGAAGGTTTCACAAGAGTAATGGTAAAACTGCTTTGAGAAATGGTTTGAACTAGGGTTGGCAACCCAATTAAACCCACCGGTAATTTATTTACAACAAAAATAAGTATAATTTACGTATTCGAAGTACAAATTAATTCGTTCCGTTTTTTAGCTCAAAAAAGATAATAAATTTACAAATTTATTAAATAAAAATTTATGAAATCACTGCTTATATCTTTTCCCCACCTCTGAAGAAATTTCCGAATGCCGTCTTAGAAAAACTTCACGTCTTTTGAGGCGTTTCAATGAATCCGATTTTATATTACTTCAAAAGAAGTCAGAAGAAGAAATGTTCAGATAAAATATTGGATGCGGTATATGATCGTTTCTAACAATTGTTTGGCAAATTTTAGAACGTAAGGTTGAGCGTTGTCATGCCAAAGAATAACTTAAGCATGTCTGTCTTTATAATCCAGCTGTTTTTTTATAATACACGATTCAAACGAAGTAAATGCAATCAGTTCCGATCACAGAGCTTTAGCATTTCACAGTACACAATGACGATTTACTACCAATAATACTGCAAAATTGCATTTTAAATAATGGGTGATTTATTTTAGCAACTTTATTTTTGCGAGCTCAGCTGTCTTCCTGTAATATGTTACTGTCAAACATGTTACTTTAACTATGCATCGACTTAAAAACCAACAACACTTGCAGATTCTTGAATTTTATTATCATTTTTTTTTTGCCCAAATGGAAAAGCTGGACTTGGTTGACATGTGGTTTCAACAAGACAGTTCAACACTCCACACATCACGTGAACAAATGGCCCAATGGAGAAGCGAGTTCGGTGAACAGTTTATTTCACGTTTTAGGCCATCAATTGGCCGCCTAGATCGTGCAATTTAATGCCTTTAGACTTAAAGACTTAATTCGTAAAATACCGGCCGATATATTGGAGAAAGTATGCCAAAATTGGACCCACCGTGTGAAACATTTGAGGCGTAGTTGCGGTCAATTTTATATGAAATCATCTTCAAACATTCAATTACATATGTACTCGTAGATCGTTCTATCGACTCAAATAAAGATTTCATATATCTCTCTAAATTTTATGTTTTTTTTTTAAATTAAATCCGAAAGCTTTTAAAAAATCACTCGATACTAAAACAACATAATTGTGCTAACAAATGAAAAATATTTTTCAATTGAACGAAATTTGGAAGCAGTTACAACCCAACAAAACCCAAAAAACCCATTCAAAAACCTATTTGCCAACCCTGGTTTGAACGAATGCAAAAGCGTATTGATCATAAAGGGGAATATTTTGAAAAACAATAAAGCAATTTTCATTTAAAAATATTTGTTGCTATTTGCTATTCTCGAAATATTAATAGTACCCCTTGTATTAACATATATTGTAATTAACTACCTTTTAAAAAAAATAATAAATCGAATATCACGGTTTAAAAATAAAAACTAAAAAGTGATATCTCACTGATAGAAGCTTATATTGTAAAAATTACTGCGACACTTGGATAGAAAAATAGGTGTAAAGTATCTAATGTTGTATTATTCCAAAGAGTTCAAAGAAGATTGTTGGATTCAAAACTTTCAGGTAAAATAGTTCAAAATGTTCCTTTGCTTAGAGTAGCTGATTTAAGGATGAGTTAAAGTGTCGCTTTGGCTCACACAATGAACATGATGCCATTATAGTCAATTAAATATGTATATTAGTCGTATTAAAAAAAAGTAATTTTAGGGATTTCTAGGGATAGAGATTATGTTTGTTGTAACTTCCTCTTATTTCGTACTCAAAGCAGTTTTTTATATTTTCAATAGAATCCAATTTACACATCGAGTCCAAATGTGTTTTAACTGCATTTGTCTTGTCGTGTCAAAGACAACAAATTTTTTTTTTTTTGTTCAAATTATTTAAATACAAGATTTGTAGAATATTTAATTGTTGTTGTTGCTGTTGTTTGTTTGTTTGTTGCATTTAATTACTTAAGCTACATATTTTATTTGGTCTCACACTTTTTAATTAATAAAAATCAAATTGTTCTTTGATCGTTCGTTTATTGGTTCGTTCGTTAGCGTTGTCGTTTTATGTTTCATTTCAATTTGTTTCGTGTTGTGCTGCGTTTCAATTAAATTGAATTGCATTTTTAATGTTAATATTTAATTAAAATGCGTTTTATGTCGTACTCGTTGGTATTTTAAGAATTTATTTTGTTTATATACAATTTTATTTTTAAATCGTTTTAAATTTATAAAATAAATAAAAAAGTAATGTTGGCGGCTCATTAGTTTTTGTAGTTTTTTTTTATTTGATTTAACTTGTTTTTATACAAAATAAATTTTATTTTCAGTTTAATTGTTTTATATTCCCGAGATCACGAAATTACTTAATTGTTGATTATTTTTGAAAAGTGCCAGGCATGATGTTGAGCGTGCATGCGCGTGCGTGTGTGTACAATTTTAAAATTTTAATTAACAAAAATTGAAAAAAAAAATTATTTTTCATCAATCAATTATGCCATTTATTTGTTTTTATTCTGATCATTTTTTTAATTTTATTTTATATATGTCTATATATATATATTTTATGTTTTTTTGAAAACTGTTTAATTACAAATTAACAGTTTTGATTCTTTGTTTATCATTTAGTAAGTAGTTGACGCCAATTTTTTAATTAATAATTAATATACCCTTAATGAGGTGTTAATTAAAAGCGTTTTGGATGTGTATGGTGTATGCGTATGTACTTGAGACGTGTTATAGACTAATTAAGTCATTTAATTTTTAAATCTCAGGGGAGTTTCATTTTTGTGTTTGCTGTCAGAAAAATCTGTCAATATTTTAACGAATTAATTAGAGCCATATTTCAAGTTAAAATTTTACAATCATTTCACAGTTGTGCCATGCATTAATGAAAGCTTAATAGCATGTAAAACTGTTTTTTTTTATTTAAGAATATTTTTTTTTGTATTCGGGAAAGTTTCAGGGTTTTTTAAATTTTTTGTTAGTATTCTGAATAATTTGATGGTGTTAAGAGCATAAAATTAACTATGTACAAAGAAAAATAGTTTTAAACTGAGTTGCAAGAGCTTCGATTTATAATTTACTGCTTTAGAATTCTCCTTACACAATCACTTTATAAAGGTTGTTTGTTAAGTTTCTTATTTTGGTAAGATCGTCTAAAAAAATTGTTTTCTCACTAAATTTGTAACGGTTATGAAACATGATTGATTCGAATATTTAAAAAAGTACATTTAATTTTTTACAAAATTTATATAAACCATGATCACACAATAACTTGGTTCACCGTTTGAATTACTTATACGAATTACACTGTTCACAAGGCAATATTCTAATTTGGTTTGACAGTTTTTCTTAATTGTTAAATTGTGTAAACTATGCGTTAGCTTTGCCTATCTTTTATATATAACAAATAAAAGATATATATATATATATATATATTTGTTTCAAATAATATTTATTTTTTTTTTCTTCCATTGTTAACACACAATTTAAGAAAAACTACAAATAAAAGATAGGCAAAGCTAACGCATAGTTTACACAATTTAACAATTAAGAAAATATATATATGTATATATATATATATATATATATATATAAATATATATATATATATATATATATATATATAAAATATAATATAAAACAATAATTGTTTCAGCAAATAGGAAAGCCAATAGAATCAGTGTAGCGGCTGTCCATTTTTTACGGTATTCTTTTTGATGCTTGACAGCTGGTGATGACAAGAATCTATAAAAATTAGAGACCACATTATTTGAAAGTTAATTACTTAATATTTCGGTGCTTCGCTCTCAAAATTGTATATGAGGAATTATATTGAATAATTCGGCTCACATTTGAGGCGTTGAAATATGAAAAAGAGAACCAAATTAAATTATGTATTTCTTAAATATAAACGTTATACTATTTGCATTTCGAAGCATGTTTGCAGAGTTGTAATTAAAATTTTCAAATTTTCTGTACTAAAAGCCAATCTTGAAAAATTGCAAAGGAATGGATGTCTGGTCAGAAGTTGGGCACATATATTTAGAAAGTTTGGTATGTAACTATATGTAAATGAATAAAAGTTTTCTCTTAGCTTAACATACGAGGACGGATTGATATTGAAGCTACATAAGTAGGAAAAAACATTTTTTTTTTCAAAAACCATTCATTTCTCAACATAGTCTCCTTTTAGCTCAATACACTTAGTAAGACGATTTTCCAACTTTCAAAATATGCATTAGTTTCGGTAATCACTTCTTCGTTTGAGATGAATCTTTTTCCTGCGAGCCATTTTTTCAAGTTTGGAAACAGGAAAAAGTCACTAGGGACTAAATCTGGACTATAAGGTGGATGATCAACCAATTCGAAGTAGATTTTTCGTAGTTTTAGCATCGTATCTAATCCTGTTTGAACCTGTGCGTTGTCTTGAAGAAAGAGCACTTTTTTCTTGTTTAAATGTGGTTGTTTTTCCTTGATTGCATCAACCAATTGATCCAATAATACTCTCCTGTGATTGTGGATCCCTTTTCAAGATAATCGATGAGCAATATTCCGTGTGCATCACAAAATACAGTGGCCATAACCTTGGCAGCCGATTTCGCTGTCTTCGCCTTCTTCGGACCACTGCCACCAGCTTCCACCCATTGCTTCGATTGGTTTAGATTCGGTTTCAGGTGTGTAGTGGTGGACCCACGTTTTATCAACAGTTATTAATCTACACCAAAAATCAGTATGATTATGCTTTATCATGTCCAAACACCGCTGTGAAGTGATCTGTCGAACTCGTTTTTGTTCAACACTGAGCAAACGCGGCACCCATCTTGCCGATAGCTTTTTCATATGCAAATGTTCATGCAAAATGTTGAACACACGTTCATATGATGTGTTTACCATTTTAGCAATCTCACGGATTTTGACCCGGCGATCATTCATAACGATATCGAGGATTTTCTTGATATTTTCTTCAGTAACCACCTCTTTTGGCCTTCCTGTTGATGGTATTGTTGCAGTGCTTGTTCAGCCCCGTTTAAATTCAGCAATCCAATGTTTTACCATATAATCTGACGGAGCAGATTCGCCGTAATGTTTATCAAGCTTTTCTTTTGTCTCTTTCGTCGTTTTGCTTTTAAAATAATAGTGTTTAATCACTACACGAAATTCACTTTTTCCATTTTCCAAGAAACACAAAAGTTGCTTACTTTAAACGACTACAACAAATAAACTAATCGATGAATTGGGCTAAAATTTTAACAGCTGACGCTTGACAGATCGTAATTTCTAAGAAAGAAAAAGTTTTTGTGTTTGTGCTGCCATCTAGCGCTAGGTAGCTTCAATGTCAATCCACCCTCGTATGTAAAAGTGTCATGAGTCGGTCAATGGGATAATAATATAATAGATCAAATATGCAAAATGTGGATACGAAATTTGTTAAAAAAATATTAAATATTATAAAATTAAATTACTATCGGGTGATTTTTTTTGCTATTCGATTTTTCAGTGTGCATTTTTTCAAGGCAAAAAAATGCTCTTCATGAATCTATTAACAAAAAAAAAAAAAAAAAAAATGTGCAGTGTGAAAAAATTATTTTCAGCTACAAAGCTCATATTTGGCTCAATAGATACGCAAAACAAACAGACAATAGTTAACTACGTTTTTTGCCCAACTACGGTCGAATTTGACCCCACTAGACTATTTTTTGTGTGATTACGTGAAGTCTTTCGTGTACAAAGACAAGCCGGGCCATTTTCAGCCCTGGAAAACAACATTACTGCTGCCAGTGCTAAGTGCCAGTGCAGTATGCTAAAATTGGAGATCACGGATGGATCACCTATGACGTAACCGCGTATATGGCAGGCATTAAGTTTTCGCTTTAAATAAATATTTAATTTCTTTTGCAAATTTTGTGTGTTTTTTCAATTTTCAAAACCAAACCGGTTAAAAAACCACCTTATTTGTATCGAGTTGTTCAAATAATAATGGCAATATAATTTGTTTGTTTATTTATTGAATTTATTGAACTGACCAGCTCAAAATGAAAACTAATTGAATTTATTTCATAATAATAATATATGTAATAGATTTGCAATTCAAATTTAGTTTGATAATAAATTTTAAAACTCAAAAAAATTATTTTATTATAGATAATATATCGCATTTTATCAACAAGAGAGTATTAACTAAAAATTATAAAATTTTCAGTGGAGGTGAAAAACCTGTAAGTAAGCAAAAAATAATAACTTTTTTTATGAAAATATACGATACATTTCTACTTCCACTTTTGTATTAACTCAAAATAATACCTTTTTGGTGATAAATATAAGGGTAGTCACTACACTATCACGAAAATGGTACAAATGTGGTTTTCGAGATGAAAGAGTAATCGGAATACGTTGAAATTTTTACAGTGGATAGATATTGATGTTGTTGGTTGATTTCTTGCAAAAAGTGAAATTTAAAAAATTTTGAGTTAATACCCTCTTGTTGATCAAGTGCGATATGTGTATATACATATGAATTTAAGAATATTCTAAAATAAAAAAAACAAATATAAAATATAACTCGTATATAATGTGTTAAAATTAATTTTTTTTTAATTTTTTATTTTGTTAAACAACTTTTTAATTGCCTTTTATTGTTTATTAAAATAGAAACCTAAGAAACTCTTATGAATATTCATCATTTGAATGGCAAAGTGCTATGTAAATAAACAACATCGTACAGAAGTGCATAATAAATGATTATTATTTTCTATTTGTTTTATTGTCTCTAAAAATATTTACATTTTTCAAATGAATCGAATATTTCAAAAAGAAGTCACACAGTCTACTAAGTTTACACAACGTTTAGAATTGAAAATAGTGACTGATAAGATCATGGAAAAAAATGAAATAATAAAACAAACAAGTAGTATAACGTAATATATAGAATATAAAATGTAAAGTAATTTATACATACATACATACGTAAGTAATGTGAAAACGGTTTATTTATTATTTCAAAATTACTTTAACATTAAAATCTACTTATAAAATTACAAGGCTTCTGGTATTTTTTTTTGCAATTTTTAAATGCAAATTTTTTTAAATCTTTAAGTCTAAAGAAAAATGCTATGAAGTCAAATAAATGAAACATTTCAAATTGACGTCTAGTTTTTCTATTTAGCAAAATATCACACGTCATATGCTAACCAACAAATTAAAAACAAATTCATTATTTGTTTTCGTTTGCCTTTATGAAACATAAAACCAGATAAATGCCAAAATATATTTCTATTTTATTTGTTCGATTCACATTTTGAGAACATTTGTATCATTTAGTTAATTTTAATAACAACAAATTTACTTGCCAAAAATAAATTGAACATTCGAAATTGAACACTCTAAAAACAACATTTTTTCCACCAAATATACTTGTATTCGTATGTATGTTCGAATACAAAATCATCATTCATTCAATCATTCAATCATTTTATTCACTGTGTACGACAGAAAGACGACGATGGACGAACTTTCGTATCCATCTAACGAAAAACACTCTGTCATCTTTCTGTAGTATGTGAGTAGTTTTATAAATTAATTTGTTTTGTTTCGTTTTGTTATGATTTAATCGAAAACAAAAGTGTGACAAAACCAAAATGACGTTCAAAATATCCAGACAAAAATGAGGGTGGTATCTAAAGTAAAAGAAATATTTTAAATCATATTTAAAATTTTGAAAGATATACATATGTACTCGTACATAGATAGATAAGCATTATGTGTGTGTGTTTTTTTTTTTAACTTGAATGCAATTTTTGTTTGTTAATGCTTTGAAACTGTTGTGTACTTACGATACATATGCAAAGATTTTAAGTTTTGGTCATTCGTTTCGTACATATGTATATAATTTTGAAAAGAAACTGACGTGGACGGAAGTGATTTTCTTTCTTTAAATTATTTGTGCTTTATTTACATTTTTGCGAGCCATTAAAAATATAAAAAAGAAGCAAAGTCTTAATTGCTCACTTTTTGAAAACGTGACCAACTAAATTCGTATTTATAAGATTGCTGGGAATTTTGACAGATATAATACTGAAGATAAATGTTGTAGTAAACAAAAAATAAATTGAATTGAATTGAAATTGTCTTACAGACGGTGGTCGCGGCGATAAGAATGGCAGTGAATTGGTTGATGTACTGTAGGGTATTTGATGTTTATATCCGGATCTTTCCGGATTTGTACAGACAGTCGGCTGCAATCAGGGCGCTCTCCGAGGTTTACTCGACATCGTCACTTGTATGAGAATGCCGGGCGTCTCTAAACGAGATGGCGACACATTCAGACCTAGAGATTGTCTTGGTGAGGGTTCACTCTGACACCCAGGAGAATTTGTGGCGGACGAACTGGCGAGAAGAAAAAAAGTTGGGATGTCACTTTTTTCTTGCCGACTTCTAGTTTTGCGATACATGCTGGACAGGGCACAGATACGTTGGGAGAATGAACCCACGTGCTCTGTATCAGGAAAAACCTGACGCCTATACGATCGGGACCGTTCGGAGTCTATCTTGAGGTTGCCGCGATATAGGCTCTGAATCCTGGTGGCTGTTATTCTGGGCACTGGATAGCTAGTACGCATGCTAGGAGACTAGGTCTACCCTTTGATGATTACTGTAAGAGTGTCGAACATTTTCTATGTCTGTGTCCGAATCTTTCGGATATTAGGACTGCTTTCCTTGGCAGTCCGTTTCTGCATGCCATATCGAACCTGGCTGTTGTAAATGTCAGCTGGCATTCTCTCTTTGTGCATGCGCCAGGTAAGTTCGTTTCGTACCGAGGCGCAAACATGTAGGTCTGCCTGGACCTTCTACGGGCATTACAGTGGAATCTGTTGTAGCTAACTAACTAACTAACTATCGTATTCCGTTGGTCACCGGAACTTAAGACAATTTCAAATATATTCGCAACAGATCTTCTGTAAACAACTAATGTACACAATAGTTGTTAAAAACATTTAAACATTTTGTACTGATCGACACAGCTCCCAACATTTGGTTTACAAAAAAAAGAATTAAAACAGGGCATTCATTAGGGTAAACGTGCCCTAAAGAAGATTTATGTGGTTAAGCCAAACATCAGGGTCATGTCTATGGTTTTTGGGATGCACAAAATTATAAACATCGGTAACTTTAAAATGGTTAAAACGGTTACTAGCGTATAGTGTTTAGAGCTTTTGAACAGATTCAAAATTAATTTGAAACAAATGCTATGCCGCAACTTCAAATACTGTCAATTGCCCGTTTTGTTTTTATGTTTGCTTTACTTTTTTTATTTTTCGCTCCAAAACTCGCTCGATGAAAGTAATGAAAGTACGGTAACACTCCATACAGATTGTGAGGCACAATTGAGAGACGACTGCTTTTGCCGACGATTTTTTATGTCATTTTGTTTGGAAAAAATCGTCAAGCCTCAATTTGGTTCCATCTCTATCTTTGAAAAATCCTCATTTTGTACATAATTTTAAGAAATAGAACGTTTATATTCTTCAAAATATTTTTCATCCAAAAAGTCATATAATCTTCAAAATTTTGTATACTTACATACACTTTTTTACAACCAGTTGGTCATTGTATGCCTTTAAACGCCACAAAATCGTCAAGAACACAATAGCAGATGTTTCAATACTGTTTAATGGCAAAAAGTGCTTGCAAAAACCGCAATTGAAAAAAATATATATATGAATAAAGAAAATATCTTTGTTTTATTTAGATATACATAAATATATTGTATATGTAAAGAAACTCAAATTAAAATAAAAAAGAAAATGTAATTTATTAGTGGCTTTATGAGTTTTATTTTTATAATTTTATAATTATGTTGATAATATATTGTTACATCAGTATAAGTGCTCTGCCACAACAAAGTAAATAGTGAGGCATGCATGGATATTTTCTAAGTATTTTATAATAGGATTGTAGAAGTTCTTGGTTGAATAGAAAGAGAAAGAATAAACTAAAAGCTTATAGATTTTTAGTTTTTATTTTTAAATATAAATTCTTAATTTAAAGAAATCGATAATTTACTAGTATTGGAATGGAACTCAAGATTGTTTAAAACTCGTTTTTTTTTAAACAGCACAGATCGCATCCATCACTTAACACCAACCATGCTTGATAAGTTGTTTTGTTTTTTATTTGTCATTCCCTTTTACTTTAAACTTTAAAGTCAAGACTTTTCAATATATGCACGTACATACTCAAGGGTTTTGGTTAATTGCAGAAAAAGAGAGTGAATAAAAACTTTTTTTTATATTGTATAAACATTGGCTTTTAAAAAACAAAAACAGCCAATTTATTGTTATAAACAAATCATAAATTTTACTAGAGAAATAAAAAATAAAGGACAAAACAAAATAATCTGTGTGAAGATACATTTAAATTTAATTAGCAAAGACGCAAACCAGGTTTTTAGCTCAGCCATTTTTTACGTTACTAGAGCACTGTTAACACTTTAACAGTAACTATAAATTAAAGTAAGAGAAGTTATTGCCAAAATATATATGCCTGGAATATGGAGGAACAGCACATCCTAGTTGGACTGGTGTCCCAGACCTTTTTTCGTAGATCAGCTTTGGAGCCAAAGCTTTAAAAATTGTGGAATAGCAGAAAATATATTTAAGAAAATTCATTTGTTTTAAATTATTCTTCTCTGTGGTTCATTGGTTATCTCCATTCCATGGGAAAATCAGAGATGGCCGGAATACCACACTATATGGGGAGAGTGATCCAAGGGGTCCCTAATGAAACTGTGCTAGTGGTATTCCTGAAATAATTTTGAAACTGGAAAAATTTAATTTTAAAAAAATTTTTTTAACGCATTTTGACTGGAGAGGATGAGTGGTTATTGCGGGAAAATCAGAGATGGCCGGAATACCACACTATATGGGGAGAGTGACCCAAGGGGTCCCTAATGAAACTGTGCTAGTGGTTTCCCACAATAAAAACTTATCCTCTACAGTCAAAATGCAACTCTTTTAAATTTAAATTTCTCAAGTTCCAAAATTATTTCAGGAATATTAGTAGCACAGTTTCATTAGGGACCGCTTGGACCACTCTCCCACTATAGTGTGATATTCCAGCCATCTCTAGTTTTCCCACAATAACCACTTATCCTCTCCAGTCAAAATGCGTTAAAATAAAAATTTTTTAAATTTAAATTTTTCCAGTTCCAAAATTATTTCAGGAATACCACTAGCAGTTTCATTAGGGACCCCTTGGACTACTCTCCCACTATAGTGTGATATATTCCGGCCAAATCTGAGTTGCCCATGGAATGAAGATAACCAATGAACCACAGAGAAAAATAGTTTTAAAAAATTAATTTTCTTAAATACATTTTCTGTTATTCCACAATTTTTAAAGTTTTGGCTACAAAGCTGTTCTACGAATGAAGGTCTGGAACACCATTCCAACTAGGATGTGCTATTCCTCCATATTCCGGACATATAAATTTTGGCAATAACTTCTCTTACTTTAATTTATAGTTACTGTTAAAGTGTTAACAGTGCTCTGTTAACGTAAAAATTGCTGAGCTAAAAAACCTGGTTTGCGTCTTTGCTAGTTAAATTTAAATTTATCTTCACTAACATAACAAAATAGAGTTGCAAAAAATTAAATTATTAAAATGCTTATTATAACAAACGTTCATTTGCTCTTTTTTATCTACTCTATTATAAATACACATTTAAAAAAAAGCGGATAGAGTATAAAATAAAAAATATACGTATAAACAATATAAAAAAACCTGAAAAAAGTGCAAATGAATTAAATAAATATTGTTTCATCTTTTTATCATTTATTGTTATGATTCATCCATCCATCCATCTCTTACGTTTTCTATTTTTTTTTTTTTTTTTTGAATTCTAATTCCATTATATTTATTCTTAAACAAATAAATAAACATACTTTGTTGTCATTTAAAATTTTAATAAGTAGATAAAGTTATATTAGTTATAATTACTTAAAATAATAATAAAAAGAAATTATACAAAACTTACATATGTACATGCCATTACTAATATTGTTTAATAACAAAATGAAATACGTGTTAAATGTAAACCTAGCTTAACCCGTTACATGACAGAAGTGTCATATGGTGCTAATTTTTATAATGGCTTTAAACGTATGTTAAGAGAAATACAATATCCACCAAACTTTAATAAAATAGCTTCATGGGGAGTTCGTGTGCCCACTAATATATATCTATTTCCTTCTTTCCAATGTGAAGCATAGGGCTATAAGAAATAAATTCCAATCATCTCTCTTTGTAGCTACCATTTTAATCCCATTCCAGGTTTTCGTTGTTGTCGTGATGCCAGCATTCAATTGCCCTCTCCAAATATGTGCGGGCCCTCCCTCTCTACGGCTATTTTGGGTGTTCCAGTTTTTACGCTATTCGTTTCAGATCATCTTGGGGTTTCAGCAGCGTATGACCGAACCAATTCCATTTGCATTTAAAGACTTCTGTTCCTATAGGCGTTTGCCTTGTCACGGACCACAATCGACGTTCGATATTATTCTAGGCCAGAAGATCTTTATTATTCTAGGCCAGAAGATCTTTACTTTTTTTATGAAGCATCTGTTAATGAAAACCTGAATTGCATTGAGATTACGTTTGCATGCGTACCACGTTTCGCATTCATACATCAAAGTTGATTTTACATTCGAGTTGAAGATTGCTATTTTAGTCTTCCTCGATATGTGTGCAGAGTTCCATATGGAATTCAGGAGCCTAAATGTGCGTTTGAAAAAGAAGTTACTGACGCCTTTGGCTAGTGAGTCGTTGATTAAGAATAGGTGACTATGATTTTTAGACCGGCTTTTTTTGCATATGCTTTTAGCAGTTTGAATTACTCTTCCATTGTAGTGACATTTCGCATCCTTGTCGCACACCAACTGTTATGTTTAACTGGTCACCCAGTTGATTTTCGTTCAGAACTCTGTTAGTGGCTCCGCGGTACAATTCCCGAATAAGGGATATAATTATCGGTGGTGGCCCTTTGCATTCCAGCGACTTCCATATGGCTCCGAAGTCTATACAAAGCATGTAAACAACTACTCGAGGCTATTGACGTGGTCTATGCATGGTTTGATGGGACGGAATTCAGCGTGTTGTAGTCTGAAGTCAGATTATAATGCACTTGTGAGACGGCTTGCTATAATGTTCACTCTTATTTTATTGTCAATGCTCAATTATTCCTCTCCATTTCGCACAATTTGATAAATCACCATTTTGCGGGATAATACTCTCTTTCAATTCATGTGACAGTTGCTCAGTTTCCTAAAAACTCTTTATCAGTGGCATAAGTAGCTGAGCGCTTACTTGCTTTCACTATTTCAGCTAATGATGGAGTGTGTTTGGGTATGTCCATTCTCACTGTGTGTTCCTCACAATTGCATATATTGCCATGTGTTTGTGTCCACTCAGGATGTGTCTCATCTATTGCATTACAGCTTTCAAAACAATGTATAAGCTTTCCTTAATAAAGGGTCCGCCATCTAACGTTTTTTTTTTCAACTAGTGCTTATTTCGTGAATGGTAACACTTAGCTCATGTCTGATTTGACAGATAATTAGTTTTATCGTTCCGCTGAACGGATATGGTTGTGTATACGCTTGAACAACGCTGGGAAATATTGCGTCATTACTTTGAAAATCATGGTAATGTTGCAGAATCTAAAATCATCTTTTCAGATGAAGCTCATTTTGATCTTGGCGGGTATGTAAACAAGCAATATTGTCGCATTTGGGGCACAGAAAACCCGATACACTCAAGACGAGTTACTGTTTGGTGCGGATTTTGGTCCAGAGGCATAATTCTACAGTCAATGGCGATCGTTATCGGGCCATGTTGAACGAATTTTTGTTCACAAAAATTTAAGAGGAGGATATTAGCAACATTTGGTTTCAACAGGACGGCGCTACGTGCCACACAGCCGAAGCTACACTCGATGTTTTGCGCCCTGTTTTTAAAGATCGCATTATCAGCCGCAGAGCTAATGTCGTTTGGCCACCTCGGAGCTCCGATTAGACACCGTTGGACTATTATTTGTGGGGTGCCGTCAAAGAAAAGTGTTACGCCAACAAGCCAGAGGACAATATTCGTGAAGCCATTTGAATGAAATTATTTTCCATTATTAACCGGAAGGATTGTACTTTTTAAAGAAGCGTCAGAATTTTACTTAAAAGACACGACAAAAATAGCTAGTTGTTGAGATTGATTGCTTTTTCGAAATACCATAAAACTCCATTGAGCATACACAGAAAAATAACTGATACAATTAATTTAATTTTAATTATAAAAATCAGAAAAATCAGAAAACATACAAAATATTTTTGTATCACATTGAAGTGTGTACATAAAATTCTCCATTATAAGACATACAGATCTTTTTTTATATTCCGTTATACCGCTACGTATTTCCAAAGTAAGAGTTTAATCTAATGGAGATATATTGAAAAGATTTCTAGTGACTTCCGATCCTATTATTTCAAACTTGAGAAAAAAGTGCACACAGTGAACTACACTTACTGATAATGATTATAAGTGCGATAATGATAATGTTAATGATAAGTCATAACTATAATGATATTGAATACATTGAATACAAATCTTTATCATATACAACAAATTATTTAATTTTGTAAATATTCTTTCTGTGCCACTTGCAACACATACTTACATCCTATATATTGAGAATAATAGAAATACATAAAAATAAAAAAAAAATCCACAAAGAAATTCATAAAAACTATTTATTTGGATTTTTCAACTAAAATAGAGTGAAAAATATTGAATTCGATTACCTACAAAGGCTCCACAAATTGATTCCTACTTTAGACACCAAGTACCCATCATGCGTCGGCTGATAATTCACACTAAATAGTCAATTTTTGTGGATACAATAGGGTTCCATTTAATTGTTTCTTTTTTTATTATTATTCAATATGCGTCAATTTTGTTAGCTATTATTACAATTTAACCAGAAATTAGCTTAATATTTGAAAAAGGGTATACTCTTTAAGTTCTTTGACCAGGACATTGATTAAAAAGCGCTTTTTGAGCGAAATATTGTTGAAGGTTCATAAGATTGCGCCAAAACGTACTGGAAAGTAACATAAACACAAATTACAATTGGGTGTTTGACATATCATTTAGTAATTATTGCGAGGTAAGAAAATCGCTTCGGATTATCAAAAGCTGTCACATTCGGTATGTGGTGATTTCACTAAAAACCTACTTCCATCTGGGATTTGATCCGACCCGGAAACGCGTCTAGCATTAGGTTGCAGGTTGCGCGTCCAGGCCGCCGCTTATCTCCAATCTAATTCAGTATGCAGCATCCAGATCTTTATTTTTTAGTCGTAATATCTCCTTGCAGTATTTCCTTACAGCATTGCAGGAATTAGATTCTCCAAGGTTATTTGGCCAATTCTAGCCTCAAGTTCTCTTCGGTGCTGCATCAATCTTGCACTTGAAAAAGGTGTGTACTGCGTCAACGACCTGATCTTCTTTTTCGTACAGGCAGTAAGGAATCCCGCATTTGCGCATCTTGTGCAAATACTTTCGGAAGTATCCGTGTCTTGAGAGCATTTAGTTAAATAGTGGTTAATCTTCCCTGTCGCTCTTCTAAGCCAGATCTCTAGATGAGAAAGGAGTCTGCCCTTGGTCTCAGCCGTCCATCTTGCTTATCAGGCTTGCAAGGTACCGCGTCTAATTTGTTTTTCCTGGAGCTGTTCCAATGTGTTGTTGTGCTGTCTCATCCATATCTGCCTTCGCTCTCGTATCTTCAGATCAATGGAGACTGTCCCGGCTACTGTACTATTCCCAAGACTGTGCGTTACGCAAACGTTATTCTCAATGTTATATTCGCTGTACTGCTAGGAGAGCGCTATATCATCCGCATAGCCTACGAGAAAAGTATGCTGCGGAATTTCCATCCTTAATATGCTGTCGTATCTTATATTCAATAGGTCTGGTCCATGATGGAGCGCTGTGCCGCTGTGACCCTAATGCTCCGCTGCCCGTCGCTTGTGTTGTATATCAGCTCTCTGTTGCTTAAATGACGCCTTATAATCCGTCTCAGATATAGTGACACCTAAAAGCGGTTCTCAAGTTCCTGAAAGACATCCTTCCATCTGAGGCTGTTGAAGGCCTTTTTGACATCGAGCGTTGCGAGTAGTATGAGTGGCCTACCCGGTCGAAAACCATGTTGTCTTTCTGATAAACCCCCAGTTACTTAAGTGGCTACCATTAACCCTGGTTTACTTAGCCTTTCCAGCAGCTTACTAGCTGTGTCGAGCATGCAAAGAGGTCTGTAAGCTGATATTGAATCTGCATCACCTTTCCCCTGCTTATAAGTACAAGTCTCTGTACTTTCTAGTCACTTCATTTGTTTAAAAACGGTTATCAATATTTACAAAAAGGTCTTTGTCTGTCGGTCGAAGGCTCATAAAAGAACTGAAGTAATAGGCATTTCAAAAAGAGCTATACTTTGCGTATTAAGCAGTGCGCAAGATGTTTGCCGCGTTTGCTCACAATAGAATAAATACAGCGTCTTTAAGATGTTTCAATAGAGTGGTTTGATAATCTTTCAATGTAAGAAAGCCAAATTTTTATATCGATCCATAACCATTGATGAGACAAGAGTCCACCACTTCACACTGCAGACAAAAGAACAATCAAAGCAGTGGATTGGATTTGAAAAAAAGGTGCCCAAACAAAGCAAAAGTATCAAGGTATGTTTTTTCGAATATGCGTGTGATAATTTTAATTAATTATCGTTAAAAAAAGAAAAACATGAATATCGCTGGGAAAAATGTGTATCGAGCTAAAACGAGATTATGTAGCGAAATAAAAAAGTTTTCGAAATTTGTTATGTTTTCATTGTTAGGTCGGCTAATTTTGCTTTATCTTCCTTACATTTGTCATTTTCCTCACATTTGTCATTTACATGAATTTTAAATAATATAGGCTTTTTGACAACTACTGTTTTTTATATATATTTTTTTATTTATTTAAAATGACGTATTGCTCATTTCTCCCTTTTATTAAAATTAATTTTTAACTAACAATTATTTAGTAAATTTTTTTTATTATTTAACTAATTAATTAATTAATTAATTTTCAACTAACAATTATTTAGTAATTTTTTTTTATTATTTAACTAATTATTAGCACTCGTTTTTGTGCAGCAGTGTATGCAAGGTATTATTTTACAGTTGAAATACTAGAATTTCTTAAAAAATTCTTAAGAAATTTTTAATAACTTATTCCGTCCAACAATAAGCTCAAAATTGACGCATTAAAGTTCATGTTGTATAGCCTTTGTATTACGTCATTTATCAATCGAATTTTATTAAAAAGTGCTTATATTTTTGTTGGTGTGATAAAATGTGTATGCCTTTTAGATTTTATGATTTTTTAGCACGTTTTTACAAAACACTACTACAATATTGTGTTTTCTTCCGTGCTTGTAATAAATTATTAACCGAAATATTGTTTTTTTATTTTGTTATTTATTTAATTAAATAATTTTTATGACATGAATTCTTTATTTATCGATTTTTATTTATTTATTTTTCATTTACTTATTATATTCATTTTCGTTTCTTCAGTATGTTTGTTTTTATTTCGTTTAAGGCTGATAAAATTCCATTGACTTGACACACTGTGTGTTATACGTATTTTTCGCTGTATTCTCAATACTTGCTTACAGATAATATCCGTTTCTTATAGATTTGTATGCTTATAAGTACTCTTATGTATAACTGTTATATGTAACTCGTGAGGATTAATAAATCCGTTTTTGTTTTATAAGTATTTGTCTTTATAAAGATAATTCTAAGACAATGTCTGGAATCTTCGACTGATATAGTTATTGAGATGTACGATAATAAATATTATTATATATTTATTTATTTTTGAGAGGATGCCATATGGAAAATATGAAGATCATCGTTTAAAGCCCTCAAGATATACCGTAATAAGTACTTGTTTCGTAGGAATACAATATGTAAGGTGTGCTTCAAAATGATAAGATCACCTTAATATTTGCTCAATTCATCCAAACTATGAAATGTTATGTTTGGTCACCTTATTCAAAAAAATTCTACGTTCAAATAAGTTAATAAAAAGCCGATTTTGCTCTTATAGATGTACCGTTATATTATGTTTATTTAAATTTATATAAATAAGTGCAAAATTCAATGCGTCAAAATGATAAGATCAGTGATTAATAAGCAATTAATCCAATCAGAAGATATCACAATTGTTATTATTTTGTAATAATTTATAATTTAAATAATATCTGCGCGGTATGGGTCGCAGGAAACCTTTGTCACCTTATGAACAAGGACAAATTGTGGCACTTCATGAGCAGGGATTGAGTATGCGTGTAATGGCGAAAAAACTGGGACGATCTTTGTGTGTTGTGCACAGTTTTCTCAAAAACTGAGAAAATTATGGAAAATTAAAAAGCACGGGTCGTCCAAAGGTCCTGACTGCCCGTGAAACTCGGCTAATTTCACGAAGGGCCTCGAATTGCATGAAAGGTGCGGTGCAATTCTTAAGAACTATCAACGCTCAGCCAAACCTTATTCGAGCAAAATTTAAAAAAATTCCCTGTCTGACTAAGCAGCATAAGATTAAGCGTAAGGAGTTTGCGAAAAACAACATGGCAACTAACTGGCATCAGGTAAAAAATTTTTTTAAAAAGGTTATAAGATATTCCATACATATATGAGTTTTAGCCTGGATGGACCAGATGGCTTAAATTGCTATTGGCGATATTTAAGGAAGGAGCTCTTGTTGCTTTCCAAATGGAATTTCGGCGGTGGCAGTTTGATGGCTTGGGCTGGCTTTAGCTCACATGGTACCCTGGAACTCTACTTTCCTTCCACTCGAATGGATAGTTTTGAGTACCAGGGCATGCTGACAAAACTTTCACCTTTCAGCAAGATAACGCAGCAATTCGTATCAGCAAGTCGACCAGACGATGGTTTAAGGAGCACAATATTAAAGTACTTGATTGGCCAGTACATTCCTCCGACTTAAACCCCATTGAAAATTTGTGTGGACTGCTTGTGCGTAATGTTTATGCAGACAACAAACAGTACCGGAGAGAAGATGAATTAGAAGTGGCAATCTGCAACAGCTGACGCGAAATCCGCTTCAACATTCTGGACAGTTTAGTAAGTGCGATGCCATTCCGTATTTTAAAGACAATAGAAGGAAATGGGAACTGCAGTTTGGATAAATGAATCACTGACCATATCATTTTGACGCATTGAATTTTGCACTTATTTACATAAATTTAAATAAACGTAATATAATGGTACATCTCTAAAAGCAAAACTGGCTTAGTATTCACTTATTTGAACGCAGAAAATTTTTTAATAAGGTGATCATACGTAACATTTTATTAGTTTATGGAATGTCAATTAAATAAATTTGCAATATTAAGTGTGCCTAACTTGAACCGTTTTTCACTGATTTTAACCTCTTCAGGTCCAATTTTGGCATATTCTATCTCATTTTCGCTAGCTGGCTCTATCGATGTTTCAGATTTCAACAAAATCGGTTTGACTAACAAACAAATAAACTTATAGAGATGTTTATAATATACATACATATGTGCATATACATACATGCATATGTATATGTACATGTACATGTACATGCATATGTATATGTATGTTCGTACAAACTAACCCCAAAATCTTTGACGAAAAACCAATGAGATTATAAAAGAAAAGGAAGGTACACATTGATTATATAATTTGGTTGATTGATAGTATGCACTGTTTCTTCAGTTTCACACATCAAGATTTAATCTTTCCGCCGGAATTTCGATCGTCTTCTATCGGGTATATACTCACGTATGCGTACGACATGCCCTAGCCATTTTTACGTAATTTTACGCAATTTGACGCACCTAACAAGATCGATTTAGAGAAAAAGCTAATGCAAACACAAATGTGGCCATAGATTCAATGAAATATTTGTCTCCTGAAAATACCGAGGGTAGTTTAATCTGTTGGCGCTTCAGCATCAGTTAACAACACGTGCTATTTGCAAGGAAGTAAAGGAAGTCGGAAAAGAAACAAGTTCAGTTGATATGAACAGTAGTATAGAACAGATCAGAAGTTTTTTTAAGACTGACAGCTTCGACAATAGCCTTTAAATTGAAGACCAGTCGATCCACAACCATAGTATTTAGTGACAGTGTCCACTATATCAAATATTTCCGCAATGTGCAATTCACAAATCCTTATTAAACCTAAAATATCAATCATCTTATAGCCTTTTGATTTTATAAAGCATGTCAATAAAATGCACTCAAAACTTTGCTTTAAAACTAACTGAACTTAACCCAAAATAGCCCACATTTACAAGATTGAAGTCAAAACGACAAAAAATTAGAAAAGAAAAACGTTATTTAATGCAAAGCATTTGTGGCTTTTCAAAAAAATTAAGTTTTTGCTATTCTGAGTTAAAAATTCCAGTTTTTCGATATAGCACGTCAGTAATTGTACGCATTTAATATTACTTTTTTAATAAATTTTAATGATAATTACACTAGACGGTAGTTAATGAAATAGATTTTAAAATGCTTATATCTTTTTGAAAAAGTGCCCAAATATATTTTTAATTTCATAAAAAAGCATGTACTTTAGGCGACCCGTTGTTATCATACGGGATCGCTAGTTTTTCGCGTTTTTTACAAAAGTGTAACAATGTATTGAAAAATGGACTTCACTTTCGTGCTCAGGAGAACAAAATATATAAGTATACATCTTTTCAATAAAATTTAAACCAAAAAATTTCTAGTCAAATACCTGAATTTGAAATGAGTATTAAATTGTGACAGTTTTTGTTCTAATATAGTTTTCTGCTAAAATTGGAGAGCTACAAAACCGAAAATAGGTACAGACAGTGTTCATAAAAAACTCTATTGAAACGAAAATCTGGCATCAATCCAATAAATAGAACTTATTATTTTTCTGATTTCAAGTTTCACTAAAAAATTACTAAAAAAAATTTTCCCCATTTTGCACACACCTATTTAAGGTCTGACCAGAATGATATTTTCTCCCAGACTACTTTATTTATTCTCTTTGTCACCGTTGTTTTGAGAATTTTCAACTGTTAAGATTGTTAAAGTGCAAAGTATGATGATTTTGTTTAAACCTGTTCTTCTGATGACGGGCTTAAGGGTGCAGAAATTATAGACATATTTAATAAGACGTTAATTGATTGATTTGACTCTAGAGAGTATTACTTCTAAGTTTCTTTATTACTTTTTAGCATTACATTCTACAGAAGTAAATTTCAATAAATTTTATAGCTCTAATTTGCTTGAAACTACTCGTTTGTAGTTTTGATTCAATAATTTATTTGTTTAACATTTAATTACATTTTGTTTTTGTATTTTTATATCTTTTAGGACTCATGTACTAGAGCAGGAGATGCGTAATCCATTTAGTATTTGCAATGTAGACTGCTTGCTAGACACAGTGACTGCTTTAGTTTCAGACTGTGATCATGAATCATTAAAACGCCTTAAAAATATAGAACAATATGCCTCGAAATGTAAGTATATATTCAATATATTGTAATTAATTAGTCGCTGTATTTCTTATCTATAAAACTATTTATTTATTTATTTATTTATTTAAGAAAATAAAAGAATAACAAATATATATGTACATACATATGCATATAAAAATATTTAAATAAAAAGTCAAGAGCTTTTGATAAAAATAAAAAAATAATATAAATAAAATTTATGCTAAATTCCTTAATTTAGGAAGAATATGTCCCTTAATTTTGGCGCGCTTTTTTACATTTAACCCACAAATGGATATTTACTAATAATTAACTTTTTCACTCTTTCAGATAAACCTCTTGCACAGCAAATTTGCCAATTGCGTATGAATGTTGATGATTTTGATTTTATCAAAATCATAGGGGCTGGTGCTTTTGGTGAAGTTCAACTGGTGCGACATAAGTCATCTCGTCAAGTATATGCCATGAAACGTCTTTCAAAATTTGAAATGATGAAACGTCCAGATTCGGCATTTTTCTGGGAAGAACGACATATAATGGCTCATGCCAATTCCGAGTGGATTGTTCAATTGCATTTTGCTTTTCAAGATAACAAGTATCTGTATATGGTTATGGATTATATGCCTGGTGGTGATATTGTTTCGTTAATGTCTATGTATGAAATACCTGAAAAATGGGCTATTTTCTATACCATGGAAGTGGTGTTGGCCTTGGACACAATACACAATATGGGTTTTGTCCATCGCGATGTAAAACCCGATAACATGTTATTGGATCGTTATGGCCACTTGAAATTGGCTGATTTCGGTACTTGTATGCGTATGGGTCCCAATGGTTTGGTTGTATCAAGCAATGCTGTAGGTACTCCTGATTACATAAGTCCGGAGGTGTTGCAGTCACAGGGAGTAGATAATGAATATGGTCGTGAGTGCGACTGGTGGTCTGTGGGCATATTTCTATACGAAATGTTAGTGGGTGACACACCTTTCTATGCCGATTCACTGGTGGGCACCTACGGTAAAATTATGGATCATAAAAATTCGTTAAGTTTTCCGGCTGAAGTGGAAATTAGTGAAAATGCTAAAAGTCTTATACGGGCCTTTCTTACTGATCGAACTCAAAGATTAGGTCGTCGTGGCATAGATGAAATCAAAGAACATCCCTTCTTTCAAAATGATACATGGAGTTTTGATAATATAAGGGAAAGTGTACCACCCGTAGTGCCAGAATTGTCTTCCGATGATGATACGAGAAACTTCGAAGACATTGAAAGGGATGAGACTCCAGAGGAAGTTTTTCCCATACCTAAAAATTTTGATGGTAATCATTTGCCATTTATCGGTTTCACTTACACGGGTGACTATCAGTTACTATCGAATAACGATACAGTTGATGCGGAGGCTAAAGAAAATAATATTAACACAGTCAATCATAACCATAGACATAGACCCTCTAACTCAAACGAAATAAAACGTTTAGAAGCCTTACTAGAGAAAGAACGTAATCATTCCGAATCTTTGGAGAAGCAAGACAAAGCCCTAAGACAACAATTAGAAATTATTACAAAAAGAGAAGCTGACTTACAAGCCATGTCATCGGAATACGAGAAGGATTTGGCCATAACTCAACACAATTATAAAATAGCTTTGCAAAAGTTTGAACAAGAGATTGAATTGCGTAAGAAAACCGAAGTTCTCTTAGCTGAAACACAGAAAAATCTCGATAATGAGCAGAAAATACGAGCCCGGGAAATGAACAACAATCAGCATCACAATGAGAAAATTATTACACTTGAAAAACAATTGAAGGAAATGGAGGAGAATTTTAAAAATGAAACTGAAAATTCGCAAAAACTAAAGAAACAAGCAGCCGAATGGGGTTTGGCTAAGCAAGAGCTTGAAGCGAAAATTGCACAAAATCAAATAATGCTGACAAGTTTACAAAACCAAAAGGAAACTTTACAGCAAGAAGTAGCCGAACTTCAAGCGCAACTTGCCCAAGAGAAGAATTCCCGTTCCCAATTAAAAGAGTTACAGAAGGAAACTGAAAACAAATTACAAACCATTTCCAATGATTTGGAAAGAGCCATAACAAGAGAACAACAAGCATATGAAGATAATCGTTTATTAAACGAGAAAATTTCAGATTTAGAAAAGTCAAACGCCAGTTTAGATTTTGAATTGAAAGCAGCGCAAGGTCGCTATCAACAAGAGGTGAAAGCTCATCAAGAAACTGAAAAATCCCGTATGCTTAGTCGAGAAGAAGCCAATCTGCAAGAAGTTAAAGCTTTACAAACAAAACTCAATGAGGAGAAGTCGGCACGCATTAAAGCCGATCAAAACTCTCAGGAAAAGGAAAGACAATTGAGTATGTTATCTGTGGATTATAGACAAATACAACAGCGTTTACAAAAACTGGAGGGAGAATGCCGGCAAGAGGCTGAAAAAGTAACGGTATTACAGTCCCAACTGGATCAGGAACATACAAAAAAGAATTCCCTACTCTCTGACTTAAGTCTTAAAAGCTCTGAAGTTGCTCATTTAAAATCACGAGAAAATCAATTGCAAAAAGAATTAGCAGCTCTGAGAGAAAACAAACGCAAACATGAAGAGGATATGTCCCAATTGAAAATTACTCTTAACAAGGAAATTCTACAAAAGAAAGAGCTACAAGACCAACTAGATGCTGAACAAATTTTCTCCCGCCTTTACAAAGCTCAGGCTAACGAACACAGAGAAGAAATCGAGGAAAAGTGTCGTGAAATACAAGATCTTAAAGAGGAACGAATTTCACTTAAACACCAAGTCCAAGTTGCTGTGGCTCGAGCTGATTCAGAAGCATTGGCACGTTCTATAGCTGAAGAAACTGTTGCCGATTTAGAGAAGGAAAAAACCATTAAAGAATTAGAACTTAAGGACTTTATGACAAAACATCGTAATGAAATATCTGCTAAGGATGCTCTATTGGCAGCCGCTAAGGATGCTGAATCCGATTATGTGAAAAAGATCAATCAAAAGAATACCGAATACGATGAGTTAACGCAGCAGAATAAAAAACTTCAAGATGATCTGACTCAAATGAAGACAACGAAAGAGGAAGAAATTGTTAAACTCAAAGAAAAGTGGAAGAATGAAATGCTTTTGAAGCAGGTCGCTGTCAATAAATTAGCTGAAGTTATGAACAGAAGAGATACTGATTTGCAAAGTAAGTTGATAAGCATTTTAACAAATTTTTATTAAAAATTTGGGGACAAAGAAAGAAAATTATATAGACTATAAAATAATTAATTTGTTTGAACATTACTGATTGAATTTTTTTCTTTTCTTTTTAGAACAAAAAGGTAAAACCCGTTCATCCGCTGAATTGCGTAAGAAAGAGAAAGAAATGCGCAGGTTGCAACAAGAAATGCAGCAAGAACGTGAGAAATACAATCAATTGCTGCTTAAATTCCAAGACCTACAAAGTCAAGTTATTGAGGACAGTCAAGTGAGTTTCCAATAAAAAACGTAATCAAATCATTTACTAACAAGGGGACTTGAATTGTGTTCCTTTCAGATTAAGCAAAAGTTGCAAATGGAAATCGACTGTAAGGCCACAGAAATTGAACAGTTGCAATCAAAGCTTAATGAAACAGCATCACTGTCATCAGCCGATAATGATCCCGAAGATAATCAAGTGCGTATACAATTTTATACATCTTTTCTATATTTTATGAATTAAACTCATCATATACAATATGATCTAATATAATTCCTAAATTTTTTTCTATTTCAATATTTTGCAAAACAAAATTTGGCTCATCATCTTCTTCATCTGCATCTAAATAAAACGAAAACAAAATTTCTTTATATCAATCATCTCATTTATTAATACATGTAAAATAAAAAATAATTTAAAATACTACTACTACACCTACTACTACCATTTGTACTAATGTGTTTCTCTACGCTATTGGGCTTTTGTGTGCCAATCTATGTTTCCTTTAATTTTGTTATTGTTATTCTGTGTGCTTATTGAAATTGTTCAGAATTCTTCATTACTTTCACTTACACAGGATTCGGTATTTGAGGGCTGGTTAAGTGTGCCTAACAAACAGAATATACGCCGTCACGGTTGGAAACGTCAATTTGTGGTGGTATCATCTCGTAAGATTATATTTTATAATTCTGAAATTGACAAACAGAATACCATTGATCCTGTGCTAATATTAGATTTAAGGTAAGTCCTTTAAATGAATGAAATTTAATTCAAAAGAAATTTTTATAATTTTCTGCCGTTTAATAAAAATGAAAACAGCAAAGTGTTTCATGTACGATCAGTAACTCAGGGTGATGTTATAAGAGCCGATGCCAAAGAGATACCGCGTATTTTTCAATTGCTATATGCCGGTGAAGGTGAAGCCCGGCGACCGGATGAGCAACAGCAATTGGATATAAGTGTGCTTAGAGGAGGCGCAGGTGATGAACGCCCTGGATCTATAATTCATAAAGGTATTATTTTTGCTTTTCAAATAAAGAATTAATATTTAAAAATTCTTCGTTATAAAATTTAAGGCCATGAATTTGTGCATATAACATATCATATGCCAACAGCATGTGAAGTGTGTCCAAAGCCCTTGTGGCATATGTTTAAACCACCAGCGGCATACGAATGTAAAAGGTAAGTGCTTTGTTTTTATTTAAACTTTATTCAATTATATACTTATTCCTTTCTCTTAAGATGCCGCAATAAAATTCACAAGGAACATGTTGACAATAATGACCCTCTAGCACCTTGCAAGCTACATCATGATCCTCATAGTGCCAGGGAAATGCTTTTGTTAGCTTCCAATACAGATGAACAAAACTTATGGGTGTCACGTCTCTCTAAACGTATCCAAAAATGTGGATATAAAGCAAATTCTTCTTCTAATAATAATAGCAATAATACTGACGGTAGTAAAATATCACCAAGGTGAGATCATTAACCCACTAACAAGTGTCATCATGGTCTATCATCATATAATTTATCTTTATTTGTTTCCATCTTTTGGGGTTTTCTTTTTAAAACACAAAAAATATGTACTCCAATTTAAGCATTTATGTCTTTAAATTTTACATTCTTATTAAATACATCAAATTAATTTTTTAAGTCTCTTCTTTTAAGACGTTCCACTATTAGAACAAAAAAGTGAATAGACTATGAAAATGAAATAATCCTCTTTAAGCTATTCTGAGTAATTTGTCACTTAAAACTTATCTTTACCAATTTTTTTATTTTACTATTCTCACCTAACTAATGTAGTTCTTCCAAATAATAAAAACTTTCGTACGAACGTCGCCTTAGAACAACTTAGCTCGATAAATTCACTTCCTATAATTTCTAAAAAAAAGAAAATATATTTATGAAAAATTCAAAGAACAACTTACACCAGACTGTTTCGATAAAACTTATAAAAATTAATATGACAACGATAACGCCAAACACGATAAGTGTGCATGTTTAACTTGGAGCATATTTTTTTCTTTAGTTCAAACTAATTTTTCTATATTTATAATTTTGATTACAGTTATTTTTACTAATAAAAACTTATTTTCTCTTTTACCATCATGCTTATATGTGTCTAACGATATAAAAAAACAAAATTTAACAAAACAAAAATCATTTAAATTGGTAATTAATTGTTTTAATACAAAAATATTAAAACAAAACTTATTTTTTTCTTTCCTGTATCTTCTGTGTGTGTTTTTCTAAAACGCTCGTAAACGCTCGTAACTACCTTCATTATTTCATCATCATAACATTGCTGATCCTTAAAAAACAATATAACAACAAAAACAGCCAATCAACACGTTCCAATTACAAGCCATATGCAGTTAATATACAAAGATCAGCTACGCTGCCAGCAAATTCATCATTAAAACAGTGATTTAAAATATATTTTTTTGTTAATTTCGTTTAAAAAAGGATTCTTAATAATTTAACATTTAGTTTTATCATTTATATTATTTTTAAATTAAATTATCATATTTTTTTTAATATAGTTTGCTGTTTATACATATATATACATAAATCTGTAACAGAGTTGTTTTTTTCATTTTTTAAGTTGCTATTTTAATTTGTTTTTAATTTTGTTATTTTGCTTTCTCTCACTCTCTCGCTCATATAATAATGAATTTTTTTTACAATTTTTCCTATTTTAATCTGTTTTTCTTTAATTTCTTTATGTTTATTAAACAAATACTTTTAAATTTATTTTTAATTAACTTAACATTAAAAAACTGAAACAGAAACGTACATTAAAAACATTCATTATCTTTATAAATATTTATGCTAATTAATCGAAAGAATAGAACACAAAACTGAAAAACCGAAAAATTGAATTTTAATATATAAATTTAATTTTTGTATTTTATTTTTTTTATACAAATATTTTATAAATTTAAAAATAAGTTTTCAATTATCATCCCTAAAGAAAATACAATAATTTAGGCACTAAAATGTAACTTAAAAATAATAAAAAAATAAATATATATATATATATATATTTTTTTTTTGTATTTTTATATATATAAATAGAGTAAATATATTTTTAAGCAATTGCCAAAACTCTTAGAAGAGAGCCAATTTAAAAAAATATATATAAAAAATAAAAAAAATATAAAATTTTTTCGAAAAATCCCATAAAAAACCAACTCCCTTTACTTACAGGCAACTTTTTTTTGTTTAGAAAAAATATAACAAATCTTTTTTAGTTTTTTTTTCTTTTTAGATTTGTATGACATTGAACTGAGAAGCATTTTTAAAACTGCATTTGAAAGTTATACACTTTTTTTATTTAACAATAACAACCAATTTTTGTTTATTCTCTTACAAAATACGAAACACGAAAATGACTACTTTAAACACGATAAAGATGAAGGTTGCCTTCTTTAAATAGAACAAGTTTTAAATATAAAAAATTTAATTAATGGCTTTTAAAGTAAAAAGAAATTTTTTCTGTAAGGCATTGCTTTTCTAATATTAGGCCAAGCAACTATACAAATAGCTTTTACTTATTGTCACATCCATATTATTCTAACCGGAATTGTCCGAGAATCTTTTATTAAAAAAATATTATTAAATGTATACCTTTAGGATATAACCTTTAAATGCCTGAAGTTTAAAATTTGATACCGGACTTAAAATTGAATCGTATATGTGAAATTACTAAAGTCTTTTGATTTTGTCTGCATATGTGATAGATACCATTCCATCTGACAATCTAAGGCAATTAAATAAATGTCAATTGACAACATTGCATAAATTACATAAATACATTAATATAATTTAACAAATCAGGCTTTAAAGGCTTAGGAAATTATACGTGTGCCTAAAATTGAAACAAAATGTTAACTTGAGTAACTCGAAGTAAGTTTTTGGTTTTTGCTCTAACTTCTAGTGTAACGATCTTTTCCATTAATGAATTTATAAATATCTTCTGCTAGAAAATAAATATGAAATAATAATAAATTACAAATTTTAAAAAATTCCTTTTTTAAAAAAACATATTTTGTTTTTTTAATATTATAAATGCTCTTCAGTTCAATTTGATGAGTTATGAATACATATCGCAGAATTACTTCAATTGTGTCATAACTAAAAAACAACATTTTTCATGAGAGCTGTTTTAAATTTTCAATTTCCTATTATTTAGCATTGATAGAGGAATAAACATTTCATTCCTGTGCTCTTAAATTTATATGAATCAGAAAGAATTTTGTACACAGTAGATATGATAATACTGCGCAAATCATATGTTTTGAGTTATGACACTATTGAAATAAGTGAGCGGTATAAGTATTATTCAAAAGCAAACCCGTTTTTATGTTTTCCCACTTTTATTTCTCTAAAGTTCTCGTAATATTTCTTAATAATTTTATAATTTTACGTTTTACTAAGTATAAACAGAAGTAAAATTAATTACCTATTATGCAATTAATGATTCCATACTTAAAAGTATCAAACACGAAGAAAAAGTTATTTTTATACATTTTTAATTAATATATTTATATATATCTAAAGTATTATGGAAAAAATATTGAAAAAAAATGAAAAAATATAACTTTGTTTTGTTTATTTTAATTTGTATATTTTTTATTATAATTTTTTTAATATTATTCTTTTCTTATTTATTGCTTAAATATTATTTTTATAGTTTTTATTTATATTTTTTAATTAAATGCATACAAATATTATTTTTTTTTTGTTAAAATTAAATTTTATAAAATTTGCTTCTATAACTTAAACAATTATTCTTATACATATTCTTCTCTAAACCATTATTAAATGTAATAATTTTATTTTCTTTACTTAAAGTTATATATATTTATATAATTTACCTATAAATATAAAACAAAGAAAATTTAATAAATATTAAAATTATTTGATAAAAGCCAACCAATAATTAAACTTATACAAAAAAAAAAAAAAAAAAAAAATCTTAACTTTTTATTATGCTTTTGTTTTATTTGAATTGCTGAAGGTTTTTTACATTTTGTTTTATTTTTTTGTTTGAAATAGTTTTCATTTTATTGTTTCGTTTTGTTGCAGCTTGTTACATTTGTTGTTTAATACCACTTACATTTATTTATTATATCTGCTGTTGTCGTTAATATGTATATTGTTTGGTTTTTCTTGGTTATATACATTTAATTTCAACACTTTTAATTTTACAGTCGTTTAAAAATTCTGCGACATCAATTATCCGTACAAAAACCTTAGCAAACTTTCTACAACACCACCAACTGTAACTGCATTGTCATTTACTTCACAACTATCGACACGTCTAAGTAATCGTTTGCTCAACAGTTTTATACGACGTTTTCGCAATAAAAATAATAATAATAGTAATAGTGGTAATAGCAATAACAACGACGAATAAATCAAAAATTAATGTTGTTTTAAAAATTACGAATTTATTTATTATCTCTCTAAGTCTTGTTAAACTTTTGAGTGTTATTATTAAGAAATTATATTTCCTTTTTCTCAATTAATTACTATTTATATTCATAAGTTACATTCCTATCTGTTATCCTTATTGTAACAAAAATAATTGTTTTGTTGTATTCTCTTAAAGCATTTATAGTTTAATCATAAAATCATAATTCAAATAGAAATAAAAAAAATACTTGTCAAAGACTTATGTGTAGTAAAATGTGCCTTGTATATATATACAAACATTTATCAAAAAGGTAATCTACATAATCAGGCATATTTTTTTATAATACATTCATATATACATATATGTAATGACTTATATACGTATAGATTTAGTAATTTAAATTATTTAATTTAAACACATATCACTGAAGAATTTTACAGCAATGACGTATAAATCATAATTAAAAAAAAATAAACAAATAAATTTAACGTACTTTAATATTCGAAAAATGTGCTGCTAATTTTAATACGAATAACAGTGTGCGACAAAAAAGAACAAAGTTTAAATATCTGAGAAGTAATTCTACTTTTTTGATGTGAGCTATCGAGTACCATAAGAAACTGTTTAGAAATTTTCGAAACACCTCCAAAATTTTGAGTTACGGAAACTGAAAAAAATCATGTAATTCCTAACAAATTGCCAGTTTCCTAACAATTTTACGCATTTTTCACAAGATGCATTACTAAAAAGCTTAAAAACTACGTCAATTTCCAAAGGATTTCTAAAACCAAAGATTCTTTTTATTTATAACTAGACATAGTTTCTTATTTAATTTGAAAATAGTAAGGTTCCTGTATAAATAAGTGCTCAAAAGCATTTCTAAACTTGAAAAAAATTTATAAAAATATTTGTTTGAAAAATGCACACAGATTCCTCAAGGTAACTTAAATAACATGTATTTCGGTTAAAATGTCTATGGTCTTCATTTCCAAATCCGCATAGAAACTTAAAATCGATTAAGATTTAGCTAAGTTATCAGATTATAAGTGCATGAAGGTATGAGAAACCGTTTTTTACGCGTAGCTCAAGTTTTTGAAGGGGTTTTGAAAATTTCAAAAGAGATTCTAGCTATCATGTAGTATCATGTATTTTTTTCTGTCGCACTTTGTACCTTTGTTTTTCCTTAGGGGAAAATTAATTACTTGTCTTATAAATGAACAAGAAGTTGTTAGAAAGAACATTAAAACTTTTAAATCATTAAGAGTGATTAATATTAATGGTTATTTAGAAAAAGAATTATTAGTCTATATGTATGAACAAACTTTTTTTTTTATATACATAATATATCGACCCCTTTGCGCGAAAGTATCGTATGTTATATTTTTACGAAATTGCTTTTAGATGCAGATATATTCCCAAGTTACAAACTCACCACATAGTAAATCATTATATCGGCTACTGAGTCACATTTTAGATTTGCAATGATGTTACTAGCCATGGCAAAGAAAAGTTTGATTTTTGTAACATATGATAAATTCGCTTAAATAGCTCGATATACAATAGTAATTTTTAATAATAATAGTGTATGTGTTCTTTTGAAAATGTATTTCATAACGGTTTGATATGTTAAAAAATCGATTATATTTTGTATTAAATAAAAAGTAAATAGCGATTCAACAACTACAATAATGATAATAAAAAATAATTTAGTTATAAGCAGCAGATTTGCAAATTGAGTCCCATTTAGTAATAAGAATAAAACACAGAACAGAAAATGTTCTTAATGAAAAAATGTAAGCATTTGCTTTCATAAAAAGAAAACGAAACGAACTTTACAATAAAATCATATTTTATATAAACATGAAATAAGCGTTTATTTATGTATGTGCTTAAATGCACATACGAAATAAAGTAGGTAAATTTAAGCATTATTATTTATGTAGTTGCATTAATAACATGAGTTATGTTGACTTTTAACTGCTGAAAATTTCTTAGACCTAACTTACCTCCAAAAAAAATAATAATTCAGAGGTACAAATTCAAAGGCATTCACGCAAGCCATAAAACAAGTTAATTTCGTGAAATAACATCAACAAAATGAAGTTTCAATAATTCGATTTTATGTTATGTATCACTAGCTAGTTGAAACTACATTTTGTTGGTGTTAATCTCAGTGATTTTTGGAAATAGAAATAATTATGAAAAAATATGGACCGATGATGATATTTCATATCTCATCAATAAACAAGAGTTGCTCTATAAATTTGTCGAAATAAGCACAGATTTCTGTAATGTAGAAGCGTTCCTGGAAAATAATATATGTTTCGATATAGAAGAGTAGTTTAAGTCGACTTAAGCTTTTTTTACTTACCAACATATAGTCGTATTCGATGTTCCCTTTTTCGTATCTCGTCTTTTGTCATATAAATCTGTGTCGTTAAGTAAGAATATCATAGCTTAAGTCGATTAAGCTACTCTTCTATAACAAAGTGTACCATTTATTGCTTAAAATGGTGTCTTGCTTTCCAAATGTTTATTTAATTTAAAGTTGCTATGCATCAGGTTGTATTTTCGCGTAAAAGCGCTCGAATTTTGTTTTGAAGCTCATCAGTTTTTTAATAAACAATGTTCGAGCAATGTGCAATGTGTTAATAAGAGTTGCGGGTTAAAAATTATACAATATGAAAAATATGGAGAACACTTTTGGAATTCTGTGTTAAATGTTCATATCTATAGAAGTTTTTTCGGTAAATTTTATTTGCATTTAAAATGTTTTAAAAGGTTTTTTTTCTTAATATGTACATTGAGTGCATTTCACTTCAATCGCTTTACTATTCAAAATGCGTGCATACGTTTTTACCAAAAACAAATGAATTCGAGGCCACCAAAGAAAATAATTTTCGTTTAATCTTTTCTTTGCCATAAATACGTAAGAAGGTAATTAATTAGTGTTAAAAAACTATTTGTAGGAAACAAAATGAAAATAAATAGAAAAAAATAAAAAAATAAGACAACAAAACTTTCATTTTATTTTGAAGAAGTTAAACGTTAAAAAATCACACAAAACACGAATTACCATAAAAACAACAATAACAATAAAATGATTGGAATAGTCAAAAAAAAAAGAAGAAAAAATACAGAAACGAAAAAATTACACACTTGAAATGAATTAAGAAATAATAAGAAAAGAAAAAAACAGAAAAAATTAACGTTTAAAATTTGGTAATTGTATAATAAATTGGAGCAACAGTTTTTCATAAATATTCAACTCAAAATTCAATAGTGTAAACCGCCCAACTACTAAACAGTAGATGGCCTAATGGATTGTCGGACGGACAAAAAACCGTGAATGAGGTTGTATTAAATTTGGAAACAGTTGGTTTAATGGCTATAACGATGATGATGATGATGATGATCATGATGGTTTCGATTATACTCATAGGGTTAGACAAATGAATACAGTGATTGGAACGTATTTACACACATCGACGATTCACATAAAGTGGAAGTGCATGTGTTACAATAGAAAAAAAAACAATAAAAAAATTGTTGGTGGTCATTAATATTTTGATAAACAAGCTTTTGTGGCCAATACGCTGCTGGTATGTTTATCATGAAATCTTTTTAATTTTGAATTTAAATGTATTTCTTATTTTAATTTATTTAATACCTACAACAAGTTATTGCTGACGTCTATATCTATTTTTAAAAATTTTTTAATACTTTATGTTAAAATAAGATTTTGAAAATTAAAAATATTTTGTGGAATTGTATTTGCAAAATAAGGATGGTTCGCTCTTAATATATAGAAATACAGAAATAGAATTTTGTTCTAAAAGCTTTGACGTCATCGAACACACACACACTTTACCACCATCTCTTCTTGTTGGCTGTTCTTTGTATACTTTTTAGTGGTCATATTGTATTTGCAGTATTGAAATTTCATTTTCATTCTGCCTCCACGTCTTATTACTCAAGTCTGGGTAGATCAAAATTGTCTTGATTTAGAATCAATTAAATCGATATTTATCATCTAGAACTTATTTAATTTGCTCTTACTAGTTCTCCAAGCCCTTCTTATATTTGGCCAAGTTTTGACTAAGCCAATCGTGGAACGAAGTCAGATATTTTTATTATAAACCTCGCTTAATTACCTAAACAGTGATCGCTTTGAATGATAAACAATTAAGCTAACAAACCAGATATTTTTTAGATTTTTAGTCTAAGGATAGTATACTCATGTGACAAAAGTTATCGAAAAAATTTACTGCTTCATCTACTAATGCATTTGGCCAATTGGTTTTAAGTAAATATCAGCAAATTCGGTTTTATATTTTTATATGTATATATGCATGTATGTATGTGCGTACATATGTACGTCAAAACCAAAATTTTTTGTCTATCGTTAGTTATTTTATTCAGACAGAAATCCGTTTGAACGTAAACGTTTAAAATTATCGTGCAGCCTTTGAAATAAATACAATTCTCGAAAGTTTTATTTTCTCTTCTTCTTAATTTAACTGGTTTTCTTATTATAATTTTAATATAAATTTAATTTTGTTTTTATTTGCATATTTTAAATAATATTTCATTATAAGATACAAAGAGCCTAGTCTTTAAACTACTTATGTATGTTGATTAGCAATTAACATTTTTAGTCTTTATCACTTTTTGTCTTTTATTCATATTTATTAGTTATTTTTCGTTCCCAACTAATTTTAGATTATTGTGCAAAACGTCTTCTGATAAAACAAGATTATTTTTTTATAAAGTTCATATGCGAGTGTGGTTTTTATATGTCATCAATGATTTCTAGTTCAAGGTTTTTGAATTTTTAAATATGTATTTATTTTAAAATTATTAATGTGAAATTTAAATATGAGGTTTTTGGTTTTCTAGAATATCGTTTTTTAGTAACGATTTTATTGTTTATTTAGAATTCAGCTAAAAGTAAAAGTAATAAATTTTCGCATGACAAGTTTCCTTCTGAAGTCTTTCGTTTTTTAATTTTTTAATCACATGGTGTTGTTTTCAATAAAGAAATGCTTTTAAATTTAAACAAAAAACAATTAAATGCTAGTGCAATATATTTTATTGATTACTTAGAATTTATTTATCTTTAATTTTAAAAATTTCATACTCCATGCATGTATGTGTATCGTTGGCCTAATAGTTATAAAAAGGACGTAACTCGATTTTTTTTTAAATAGCGTTTTTAACTTTTTCTGGTAGAAAATTCGGTGATATATTTTTGAATATAGCAGATTTATAGTTTATTACAAAAAATCCGTAAATAATTCAATATTGTTTTGTAAAGAATAAAATAAATAGAAATAAACTTCCTAAAATCTTTAAAAAATAGAATTAGAAACCAGCACTGAATTTATTGCTCGCGTTGAGCTAACATTGTATTATTTTTGTTTCTTGTGTCAAAGATTTTTTGATTTTATTTAGTTTTTTCCCTCTTCTGTAAAGAAACAAAAATCGAGATACGACCTTTATGTATGAAAACTTTATTTGAGTCGATAGAATGAACTGTAAATGTTGACCGCGGCTACGTCTCAAATGGTTCATACACTGGGTACAATTTTGGCATACTCTCTCCAATATATCGGCCGGTATCTCACTCTCTTCAATATTGGCTTCCAGTGCGTCAACCGTTGCGGGCTTTTCCATATGCACCTGAGCCTTAACATAGCCCTACAAAAAATAGTCTAAAGGTGTTAAATCGTACGATTTAGGCGGTTGACAGGTTCCAAACGTGAAACAAACTGTTCTCTGAATTCGCCTCTAAATTGGGCCACTGTTTCGCGTTTGTGTGGCATGTTGCACCGTCTTGGGCAAAAAAAAAAATTGTAATCATTGCATGGTAGCGCTCGCCATTCGCAGTAACGTTCCTGCCTTCGTCGTCTTTAAAGAAGCACGGTCCAATGATGCCCAAAGTGTGCTTCTGGCTGCTTTTCAGACTAACTACCGCAAGTTCGCTTGTTTACGTATCCATTCAACCAGAAATGAGCTTCTTCGCTGAACACAAAAAAAATTCTTAACCGAGCATGAATTTCGATAATAAAATTCAGTAATCTGCAAGCGTTGTACGTTTATATGTCGATTCATGGTTAAATTATAGACCAAACTGAATATATTTGACAGTAACATGTTACACGAAAACAGCTAAGCTGCCAAAAACAGTGTTGTCAAAAACAAGTTGCTAAAAAATCACCCGATGTATTAAGCCAACGATGTGCATTTATGTGACACTTGAATAATAAACAAGTTATTAATTTTAAAATGAAAATCTGATCTTTTTTTCCAGATAAGAATACTTCTGAAATATTTTTAACATTTAATTTAAATAAAAATTAAAAAAAAACAAATTTTAATTAAATATCTATTTAAATATAATTTACTAGAGTAACACTTCCCGCTTTGCTATAAGCATTTATGTTGTATACCTAGAGAATGTATTCCACATAAGAAAAATTTAAAGGAATGCACACATTTTATATGGGATAAATACGGCATCACAAAAGGACATAGATAAGAATACATACATATATAAATAGCTTTTAGCCGGTGTGCTTTGTGCAATACCCGCTTATCTAATCCCTCACGCTTTTTGACTGATGAGGATAGGTAACGAAACTTTAACTGCTACCGTTTTCCACACATCCAAAATGCTATATTTAGTATGAATGTTCAGCTGCCACGCCCACTTATGCAAATTACTAAGTTATTAACTGATTATTTGTCCTGTACAGGAAGTTGTTTAAACAAATTTAGAAAATTTATTATTCAATTCCGCCTTCTTTTTGATTGACGATTTATATTGATTACGGACCTATTTGTACCAAACTTAGAGACTCTTACTGTTACCGTTTTGGAGATATAGACAATATAGACAAGACAAATTTTATGGGCGTGGCACTGCAAGTGTTTGAAAAAAATACTACGCCTGTATTGATTCGTAAATGGTTTGAGTAGTTCTCAAGTTATTAAATGATGAACATATTTTTATACATATACCTATAGCACATAGGCGATCATTTTTTTTTTTGAAAAGATATACATGGTTTTGACAGGTTAAACTTTAGCTGAAAGATTGTTCAACTCACGAACGTGGAGGTCAAAAAACTAAATTTCTCTGAAACTCGTTGTACGGTCTCCCGAACAATCAACCACAAAGGGATGTAATCTAGAGATAAACGAAATCTATTTTGAAACACATTCTATAAGAACGCATTTATCGTACTTTAGATTAGGGCTGCCAGACGTACTGTTTTTGTCAGTAAATATATTGACATTTTGATTGTAATGATTTACGCATAACATGTAAATCAGCACGTAAATGTACTGATTTTTTCATGTTTGCACTATTTTGTACTCATCTTATTTTAAAATTTTTTTCAACATAATTTGCTTTTCACTGAGTCTTTTTGAAAGAGCTCCAAGACATAAGTGTTTAATGCAATCCAATAAAAAAAAACTGCAGAGACTAAGGGAAGAAAGCGTGGAACAACTGTCGGCTTGGAAGAACTTTCAATTCGTACCTCAAAGATTAATGCTTTCAAGTCATCAAATATCCTGAAGAATAAACTTATTGATCCTGTTTCAAGTCGACAACACCCGCACCGTAATAGTTAGAACAACATGCTACGGTCTGACGAAACGAAGATTAATTTGTTTAGGTCAGATGCCAAATCGTATGTACATACAACATATTTTAATTACATTTTATACTTTATTTGACTTTATTTATTCACTGCTGGTTTTAGTTCAACTAGGCGGCGTCCAATAATTTTGGCCCAAATAATTTTGTGTTCAATACAAACCATCAGTTAAAATGTGGCCGGAATTGGATAAGTGGGAGTAACACCTTCCATACAAAGTAAATATTGATTTTTGTATATCTTTGAAACGGTAATAGTGGAAGGTTCTGGGTTTCGTCTAGATAACTTCGTAGTTAATACACATCATCAATCGAAAGATGGGTGAAATTGTATAAGTGGATGTAACACCCCCAATACAAAGTAAAATTTGTTTTTAGTATTTATAGAAAACGTTTGGAATGGCAAACTTGGTTTATATGTGTTGGTAGTCAATAAAAATTATTGATTTTAATGCATTCTTTTAAATTTTTCTTATAAGGACTACATATTATGGGTATACAACACAATGGCTCCTAGCAACGCGGAAAGGGTTACTTTAGTATGATATATTTAAAAGCTGAGTTTATTCCAATTCAGTTTCTGATATTTTATTTGATTATTTCTCTGATGTACCTAAATTCTTTCTATTAAAAATATTAATAAGGATGTCTTTTGATTCGAACCAATCATCAAAAATGCTTACAGAATCAGTTCGAAAAGAAAACGCGGAAGGTTGAAGAAAAATGGAAAGAGTTTCTAAATATCATCTATGAATTTGGAGAAATAATGTACCTTTTTATTTGCTACTTCAGAATACATTTTTAGACAAAGTACAAGAAATTATAGACAAACTACAAAATGTGATAAATATATTTAACTTGTTTAAAAATACTATATATAGGGTCCGCCAAATAAATTTTTTTTTTGAAAACAGGGCGCAAAACATCCTGTTGAAACCAAATGTTGCTAATATCCTCCTCTTCAATTTTTGTGAACAAAAATTTGTTCAACATGGCCCGATAACGATCGCCATTGACTGTAACGGCCACTCCTTGCTCATTTTTGAATTATGCCTCTGGACAAAATTCACACCAAACAGTGACTCGCCTTGGGTGTATCGGCTTTTCAATGTACGCGTGCGGGTTTTCTGAGCCCCAAATGCGACAATTTTGCTTGTTTACATACCCGCCAAGATCAATATGAGCTTCATCTTGAAAGATATTTTTTTTTGGCAAAATTGGCGTCTTCTGTAAGTCGATCGCAGGCCCACTTAGCGAAGCGAAAAAATCGTATACACAACCATATTCGTTCAGCGGAAGGATAAAACTAATTATCTGTCGAATCAGACATGAGCTAAGTGTTACCATTCACGAAATAAGCACTAGTTGAAAAAAAAACGTTAGATGGCGGACCCGTTATTTATATGAGTATCACCATAAAAATATAGATTTTGTTTTTAATAAAATATGTACTGATTTTTAATTGAATTTACTGACTTTTTTCTGTTATGTACTGATTTATTTAATTTCAAACCTGCCAACTCTAGTTGTGGTATATAGACTATGCCACAAAAGTCTATGGACATTATGTATTGAAATACTAAGATCGCCTTGTTTCAGAAGTGATGCAATATGTAAAATATGAAAAAACCTAATTTTGCTTCATATTCCATAGATCATCGTTTTTGTGACAAAAGAAATTTAGATTTTTAAGCTTTTTTTTAATTGTTATTTCATTTTATAATTTTGTATTTCATTATAAAATTAAATTAAATGCTGTAATACAAAAAAAAAAATAAAAAAAATATAAAATTTATACATACAAATACATGCATACATATGTATATATGACTTTTGTGGCATAGTATAGTTCAATTAATAATTTGTAGATGTTATAATAAACTGGAAACGATTTCTATTGCCTAGGATGCTACGTTTTGTTTTAAAATTTTCTAACTGTTCAAAAACAATATTTTCCATTAAAAAGTTTTCATAAAAATTGTATTGTTTAATTTTTATAAATCAACAATTTCTTTTTTTTATGAATATGAAGGTTTCTATTTTTTAATTTTTTTTTTTTTTAGAAAAATTGTATTTACAATGCACAAATAATATATTATATAATCACTTGTAAAAATGTTGTTATATGAGTAACTTGATTACCAATTTACAATATTTATTAATTATGATATTTTATAATTAATAATTTTCAATTAATAAAACAGAGATCATAATTTACCATTTTTAGCAACAATTGCTATTCTTTTTTGTATTAATTTATCATTAACATCAGATTTTTTTAATTGGCAATAATGTTTATGTCAATACGATGTCATTGAATGAAATATTTCATTAGAGAGAAATAAAACACAAAAAAAAACCGAAATATAGTATAAAAAAAATCAATTAGTTGTACTCAACACTTAAATGATGTTTTATTATTTATATATTTAATTTATTTTTAATTTTTTTATATATTTTTATGCAGTTGCTTTTTTTGTCGGTTTCTTATATGGCATATAGTTTTTGTTTAATTAAAATCACTCATACGTCCTGTGGTGTTTGATGTCAGTTTATTTTCGCTTTTTCTGCTTTTTGTATATAAATTAGAGGCTATAAAACATGATTGGCATGATTGAATATTGACATTTTTAATTGGTAAAAAATGTAAGCATTTTAGTCAAGGTTGTGAACTTCTTTAATTAATAATCGAAAAGAGTTTTAAATTATAAAACAAAAAAAAAACAAAAAACAAACAAAAAACCCACAAAAATATTTAAATTTTTACACCAACGGTGTCAAGAGATGACAATACCAATTACCTAGATTTCCTAGATTTTTTTCTTATTAATTTATTTTTTTTTTTTGCAAAATAAACTTAACTTTATTGAATTTAGATATAAGACAGTTCTCTTTTGAATATTATTTATTAATGTTGTAATTTGTTTGTCTTCGACTGGGTTGAATATTTGTAATTTTGTTGTTTTTTTTTCTTTTTTTTGGTAAAAACAAATTAATAATAATAGAAAAACAAGTAGACGCACCCTAAAAAGATCAACTACAACAAAAAAAGTCATACAACATACAATGTGGCGCCTATTTTTTATTTTTATTTTTTTTTAATAAAAAAATTGAAAAAACAAATTAATAATCAACACTTTTAAACTACCACATAGAAACTACGTATAAAATCTTTTTTATTATTATTTTGTGTGCACTTTACAAAGCCAACAACAATATTAAATATGAATTAACCAAATTGAACCAGTATTACAATAATAATAATTACAAATATTTCTAATTTTTCACTTGTTTGCATTAAAATTTTCATTTCCATCGAAACAAGTTTCGGCGCTAGATTTTGAAAATGTTGAAGGCATATTTCTTCTTCTTCTTCTTCTTCTTCTTCTACAATATGAACAAAAAAATAAAAGTTTTAAATATTTTAAATATTTCAACTCCTGAGCTTTTATTCAACAAGAGCCAGGCAATAAAATGAAGATTAACAAAATGTCAAATCAACGTTTTTTTTTTGCTTTATCTGTAGTTGTTGTGTTATTTTAGAGGAATAAAGAAAAAAATAAACAATATTTTTCGGAAAATAAAGCAAACAAAAAAATAAATGAAAAATTCATGAAATGAAGCGATTTATTTTATGTGATTTGTTGTTTTACAAGAAATTATTTATAATATTTCTGTTTCTTTATACTCATACATACGTATGTACGTATGTATGCATGTATGTACATATGCATACACATACTCTTTATTTTTCTATACGATATTTTGTTTTTGTTTTATTAAAAACCTGTCTTTTAGGGTGTGCTTTTTCAATGATTACTTTAATTCAAACGTTTGCACTATGGGCCAGGGAATGCAACGAAAATCAATTAGAAGACGGAAAAAAAATCAAGAAGAGAAAAGGAAATACATAACAATCAGTATTATAAGAAGTCGAAGTAGCCAACGGAGTATCATCTCTAACCAGAGTGCTGCGACGTCTTTTCACCATGCTGATAGTTGTAGTAATAAGAATAATTATTATTCGTTTTTATTAACAAAAGAACTTGTTACATATGACCATATGATATCGTTTATTGTTAACTCTCCCTCTCTCTCTTTCTCTCTCTCTCTCTCTCAAAATATATTATAAGACAAAAATCTTAAAAAAATTGAGGATAACTTAACTTTAGTTTTCGGCCTTTGAACCTGTGATTTGTCAAGAGATTCAGTGTTGAATTCCCTCCCGGACCGGTATTGTTGGTCTACCGGGATCTTAGTTCGGGGAGAGTTTGATCTCAATTTGTTAACCGATGGCTCTAAAATGAATAACTGTCGATCTTACTGGAGAGATCGCTGAGTCCTCCCAAGTTGAAATCATGGCCATTGCTATATGCGCAGAGATCAACTTAGACAGCGGCCTTAAGGGTGAGACCACTAATGTATCCTCTGACAGTCAAGCTGCCTTAAGAGCGATCGGCTCGAATCGTATGAATTATAGACTGGTTAAATATTGCTACGAGAGGTTGCAGAGGCTGGTGCTTAGAAACAGGATCCAGTTGTTTTGGGCACCTAGACACTATGGGATAAGTGGCAACGAAGCAGCGGATGCATTTACTAGAAAAGGTTTCTCGAAACCCTACATTGGTCTGGAACCCTACTGTGCGGCACTTCTTACCAATACCTTCCATCTGATTAAAGATTGGGAAATTGCTAGATGCTTGGAATGCTGAAACACTCAAAGGGGACTTAGGCACGATAAGGTAGCGATCAGCCCACCATTTTGAGCGTTGCTTTGAGGTTCTTAAGTATGGCAGGCCGAACTTGAAACTCCAAAGAAATTTCTAACTGGCCATTTTGGATTGAGAACATGGCGATCACGGATGTGGATGTTTATACACTGTGCTACTAGGCACCAGAGACGGCGGAACACATATTGTGTGATGGGGGGTTCTTGATAGGAACATGGAATAGGGTCTCATTGGGAAACATATCCACCATTATGGTTCCAGATCTGCTGATGTGCATTAGGAAGGCAGCAGATCTGCTGAACAAACTGTAGACCAGAAGTGGCACAATGGCTCGCAGTGTTCTGTATGAGTGCCTGGTCAGAATTTAATGATAATGATAACTTTAGCTTTCTACATATCAAACATTGTACTTGAATTGAATACAATCAGGTGTATCCGAACTTTACAGTAAAAAGTTAATCATTTGATTAATTTGAAAAAGTCAATCACTACTATTTACATATTAGCGATAAATAAAAGTACCATTAAAAAAGCCTAATTCCGCTTTAGAATAAACCTGATTCTTGGCTCCGTTAATAAGATTTTGTTTGGACCCATAGTGAAATTATTCAGCATTTCAAAGATTATATTTTGAATGCTTTGACAGTAATTTCTTGTTGTTGTGGCTAATACTGATGGTGGTGGTGTTAATGCAGCAGTACCACCACAGGTACAATTTCAACCAATAACACTATCAACACTATAACCCAGAGCAGCATTAATAGCGTAAGCAACATGAATAGCAGCAGCAGCAGCGGCATTAACAAGCTTGTAGCTTTTGAACACGATTATAATAATAAAAAAGCAAAAAAATACAAAACAAAAAAACCGACTAAAATATGTTAAAGAAATAAGAAACAAATTGTTTTCTTGAGTCTATAGTCAAACCATCAAGCATTAGTCGTTATTAAGAAGTTGTACTAAGCTAACACGCTTTAAACTTAAGGTCTAAGCGTTAACTTAAAGTTGGTTGGTAGAGTTAAGCAAAGAAAAGAAATTTATATATTAAAAAAATTAAAATCGTAAAGAAATTTTAAATTAAATATTGTAAAAGAAATAAAAAATAAAAAATTCGTTAACAACAACGAAACTATAGTATTCTAAAAATCAAAAAGGCTGATATTTTAAAATAAATTAATTATATTCTAACAAGTTCGAAAGAAACTAAAAATTATATAAAACAATAAACACAATGAAATTCTTTAACATGTGAGTGTTTGTCCATTATTATTCTAAAAACTTATTATTTTTAAAAGTTATAAACTTTTCTTAAAAAAATATATACATATATATTTAAAATAATATGTAACATTAAAATATACTCACTTATATACACACATACGTACATATAAGAGTATAAAGTGCCTATGGTTATGTGTATGTGTGTGTGTGTGTGTGATTATTTTATAATTAAAACCGTCAGTATGAAATAAAATTAGTGTCAAGTTATCTACCAGAGTGTTATTTATTCTTTTCATTAATTTTTTTTAAAGGACAAGGGTCATTTTCTCATAGTACTACCAGTCTAATAATGTTTGTTTCTTAAGTCTTTTGATTTGTTTGGTTTCTGCTTTGTCGTAGATGGTGTTGTTGTTTTTGTTATGTTGCATTCGAGTTTTTCTCTTCGAACCATTGCTGTCAGGTGATGAGATTGTAAAAAAAAACAATATTAATAACAGCTATAACAACAACAAGAAACAAGTAAAAGAAGAAGAAATACATACATACATACTTACATATATATGTATGTATATATAAAATATATATAAAATTAGTCTTAAGGCGATTTCAAAAGTTTAAATGTCAAATAAAACAAGTTTGTTTCTTAAGTCTTTTCTGTGTATTTCTTATACCACAAAAAAAAGATTTAAAAAAAGCACTTTACAATCAATAATTAACTGTTAAAATAAGAAATTACAGAAAAAGCAATATTTCAAATATGTACTGCACTATTCCTTAATGTAAGATATTGATTATGAACAGAAAAGCAAATCGGGGCTTTTCTCTATTTCCTTTATTTTAATCAATTATATATTTGACATTACTATCTCTATGATCTTTTGTTATTTTTCGTGCAGCTTGCCAATACCATCGCTATAGAACCTTCTGTCAATTGAAATCAATTTTTGGCACACATTTAAATATGTGTGTGGTCTGGCATTGTCAAGATGAAACATACAATTTTTTACGACGACCAGCTCTTACCTTTTACCACGATTCTTTTTTTACTTTGTTATTCTCGTTTTTATTCCAGTGTGCCGCATGCCACATCTTCTATACCTTGTATATCAAATAACTGTTATATAGTTGATGCTTAGCTCCTGCTTAACTGCCGATCTTGCTATAGTCATTGCAAAATTTCATACAATTTTTCAGAGATTACTCAAGCATAGTGAGATTCATCTTTGACATCGTAATTTCCTATAATAAAGTCAAACAATCCATTTCTGGATAATATAATCACTTGCAGCATTCACATTGCACATTTTATACAATTTGAATCATGCTTTAATAGTGACTTTTTATATTAAAAAAGCACCCGTTGCTCCCAGTTTTAAATCAGATATTGCTTTTGCCAATAATATAACCTGAAACATTATGTTTCAAACACGTGTTTGTTCGAAAGAATCGAATGCCTATTGCTTGATATATACGAGTATATGTATGAAATCATCTTGTAAGCAAAACTTCATTTTTATTTAGGATTTAAAAATTTAAAGTTTATTGTTTATTTAATTTCCATTAATTTCATTTATTTTCATTTAAATCTTCTGTAAATATTTAAATTCTTATTAACTAATGGATTTCTTGTCTATTCTATTTAAGCCGAAATGTATTTCTCGATTAATTTCTTCAACATTTGCATTTAATATCTATAAAATATTTATAGAGCGACATATTAGCTAGAAATTTCGTTTTAGAAAACTTCTTTTTTATGTAATATTAAGCACGTAGTTTTCTTAAACCAAATGATCACTTAATTAAATGATCGAATCAAGAAAAAAAAAAACAAAAATCAAATCAAATTTAAGCAACGTAGTCAAATTTAATTCAGTAAATAAGAAACAATCTTATACTTAAACTGTCATTTTGCATTAAGACAAAATAATAACAACAACTACTAATATATACACATATATTTATATATACAAAGATCTTTCAAGGTCGTTCGGATCAACTATAACAACTTTAAGCAAAAAAAAAAAATAAAAAATAGAAAACAAACAAGAAAACGTCTTATAATCTACTCAATATACACATTCTTAGGAGTATAACGTACGTACGTACATATGTATATTAAATAAAAGACATAACATGGTTGATTGGCTTGTTGTTGTTTTACTCGTACTCTAATTTAATACATGCGCATGAGCACAAACATACATACATATAATATAACGCTGCCGGTGTTCCATACAACTGCTTAAGATTTAAAGTCTTTCTTCTTAAGATTACAGCAAAAACAAAAATAAAAAAAATCTTAATTTATACAGGCTTTAAATTATTATTGATAGAGTGGCAAGTGGAAAAAAAAGAGAAGAATTAAACAACATACAAATAATATATACACACAGACACACAATTTACATAAATTTTATTAGTAATTAAATAATTTTGGCTTCATTTGTCTTTAGCTGTTTACGTACATGAATATATTTCATGGTAAAAATTTTTAGATTAATTACCAGTTTTTTCTAAATTTTTATATAAATATTTTATATTTATTAAGACAACAACAGCCATAACAACAATATCTGCGAATACAACTAAATTAAGCAATAAATACAAAACGCGTTATGATTTTACTACTTCTAACGTATCTATAAAATAAGTTGTAATTGAATTTTTATTTTATCGTGTGTAATAGAGAAAGAAAGAGATAGATGTATATATGTATATATATGTATATGTATGTATACTTTTTTATTTAATGTTAATTTGTTTCTTTTTTTTGCATAAAATATAATATTGTATATTTGCCCAGAAACAATTTATATGCTTATTTCTTTATATAAATATATATACATACATATGTACGTATATATTTTTTTCATTATAAATCAAGTTTTGTAGCTGTGTTTCATTAGAGATAAACAGGATTTGAATTTACTTATTAGTTTAGAAATGTTATTAGTCTTGATAAATATTTTTATTATGTAAGACATACACACATACATATACATACAATATATTTATTTCTAGAAACTATTGTTGTTATAACATGATAATCAATCGTTTAATTGCAGGTACATTTATATGTACAGAAATATTACAGCTGTTTTAGTTAGCATATAAAAACAAAAGACTTAGAAAACGAACTTTATTAAATAAAGTTGTTTTGCTTGAGAATAACCAAAGACTTAGGATACGAACATTTCCTTAAAATGTATTGATTTCCGTGTATGATTTTGTGATATAACAAAAAACACATTTTTTATTATAATGTTCGGCTAGAACTAAAAAGAAAATTATTATTTTTTAAACAACCAATCAACCTGTACAGTGGGCTAATGGGTAAGACCATTAATATATTCTCTGACAGCCAAACTGCCTTCTGACAGCTAGACTGGTCAAATAATTCTACGATACGTAGCAAAGGTTGGCGCTTAGGAATAGGATACAGTTGTTTATGGCACCTGGACACTGTGAGATAGGTAGTAAAAAAATGGCTGATGCATTGGCTAGGAAAGGTCTCATGACATCATATATTGGTTCGGAAACTTATTGTGTGGCACCACCTACTACCATCCTCAATCTAAATTAGGAAATTGCCAGATGCTTTGAACACTGGAATGCTTAAAGGTGGCTTCGCCACTTTGGGTTGGCGATCAGTCTGCAATTTGGGCATCGCTCTGAAGTTCTCAAGTATGGCAGGCCGGACTTGAAACTCCTGATGAATTTTCTAACGAGCCATTGTGAGAGGCTGAGAGCCCTTCTGAAAAGAATAACCGTCACAGATCTTGATGTTTGTATACTGTGTTCACAGGTATCAGAGACGGCGAAACACATATTGTGTGAATGTGGAGATCTTGATAGGTTTAGATGAAGAGATTTAGATTTAGTGCAAGAGTGCCTGGTCAGAATGATAGTAATAATATCGCCAACAAACAACATAAATTAGTTAATAAGCTAAGAATTGACAATACTATGATAATGTCCAGAAAAAAAAATCTTAACAAAAAAAAAAAATCACAGTCGCATACAGACATACACATGTATTTAAATGATTATGTAGGCCTTTTGACTTTTTTTTTATTGATTTCTTAATTTCATTCTAAAATTATGTTTTTAAAATCCTTTCAAAAAAAAAACAAATATAATTTGTATTTATTTTTTATTTTTTTGGTTGTAACAACTCAAGGACACTTAAAAAATAATATTTATTTATTTACTTTTTTTCAAATACCGGATTTTTCTTCTTTTTTGTAACATAAAAATCAAAAGAAAAAGGTGAAAAAAAACTAAAACGACCCATATTGCAGTCACATGGCTTACTGGCTGATTAATTTCAAATGCTAAGCGTATGTATGTGCAAGTCAATTTGCTGTTTTGGCCATTTAGATACAATATTTTGGCCATTTGTGTATATTGCTACTTAATTGTAATTGTAATTGTAATTGTAAATAAAAATAAGTACGAGTATTATGCAAATAATATTACCAAGAGAAAAAACCGGTATTTTAAATATGATTGAATAGAATTTATTTGCAATTAAAAATGTTTGCAATGCATAGCAATGCGCAGTGCAGTTATTTATCAAGTTATTTAAACATGTGTAACGTGGAGTGTATATGTACATATAAACATATACACATACATACATACATAGGTACATATAAAGAAATAAAGTAACTAAAATTAACAGAATTTACAGTTAAACGTTAGACTTTTCAAAGACATACAAAAGTGAGTCTAACACTCTTATGAGCTTCAAATATATAGTTAAAGACTTGTAAGTCAATACAAAAATATTGTTTGTTGGTAAAGTAGAAATTCTTCTGAATGTTTATTTTTAGACATTCGATTGCAGTTTATGTAATAAATTATTAACAATAAAGTGTTGCTTTATATGACATTGTCGTTATAAATAATAAATTTGATAAATAGTAAAACTTATAGAAAGCCAAAGGTCATTTACATACATCCATACCATACATATAGTATCGTATATCATATGCATAACGAAGAATATTAAGCAGAAATAAAAAAATGGAAAACTGGTTACTCTGAATAATCACCTTAAACAATATTATATAAGACAAATTATAATTTTAAAGCGATTGTGTGGAGCTAAAAACGATATATTTCGAAAATATCGAATATTTTGCAAGCTTGTTTTGTACATCTTAAGTACAATTAGTATGCGGAAGTTTTGCTCGTATTTAAATAAAAATCTTATAAAATGGATTAAATAAAAAATTTTGTTAAAAAAAAAAAACAAATAATCCTGATTCTTTGGAAAAATACAAAATTCTTAAAACTTGTTGTCACAGTACGTGTACGATGTGTTTAATGGTATTAAAACTATAACAAGAGCATGTGTCTTAAGTCTTTTGAATTTTAATTTAATACACGTACCTGCGGTTTTGCTATGAACCAAAGAAACAAACCCGCATCGGTTAAAGAATTTCTTTAGAAATTTATTATAATTTACAGAAAAATGCAAAACACGTTCGTTACATAAAAAATCAAAATTAAAATCAAATTCATTTCAAAACCAACAAAGAAAAAAAAGATTTTTGTCAGATTTTTAGTGTTGCTTGGAATTAAGATACAAGACCTTGATTTTATTTATGTTATACACGAGTATGACAAATAATAATAATTGCAAATTATCAATTATATAATCATTTTAAATTTTTATACATTTCACATCACTCCAATCTTCTTCAGAGATCAACAGCAAAAGGAACTCCTCTTTGTTTTTTCGTTTTTTTTTATGAGTCTTTTTTCATTGATTACTTTTAAGTACAGTTTTATGCAAATCATTAAGAGACTTCTTCGTTTGTCACGATTTTTAAACGTGACTAATAAAATCCGCTATATAATGTTTCTTTTTCATATACATATATACATACATACATACATATTTATACATATGTATGTTTTAGAGTAAAGTAAGAAATTACTAGAAATTTTAAGAAATTTTTTTCAATTGCAATGACTTTTACATGAATTAGGCCAATTAGTTGTAGCAAATTCAATCACATCATTCTTAACACAATTGTTAAATGAAAAACTTTAATAGATTACTAATAAGACGATGTGTATTAAGTACTTGACATATTTGTATAGAGCAACCGAACAAATGACAAAAGTTAACAGATATCAATTTGTAGAACTTCTGTTGTTTACAGATGTAATTTTTTTTTTCAAAACATTTTCGCCTGAGCTTCCCAGCCAAGTTCAATGATTTTGTAGAGAGCCATTATCGTGTGTGAGGCTTGGCATTGCCACGAGGGTTCTAGTTCTAGTCACTTTTTCTTGATTTCTTCAATTTAAAATGACGAATTAAATAACTGTCTTCAACAAAAATTTTATCTAAAATGACAATTTTTAAACATCAAGTGAAAAACAGGTGTTAAACTAATACATATTTGTAAGCATTACAGCAATCATGCTATTTTAGTTCTAGACATAAACATAATCTCAAAGTTATCGTTATTTTGTTAATTTCATTTTTAACTGTATTGGTTAACATCACTTTAAAAATGTATTTGTTTTCTTTATAGTACCCTACTTTTTGTTATTTTCGCTTTGGCCTACCAGCTAAGTTTCACTTCGGCCGAGGAAGGTGGCAAACGTATTGCTCTTAGACGTCCCGTTGGTAAATCAGCCAAACCATCATCATCAACAACTTCAACACAAGCACCCGCTGAAGATGAAGAGGGTGATTATGCTGAAAATGGTGAAGATAATCAATATGCCGATGAAGCTGAAGATGCTGCCTCAACCACCACAACTACCACAACAACAGAGACACCCAAACGTATAGGACCTGTTATACGTCCATTCCGTTCCAATGATGATTTCTTGAATTCCTTGAAACGCAGACAAATGATTGCCAAGAAAAATAAATGTGAGTTGGAAAAGACTCCAAAAACAAGAATCTTTGTTGATAAAAAAAAAAAATATGTTTCAATTTAATTTCAGTGGAAAAGCCTTCACCCAAGCCCAAGCCTGCTAACCAAGACTCACAAGAAGAAGCTGAAGAATCTGCTCCCGTAGCTGCACCAGCTCCCTCAAAGGGTTTCAGTAAGCCCAACTCAGCATGTAAGATGAACTTTCTTTATTTTTGTTTTCTTATAAAAAGCAATTTACAAATATTTTGATAAATACATTTTTCTTCATCTTATTATTTGCAGTGAATCGCCGTAAATTGAATAAACCTTCAAAATCAGAACCTGTTGAAGATGCTGCTGCCGAAGAATCTGAACAGGAACAAAAGGAAGAAGCTAAACCCAAACGTCCCTTGGGCCGTTTAGCTTTAAGGAAACGCAACTAAATTAATTTCTTAAAAAAAAACAAAATCAATTAATTTCTTACTTCTATGAAATCCATTTTCGTTCTTTTTTTCACTCTCCACAATCTTTCTCTATGCTATCTCTTTTGCCAAAACTTCTTAATTGATTTTATTTTATTCCTTTAAGTTTTTTAGCTTAAGTTTAAAACCGAAACTTCTTTGAATATATATTTTAAGTTCTCCTTCCAACTATATCCCTTCTTTTGTTTTATCTGCTCATGTGTGGTGTTATAATATTATTTTTTATATTATACTCGTCGCGTACTATTGATAAATATTTTATTTGTATATAAACACGTATATATTTTTCTTATTTGCCTATTACAAAAATATTATTGAAACAACATTGCAACATTAGTAAGCCGTTATTTTAAATCTATGTTTTCTCTGTAAATTAAGACAAAATTCTAAATTTTTCAGAAAATATGTATTTTTAATAAAGAAAAAAAAAATTAAAGAAAAAATAAATAAATCGCACACTAAATCATGAACAGTCACAACTCAAAGTTTATCAAAATCGCTTTTTTTGCGTAAATCAATTCACAGACCAAATCTCTAACGACCTCAAAAATTTCGTTTGCAAATCTATCTTCTTGTCGCTTGAACATAATCAGATAAAGGTTCAGTTAGACGTGACTTATTGTAACGCCATAATTGCAACCTTATGGGCAATACTGTGATCGGTTAGTGGCTACATACACTAACTTCATAACTGATTAATTTAATTTTACAACAATATCTTAAAAAAAGTTTTTTGCTTCTGCTGAATATTTGAAAAATTTGAGTTGTGACTCTTCATGATTTAATGTGCGAAATGATTTTTTAGTACTCGTTAAAGCATAAATTATCAAAGTTTATACATTTATACATACATACTTAGTTCACTGAATGAAACATACATATGTATGTAAGAGGTCATTCAATAAGTCCGTAGAATAAGTATGAAAACAACAAAACTATACAACGAGTAAAGCGATTTTTCAACTTTTCGATACCACCAAGATGAAAATGAGCTTCATTCGAAAAGATGATTTTTGCGATTTTTTTTTTTCAAGGATCGAATCGATTTTATTTCCTTCAGTGGAGATACTATACTACATTTTGTGACAGAATAGAATGACATAAGTATTGCCAGATTCGAAATAGCCGCTGGTTTAAATTTAAACCGATAGATGTCCCATCCGATTGTTTTGCCATTGTTTTGAATCATAAACACGTTCTTATTTTTGGTCAACAGTGAGCAAACGCGGCACCCACTTTATACAGAGCTTTCGCTTACCCAAATGTTCGTGTAAAATGGTAAAAGCTCTACCATCTGATATCTTTATAATGTTAGCTACCTCGTGCAACTTCATTTTGCCATCGTTCGTAGCCAATTTGTCGATTTTTGTAGTATTTTCTGGAATAACAACCTTATTTGGGTGTCCACTACGTTCTGCATCAACGTTTAAATTCAGCAAACCACTTCTCTACCATTTGTCTCGATGGAGCAGAGTTCGGATAATGTTTATCAAGCCATTGCTTGGTTTCGACTGTAGCAATGCTGTATCAAAATTCGAAATTCACTTTTTTTCCATTTTTTTGTTCAATAACAAAAGTTGCTTAACACAAAATGCTATAACTGACGAATCCATAGTCAGATTGCTGTCAAATTTATATACGTATCGTTTGAAGATTAGTACCAAATAAAAATCATATGGACAAAATTCTAGTAACTCTATCTATGTGTCATCCTACGGACTTATTAAATGATAACAGGTGGTGCTTAACTTTTCCCTTTTGTTAGTCCACGTACATGTCATAAGACAAATGTCACAGTGACAAGCATGTGAATGATTTCACTAAGATTGAAAATCCTTTCAGCGAGTTTTTGTCACTTGCTAGTTGACTATTGTTAGAGTGGAATAAGGGAAAAAAATACAAATTTATATTGTTACGACAATAAGGTTGCGCACCACAGCGTTTATTACATCGCTAAAATAAATAAACAAAAGCTGCAAGAACAACTCTATACGTGCTGTTTACAAATAACCAAATCTACAACAACAACTATTAGCAGAGACAAAGTAAATAAAAATAACACGGCAACAACAATAATTAAGCAGTAAAGAAAACAAGTAACAGACAATAAACAAGCAACAACAAATACTAAGAGCTGAAAGAGGTAGATGTTTACATACGCATGGCTACAAAAGAACTAAAAAGAAAGAAATGGAATCTACCTGAAATATCGAGAGGTTCGAGAGCTTTCGATGTGTTGTTTACTCAGCCATATAAAAAGCACGCCGATGCGAACAGCAATCAGTTTTATGTGTCGTAAACTCAGCGAGTGCAGTTTTAAGTAAAGTAAACTCAGCGAATGTGTTATTGGTGTGAAGAGTGCTTATAAAGAGTAAACTCGTGAATCTAGAAGTGAAGTAAAAACCAGTTTAGTTGGAGCTAACTCAGTAAAGAGACTTAAGCGTGGATAACTTCTGGTTGTGATTGAACCTAAGTTATAACTACGATCGGGTTGGAAGATCTTTAAGTGGAAAGATCTGTCGAGTAATTTTTGTTGTTTACAAGATTGTAAACAGACGGAGTAATGAAGAATAGAAAATTGTTATTGCCTGTAAAAAGGTTACAAGCAGTGGTGCACAAAACTGGGTTGAATAAAGGATTTTTTAATTAAAACCAAACACAAAATTTATTTTATTTTAACTACAATCTACGAACCCATAAAAACACGTTTTTAAAAAGGTAAAAACGTAACAATATTAAAAAAACTGATACTCTTAATTTTCGGTTTGTTGTTTGTAAATAATGATACTCTTTTTTTTCCATTGTTTACAAATATCTCAAAATTTTGATGACCTCGATTTTTTCACATTTTTTGCCGAAGCTAGACAACCTAAATTAACAGCCCCATTCATGTTATATGTTATAAACTCTTAATTGCTTGCTTTTAAAAACGATTATTCGAGAACTCATACGTTAATCCATTTTTGCCGTGTGGTTTAGGCTTAAATCTCTTTTACTCGAGACGGCGACATAGCTTGATCTACCTGGGACTAGATATGCGCCATATACAGGTGATACAATGACAAAAGCTTAACAAAAATTATATCGGCTGCCTACCCTAGATATTACTGATAAATTTCTAGGGAAGTAAGATTCAATAATTCACTAGAGTGAAAAAAGTACTGTCTCTAGATAGCTATGTATTCTAGGAACACGTTAGGTAATTTAAAAGTTGTGAGAGCAATTTGAAAAATAGACTGAAAAGATCTAAAATTTCTGGGTAATTAAATCGTATTTGCCTTAAGTTGTACATAATTTTTAAAATTAATAAAATCAAATTTCTAAGCTAATATTTTATGCGTTATATTGAAAGTCCATAAGTATATTTTTTAACATTTTTTACTTAAAAACAACGGTTAGTTTGTATAAGATTCGAAATCTTCACTGAGTATCATTTGATTTAAATCAGTTGAATCGTTTTTACAATCCTATGCTATTAAAAAGTAGCAGGATTTCAAGATTAAATTTGGATTTTATCTTCAAAGCGATCATATTTGTCTTAAAGTCTCTGTAAATATCAGGTTGGCCATCCATCGGTTTAAATATAAACCAGTGGTTATTTAGAATCTGGCAATACGTACGTCATTCTATACTGTCACAAAATTCAGTATATTATCTGCACTGAACGAAATTAATCTATTTACGCTTGAACAACGTTGGGATTTATTGGAAATTTATTTCCAGAACAAAGATAATTAGTCGGAAATTGCAAAAAAAAATCAAAAAAAAAGTTGCAAAAATCATCGTTTCATTTTCATCTTGGTGGGTACGTTAATAAGCAAAATTGCCGTACTTGAGGCACCCATTACGAGTGACTGTTAGGTGTGGCTTGTGGAGCGGTGGCATCATTGGCCTATATTTCTTTGAAAATGAGGACTCGCAACCATTACGGTCAATGGAGACACCTATCGCATAATCTATTATCAAACTGATTTTTTGTGTCCGCTCTTCATTATAGCGTCAAACGTTTAATAGCCGCTTGGCTGCGATTTGACACAGTTGCACTATTTTCTGTGGAGCGCCGTTAAAGACAAATATCATGCCGACAAACCAGGGACAATTGAGCATTTGAGGGCCAACATTCTTGATGCCAATGCCGAGATACGACCCCATACACTCGAAAAAGTTCTCGAAAATTGGTGTGATCGAATAGAGTACTGTGAGGCCAGCCGCGGCAGTCATTTGAATGAAATAATATTTTATTTCACAACAACAAAATCAATTTGTTTTATTGCATTTTTAAATTTAAGCTTTTAAATGGCCCACCCTATATTTATATAGATTTCTGGCATACCATGGAGATTTAATGATGTTTGTGGTAGCACTTTGATCTGAAGCACACTGACTGAGTCTATGCTGGCTTCGTAATTCGTATTGTCTCTATTCTATATGTCTTTCATGTTTTTCTATTTCTTTCAATGTGATTTGGCATCAAGAGTCATTCCAATGTGTTTTGCAGAATAAGCAAAAGGAACTCTTTGTAGTTCTATGTATACTAAGCTGTATCTATAATTTTATTTGTAAATTTTACATACATACGTACATAACATGTATGAATGTAGACTTTGAGCTATTTAGTTTAATTCGCCATTTTCTAGTCAATTGTTCCACTTGCCAAAGGTAAGTTTTTAATTTTGTGGTTGATTTCGCGATGTGTTTGTCAATGGACATAATGACGATCTCATCAGCAAACGTACCAACAACATGATTTTGGTTTATAGGCATATCGTAGGGATGATATATAAAATAGATCTCAGGATGCTTCCTTACTTATTCGCTGTTATTAGGAGTGAAAATTGTGTCTTTGCTTTTCTGCAGCTTTCGATAAATGCGGAAAAAAGCTTTTAAAGTATTTTTTCTTCATATGTATTTTTAAAAGTCGCACTTTGACTTTTTCTCTTTTAAATTTATAGTTAAAATGATTACAAGCGTTGGCATTTTTCTGTCTATACATACATATAAATAGTATATAAACTTCAATAGTTTTATTACAATCGTACATGCGTATGTACGTACATACATATTATTCAAATATATTTGTAAGATTTTGATATTCTTTTAAGAAATGTTAGGAGGAGAGTATAAAAGTGGTAGAGTAGAATATTCAGATATAAATTTCCATGAGATTGAAGCGGCATACAGCAGTAAGTAACAGCAAGATAACGTTAACAAAAGCTAAAGATAAAAATAATTTGTAGGCTGCGAGATACCACATGCGGTGCTGTTTCAAATATCAAACGTGTTAAGCGTTACAGAGAAGGCCATTGAAAAATTTAAAATCTCATTGGTTTTGCCACAGATATTTGAAAATCCCAAAGTTTTGCATCGATATTTAACAGACACTCCTTATGAGGGCTGTCTGAAATTGGTAGACAAATATAGAGAAAAAATGGTAAATTTATATTGTGAAAGGAGAGAGAGAACATACAAATTTTTTATTTTATTTTTTTGTTGTTTTTATTTAAGAAATATGAAAGTGTAGAGGAACTCGATTGTACGGATTACAATTTTATAGAACTACTGGATTATTTTCTAGCTCATCCTAATATTCTCAAATTTTTGCCCAACTGGCTCGAAGACATTGATGATACGGAAAAGACACTGCTTAAGGCTTTCGAAGGTATTTATCAGGTGGCCAAAGAACGTTTCCAAAGACCAGCCACTGCTGACTTGGCCAAAGAGAAACGCTTACATGAAGTTTATTTGGCGAATGAAAATGTTAAAATCGGCATAAAGAGTATGTTTTCGAACATTTAATTGTTTTCAAAAAAAAAAAAAAACAAAAACAAAAACAACATTTATTACAGATTGCTTACGAAGAATTTATAATAACAAATTAAATCGTCTTTGGAAATATGCAGCCAAAAGTGGTATTATTAAGAAATTGGAAGATTTATTGGCATTCCATGAATATGAGAATAATATGTTTATCAAAGAGAAAAAGTATGTCCTAATTACACTAAGATGATGAAAAATTTCTCGGAGCTACTATATTACACGATTCTGCAATGATACTTTTATCATCTGAACTTATTTATTTATTTTCTTCCTGTTCAAAAAACTGTTTTTTTTTAGTGTCAAAAGCATTCAGGAAATTCAAAAACTTCAAAACGTTTACAATAACAAAATTCGAGAACTAGAAGAGGAATTAGAGAAGAGTCGTTCAATATATAAACAAACACTAAAATCGGATTTATTAAAGGGAAAAAAAGCACGTGATGAAAAGTATTTGAAATAATTTTCAAGTTAAAATATAATTTTATTTTCAATTCTATTCGCATAGAAATAAATTACAATTACAATTAGATGCTCTGATCAATAAATTCGATCAACTCCTATTGGATAAATACAAGGAAGAGTTATTACTGGATGATGAATATGAGGATGAAAAGCGGGAACTTGACGAGTTAATGGTGAAATATAAAAAGGAAGAAGCCATTTATAATGATATAGTTTTGAAAAGGGAACGAGAATGGAAACGTGCGCATGATGCCAAAGTGCTTCTTTTTACTCAAACTCGAGCGGCCAAAAAGATTCAACGCTGGTGGAGAAAAATATATCGTGCAAAAAAAAAGAAACTGAAGCAAATGGCAAAAGCCAACAAAGCTAAGGGAAAGGATAACGGCCAGGATAAGGTAGCTGCAACAAAAAATAAAAAACCAGCAGCTAATGAAGCTAAAGGAGACAAAACTAAAGCAAAGAAGAAATAAAACAAAAATATTCTTTTCCCTACGAAAAATATTGTAATATTTACATACTTTATACGATAACGAATCGATCTTCTTTATAATTTAAAATATTTTCCAGTATTTTCGTTTGTTATTTATTTTCGAAAGGACAACACACACTTATGTATCTTTTAAAACTAACGGACTTCTAATACATACTTCTCACACTTGCACCTTAAAAGTTAAACATTTAGCAAAGACTTAAACCTTTAACTGTTGGAGACTTTTTTTTTATCAAAAGCATTGCACGCACAGTGGTCAAGCAGCAAAGTTTAAAAGATTGGTGTTTTAGAGAAAAATGCTTTAGACCTTCCTGGCTTGTATCGACTACACAGACCAATCGTATAATCACATTTGGTTTTATTTTTATCACACACAAATTGATCGGAAATTTTACGAATGCAACAAATGCAGCAAACGATACATGCTGCAAGCAATAATAATAATATAAGTTCTCAGTATTATTGAGAGTTTGTGTTTGCCGCTGTAAAAATTTCAAAATTTGATTGGTAAGCTATTCCTTCACGATTTCGGATGTATTCTTAGGATCGCCATCCTGTTAAAATATGATTTGAAAGCTATGATAGCTAGGCAGTCAGGCCAATCAGTGGTTGTTATAAGAGCCTATAAAAGGCAAGCTATTGTACCAGAAGAACCAGAGGCCATAAAAATATTATTTGTTAACACAGTTAAAATTTAACCAAAGTATGCTTCTCTAACAATAAATCAGCTCATTAGAGCAAAAACAATTGAAGGAGAAAATAATTACCGCCATATTCATAAAAAATTGAAATGTATTTGAAATCTCTTTTAAAGATATTTTGCATGAAAATTTGTAAGTAAAATACATTGCAAACTTATTTCAAATTTAATGAAGAAGTAGCAAGCAAATGTTAGAATTCATTGTTAATGATACCAAGTTTTGTGGAAGATAGAGGTTGTTTTTGTTGTAATTGTTTTCAAGGAATTTTGATTTTTAACGCCCAAGTGCTGGAAATCGCAAATCGCATGAAATATGCGAACTCAATATGAAATCGCAAAAGAGGTGTGCTAGAGTTTACAATCGCCAGAAACTTGGCGTTTTCAAATCACAAACTTTTACACATGTGATCAATAAGTGAAAATGCATATTTTCTCAAAAATTTGCATATCATTTAATATAAAAGCATACATGAATAAAATCTGATATGTTTTTTATTAATACAAAGTAAAAAAAGTAATATTTTACAATTAATTTTAATAGAACGTGTAAAATAAAAAGTATGTTCTTTTTCATTGCTTTTTGTTTTTGTATTTGCTTTCTTTTTGTTTTCCTTAAAACTAGCAGAAGACTGAGCAGAATTAAATTTGTGCTGCATTTAGTCAGCCACTGGAGCTCTATATGGCAACTTTCCAAAGTACCCTGCAAAAAGTTGTTCTATCCATTGTAATATTTAAGTCGCTGGCAATCACTCCTTGAAATGAACCAACCGCTAAAAATCTACAAACACTGGCTAATTGCAATATTTGGGGTATAGAAGTTTTTTCTAAATGCTGAGAGGTTTCTTCAAAAACCATCATGAATGCTCTTTTGTTCAATCTATAATACTCTATAAAGCTGTACTAAAAGTCATTAAAGTTTTATTTAAATTTATTGAGTTACTTAAAATGGTTCAGGGATATCCATTGGATGTGAATGATCTCTAAGAAAACGCTTTCTAATACGTTGTTTTCGTTCATATTTTTTTTTTTTAATTAAACTTAACAATGACGCAGCTGGCATTTTTATTAATTTTATTTAATAATTTGTTTATATTATGTTTGTTTTTATTACTTTTGACACTTAAAACATAAGTTTTTGTTTTTCGAACACAACTTTGAAAAATAAATGAAACGCACGATTTTCAACACATGAAAAACTAAAGTTGGCGATTTTGAAATCACAAGTGATTTGAAATCGCACGTTTTACAGCACATGGGCGATAGGTTGAACAAGATTGCTGAAGCATTTTATGAAAAATTAATGTTTCCTTTTGTTCAGATACCAACCAAGAAGTGTTAGCTTCAATCCCAGGCCAGATCATTTGACATTTGGTAGACTAGTATACAAACCACTAATCCACCGGAGCACCCGGTACCCTTAACAAAATAAAAAAAAATCGTTGGCAGGCGCAAGCATAATAAAATTGTAAAATGTTCAGGCATAATCCTTAGTACTATTGCGGTTTTAGTTTGTTTATGATTGATTTTCTAATAGGGTTGGATTTTCTAATAGGGCACTTACACCTGAACAAAATCTCGTCAATTGGATTTCAAATCTTGTACAAAATCTAATGCGTTTACATTAGACATTTTGACGTAGTTTATATTTAGTTGTATATATATATTTTTATATATATATTTTTTTATATATACATATTTTTTTTAATTACAAAATTTATTATAGAAAATATGGTTTTCGAAATCTCATTAAACGTCAAAAAAGTCTAATGTAAACGCATCAGATTTTGTATGTCATTTATTTTGAATATCATTTTTTCTTGAACAGAATTGTATTTTTTGGAAGTTTTAGTAGAAGAAACGAGTTGCGTCAATAAATTTACCAGATTTGAAGAATATTTTGACAAAATCTCGTAACGAACTAGTTTTTGTTTTGTAATGGAAATCTAGTTTAAATCTACTAGAATATGTTCGAAATCTCATAAGTAGTAGATTTCGTTCAGGTGTAAATGAGCTATAACACGTCTGTATAGTATAAGATTTAGTTCAGAAAACAACCTCATATGCAGCACTGTATTTAAATAAGTGTAGCCATCTTGTGTGTAATTATATATATTTTCAGTATAGTCAATTCAGTGCTCTTAACACTGTTTTTAGATAGTGCTTAGTGCTTTTTTTTCTAATTTTAGTGTTTTTTTCATTTTTGGTGATACCATTACTATTTCAAATGGTAATAAAAACTTTTACAAAAAAGTAACAACGCAATAAGAAAACTTAGACCATAGAACCGAATTAAAAATGCTTACTTACATGTTAGATGAGATGTATGGAGATTGAATGCTTAAGTTTATTAGTACGCAGAAGCCAGCAAAGGATCGGCAAAAAGACAAAACTTCTCCAAAATTTTGACTTCTAATCTAAATGCTTGCAGCATAGATTTGCAAAATATATGTGGATGCATATACTAGTCAGGTTTGGCAAAAACGTGGGTATTGTTAAAATAACCCAACCCACTGGGACTTATTGGGATTTTTGACGAAGTTTTTTGGGTTTTGTAACTGCTTCCAAATTTCTTTCGAGCTGACAAATTTTTTATTTGCTGGTACAATAAGATTGGTTTAGTATTTATAATGCTATTTTGCACTCTTGGTTGCAAAGTGGCCTCTCTAAGTGGCATTGTGTACTATAATCTGCAAAAACTCAGTGATCGGAGCAGACTGCAATTACTTCGTTTGAACCATGCATTATGAAAGAAACTACTGGAATATAAAGACAGACATAATTATATTATTCTTTTGCATGAAAACGCTCGGCTTTACATCGCAAAAGTTTCCAAACAATTGTTAGAAGCGAACAAATGCCGCACCAGCAGTATTTTAGACAGATACAATATCTTTTAGCATGTCACCACATAACTTTCTTTGAAAATATATAAAATCGGCTTCAAAGTTGGAGCGCCTCAAAAGACGAGAAGTTTTTCTGAAACGGATTTTGGGAACTGGCTCAGAATTGGAGAAAAGATGCAAAAAGTGATTTGATAAGATTGTTAATTCATTATCTATTTTTGAGAAACTTATTTTTGTTATAAATAAAATACGAAAAACGCTAAGTCAAAAAACTCACCCGGGTTTTATTTAAAATTTTTTTTCTCCGTCACTCCTCTAGGGAGCATATTGGCTTTCCACAAAGCATCTATTGCTTTTTTTCAGTTTCTTTAATCAATTTGATGTTTTAAGCTAAGTAGGTGATTAATCCGCTGTACCTTCCTCCATATGATTTTTTTGGTGTAGAGGTGAAGATCGTTGCTAATTGGTGGTGATCTTTACTTTAGCATTGTAATTTTTTCCCAGTAGGTGTCGTGTTTTTCCTGATCATTCGTCTGATGTTTGTCATCACCGCCAGAGGTTTGCGAGAAGGGTCAAGGGGGCTTTTTTCTTTTTTTTTAGATAGAGTACTCTGGAGGGAAGAAGTTGAAGGCTTTTTTATGATTAAACATTCGAAACCACAATTAAGTTTTTTCTTCGTCATGTCCTCTGCTGGGGCTCGAACCTGGGTCTTTTTTGTTGTTATGCGTGCGCTCTAACCACTATACCACGCCACTTCCTTATTTTAAATGTAATACCCAATAAAATCCGGGGAGGTTTAATTTGGTCAACCAGTGATTCTGGTACAGAATTCAGATTGCCCTGCATGTCGTTAAGACAAGTGTTATCGGAGTTATCAATTCGAAGGCAACGCTGAGTGGGAAGTTCACACAGCTTAGTGGAGCTGTGTATAGCTCATCAAAAATGTCGAAGATTTTCTGAGAATTCTCGGTACAAAAAGCCTTTTAGAAATGTATAAAAGCGATATTAATTATTGAACGCCACTCATCGTTCTGCTCTGTTTATTCGTTACTTAGCAATATGCAAGTGTACGCATTTTTCAAACTCAAAAATACTTAATTTTACATATCGTGAGAACGTTAATAATTGAAGTTTTTGAATTTGGTCTAGTGACTTCATTACCAATACAAATCATCAGTCAAAAAGTGTCCGGCATTGAATAGAACCTCCTCTTTTTGCACCAAATACATATCTACGGTCAATAGGTGCAAATTAAACAAATATATATCGATTTATGTTATTGTTATGCTTGAATCATTATTAAAAAGAACCGAAAATTTAAAAACAGCTTGGACTAATTAAACTTTTATTAAAATAGAAAAAAACACCTACACACTCGTACAGATATATTAAAAAATTAAATATAAATAAAACTAAAACGACTTTGGTGCTTTTTGAAATTGTAAAGTGTACAACACTGCATATTGTGTATAATTTTTCATTGTGTGTGTAGCCTGTGTGAAATTAGCCTCGTGTGTAATCAAGACGAATTTAACAAAGTGGTGTCATTTTGAAAGCGAATACAACACTGTAAGCAGACTAACGTTGTGTCAAGATAATGAAACACTGTAGTAAGCAAATAGTAAACCAAATTAATTGCGTGTCACATATATTTGTTGTAAAAATAGTAATGGCGAATCGTTTTGACGTATAGTCACTTATCAGCTGTTGCTTACGTAGTAAGCCAAGGTCACCTGGCTTGAATTCGCCTTGGTGTGTAATTTTATTTTTTGTTCAACCGTTTTCTTTAACACGTTGACTGCCATGTGTGCCACCGATGTGTCAATTGTTTTTAAGTTATTTTGTTTGTTGATCATACATTTTCCAGTTTGTTGATGAAAGATAAAATTATCCTGCAGTGGCGTCTTTGTAAAGATGCATTATTTTTATTGAATACAGTTTTTAAGCCTTTGTTGAAACAAGTCGAATTTTTACATTGATTTTTGTTTGGTTTGTTTTTATATGGTGGCGTCAGTCAACGCGTTCATCGCTATATTTTGTATTTTTGAAATTTCCTGATTTGCAAACAATCCGAGTTTAATCATAAAAATACAGAAACTACTCTTAGGCATGGAGAATAGCTTGCGACTGTATATTGAGTACTGGTGACGACTATTAATTTTTTATTTATTTATTTATTTTTTTTATGGTAAAGTGGTCAAATTCATTTATTTATATGAAGCAAAGTGCAGAGAAATGGGATATCGCAAGCAATTTCCTATTCTACAACGATCCCAGTCAAACATTGGGTAATGAAAAGATTGATTTGTACCTGAACCAAGCATATAGTAACACCTGCGCAGAGGCCAGAACCCAATGTAATTGAACATCTTCATTAGGAATTGTCTAGAAGAGTTTATTAGAAAAAGTTTAACATATTAGTTCAGCTTATGGCGACATCATCAAAAATATAGAACTGAATATAGCCCTTAGAATGTTAAAATTTGTTAAAAACAATTCCTATGCGCTTACTGACTTTTCTGGATTACAAAGGATATGTAAACTCATTGTTCAATTATTGCATTTTAAGTATTCATACTTTATTGATTGATTATGCGTTGAGTTGAAAAATGTTTGTTATTTTTGTGTTTCTGATGAAACTTACAATTATTATTGAATAAAAGCTGGTTTTCTTGTTATTCATTTTGATGTATAATTAAGACCCCGAAAAATCCTTTTTGTGCAATTATATCTTAGAGTCACTATATCTATATGACATTCGTAAAATCGGAATTTGTGTGTAATTTTTCTTCATATGTGTAATTTTGATAACGGTTGTGCTGTTGGCGGTAACACTGATTTGAATAGTGGTGACAAAACATAACGCCATGATCATAACCGTAACCCCCTAACTGTACTATAAACAGCTGAATGCCAGATAAATGTGTTATTGAAATTCTACAACAAAGAAACACATCAACAAAAGTTGTTTACGGTTATGGCACTACTAATCGATGGAAATCGTCTATTTAGGGGAAGGTGTATTTGTCTCCAGTGGATAGAAAACAACACACGATCCACAAATTCATACAATCTCTCACTCTCTCTCTCTCTCCCTCTATCTACGCTTATAAGTTATGAACGTTGTGTTTGATATCTTATAGTATGACTACTGCTGGAGCAAAGATCGCCAGTTATTCATTGGTATGCGTATGAGGCCGTCTCTATACTTATATGAAAATCAAAAAGTTCTTTATTAAATTCAACAAAGTTTTCATTTTTAGTTCTATGCAAAACAATCGCTCAGTTAAATTTTGTCGCTTTCAGTGTAAAGAACAAGATTTATTTCTTTTCCACATTTTGGAATTTTGACGTGTTTCTTCCTTTTTGGTGATTTATAAAAAAAAATTGTTAAAAAGTGCAAATTTGTTAATTATATAAAAGTATTTCTATACTAAAAAAATACTCGTATATGTGTATGTATAAGTAGTGTACGTACGTTTATAAAAATATTAAAAGAGGTATTCAAATAAAAATATCTTGATTTTTATTACTTTATATTTTTTATACAAATATTGTATATATTTATATAATTTTTTTTTTTAAATCAGATGTTGTTTTGAACAATAATTTATGCAAACTAAAATATTATTTTATATGTATTTGTTTTGTAAAAAAAAAAAAATTGTTCTTATTAGTTTATTAGAATTTTGTTTATTTTTTGCTGATTTTTATTTTCTATTTATTAATTAAATTAATCAATTACTATTCATTAGGGTCACTCAATTGATTTTTTGTAATAAAATTTAAAAAAATAAATTTTGTTCATTTTATTGGGCTTAAAAAATACGAACAGAACTTTCTTTAGAAATGTTACGCAATATACGTTTTGAAATTTTTTTTTTTTGCAAATGCAGCTGCTAACCGAGGGACAAATGTACTTGTTTTTGTTATTCCCTTTAATGCAATAAAATAAAATAATAATTTTCAAACGATTTTCTTTGTTTGTAATTTGCGTTCAAGTTTTTTTAGTTTTCTCTATCACTTCTATCTTAGCGAAAAACTTTTAAATGTTCCATACATAATACCCGAAATAAGAAAACTGATAGTGTCTAGCGTTTAGTATGGGACTGATAAGGCTTTTGACGTTCTGCCAACGATTATTCTTATTAAAATTCTAAATTATTTTTTTTTATATAAATTCTACAGGTATGTGTATGGGTGGGGTATACGACGCTTTCGCTATGTTTTTTGTTTATGCAATTCTTTAAATTAAAAAAAAAATATATTAAATAAAATATAAAAGAAAACAAAAAATATTTATAAACATAAACAAACACCCCACACGGATACCCTACATTAAGGTTATTAAATTTGCATACCAAACTGAGAAGTTTTCTGAATATCTTACATTATATGAGTTGCACAGTAGTTTTGCAGCAAAGAACGGCAAGTTAAAACATAAAAATTTTAATCCAATTTTTATTTCACAAGTCTAAGGAATACATATGCCGCTGTGGTATGGTAGGTAAGACATCAATACCAGGCCAGACCTCTTAACATTAGCTACTATTGAAAACTTCTCTAAATGCATTTGCCGTTCGAAGCCGGCGTTAAACTGTAGGTCCCTTTCAATGAGTTAAAAAATAGAATCGGGTGCAGCTCATTGACTGAGAGAAGTCCCCATGTTCCTTCATGGAATGTTATGGGAATCATTAATAAAATAAGGAATAAATATTTTTAAGGAGACTTCCAAGTCATCTAATGGCGTTACGGTTAAATTCCTAAATAGCATTGATTGTTAGTGCATAAACTGATGATTTTAACCGATTACAGGGATTATAGCCATTGTTCCCATTGTTCAAATGAACACGTTACGAACTAAAGTAAAGTTTGTCCGGAATCACACGATGAATGTTTTCTTGCGGAAAGTCTGAGTTTGTCGATGAGAGATGAGAAACGAATGTAACGTCGTACACTCTTTCGTGTACTCTGAAATTCTCTTCAGCTATGAAATTCGTAATGTCCTACGTTTGAAAATCTTAAATTTCATTGATATAAATATCATAGTGTGGACACGAATGCAAATTTAAAAGAGAATTGAGGAAAATTTCTGCAAGACAACTTTCATCGTGTGTTCCTTGACTCGAATCGTTGCGAATTGCTGGAATAATAACTTTAAAAGTGCTTTTAACTGTTTCAATTTCATGTCAAATATCTTTAATTGGATTAGTGTTGTCTTGCGCCAGAGTGATAAAAGTACAATTTAATCGCAAACAATAGCATTTGTTAAAGTCGGACATTTCTCATATATTATCTTCATTAATAGCCTTGGCCGATCAACCGGCCCTACCACAAACTATTTATGTACATATGTACATATGTATTTCACCAAGTCTTAATATACGAATGAATGACGACTAAAATACGATTGTTGATCTTTTAGCTATCAGTCAAAAAACTATGAAAAGAAAATAAAAGATAATGCGTAACACAAGATCGGACACACGACAACATATTCTAATAATAATACATACATACAAACATACATACGTTCAAATTGTTAGACTGCATAAGTGTGTATGTATGTAAGATAATATAACCGATTAGCCATTTGAACACCAGCAGTTTTATGAAAATTAGTTTTTTTTTTTTTTATAGAATTAAAATAAATAAGAAAAATGCCGGTAATTTTTTGTACAGACTTATTAAAAAATTTTGTTTGAATGACTAGACAATTTGTTTGTTCGCATATTTTTGGATTTTTAATTAAAATAATAAAATACATATCGCACTTGATCAACAATAGGCTATTAACTCAAAGTTTTAACATTTTCAGTTGAGGTGAACAACTGTTTGGGGTTACATTTTAAGAGAATTTAAAAATTCGAATACGTCATAGCAAGCAAAAAAATGTTACCTTTTTATGAAAATATCGATACATTCCTATTTCCACTTTTGTATTAACTCAACATAATAACTTCTTGGTGATATAAAGGTAGTCACTACACTATCACGAAAATGGTCTCAAATGTGGTTTTCGAGATGAAAGAGTAATCGGAATACGTTGAAATTTTTACAGTAGATGGATGTTGATGTTGTTACTTGACTTATTGCAACAAATGAAATTTAAAAAATTTTGAGTTAATACCCTCTTGTTGATCAAGAGCGATATGTCTGTTTTTTAACAACTCAAAAAATATATATTTTGTTTTTCTTACTTCAGTTTTTGAACAAAGAAATATGAGTCCACCAGCTTTACTTAGCAAAGATTTGCCCGATATTGAGGTATATACTGCAAAATAATGATTCGAAATTAAGAAAAATTCAAAATCTGTATGTATATGTATTTGTTTTCAGAACCTCTTAAGTCTTAATCCTCGAGTAAAAACAAAATGCTCTGTTGTACCAACTACGGAAACTAAGGTTAATAAGAAACATTGGAAACGTAATCCGGACCGAAGCTGTGCTGTAAGTATTATTAATTCATTTTGGAATTCTTAAGAGCACTTTATAATAAAAATTTGTCTAGGCTGGCCCCAAACTCAGTAACAACTTTGAAGATATTAAGCATAGTACTTTATCGGAGAGAGCTGCTTTGAAGGAGGCTGCCAGATGTTTGAAGTGTGCTGATGCTCCATGTCAGAAATCTTGTCCCACCCAGTTGGATATTAAAAGTTTCATAACGAGTATAGCAAACAAAAATTATTATGGTGCTGCCAAGGCCATTTTTTCCGATAACCCTTTGGGATTAACGTGTGGCATGGTTTGTCCAACCAGTGATTTATGTGTGGGTGGTTGCAATTTACAAGCCTCCGAAGAAGGACCCATAAATATTGGGGGTCTACAACAATATGCTACCGATGTGTTTAAGCAAATGGGAGTCAAGCAAATTGTTCCGCCTGGAATTGAGAGCCCCAAGCAACTGAATAAGAAAATTGCTTTGTTAGGCGGTGGTCCAGCATCTTTATCTTGTGCCACATTTTTAGGTCGTTTGGGTTATAAGAATATAACCATCTATGAAAAACGCTCATATTTGGGTGGACTAAGTTCGTCGGAAATACCACAATATCGTTTACCTGTCGATGTTGTCAACTTTGAAATTCAGCTCGTTAAAGACTTGGGTGTAAAAATTGAAACCAATAGAGCTTTATCAACCAAAGATTTGACAGTGAAGGTAAGTCATGAAAAAGAGAATTCTAGTCCACAAAACAATAGCTTTTATTTACTTTCAGGACCTTCTCTCTACAGATCATGTGGTATTTTTGGGTATTGGCTTACCAGAGCCAAATGTAAATTCCATATTTAAGGGTTTGGATGAATCCATGGGCTTTTATACCTCAAAAAGTTTCCTACCTAAAGTAGCAGATGGTTCTAAACCGGGTTTATGTGCTTGCAAGGCTAACCAAGCTCTACCACAATTATATGGCAATGTTATTGTCTTAGGAGCAGGAGATACAGCTTTCGATTGCGCCACATCTGCCTTAAGATGCGGTGCTAAGCGTGTTTTTGTGGTATTCCGTAAAGGTACAACTGGTATACGTGCAGTACCCGAGGAGGTCGAATTGGCGCGTGATGAAAAATGTGAATTTTTACCTTACTTAGCGCCACGCAAAGTGTTGGTTAGAGATAATAGGATATGCGGCATGGAGTTCTGCCGCACTGAGCAAGATGAAAATGATCAGTGGGTGGAAGATGAAGAACAGATTACCAAATTAAAGGCTAACTTTGTTATATCCGCCTTTGGCTCTGGCCTTTACGACCCGGAAATTATTGAAGCTATGGCTCCCGTAGAATTGGACAAATGGAATTGTCCAAAATTGGATCCCAAGACCTTACAGACCACAGTACCAAGTGTATTTTGTGGTGGCGATTTAGCTGGTACTGCTAATACCACCGTGGAATCTGTAAACGATGGCAAAATTGCTGCCTGGAGTATACATTGCCATTTAGAGGGTTTATCACTTGAGACTCCAGCCGAGTTGCCTTTATTCTATACCGAAATCGATAATGTGGATATATCAGTGGAAATATGTGGCATCAAGTTTGAAAATCCCTTTGGTTTGGCTTCAGCACCACCTACCACCAGCGCAGCCATGATCAGAAGAGCTTTCGAACAGGGTTGGGGTTTTGTGGTGACTAAGACTTTTGGTTTGGACAAAGATTTGGTAACGAATGTTTCACCCCGCATTGTTAGAGGTGTTACTTCGGGTTATAACTATGGACCTCAACAAGGCTCTTTCCTGAATATCGAACTGATTTCGGAAAAGAAACCTGAATACTGGTTCCGCGCAATAGCTGAATTAAAACGAGATTTCCCTACAAAAGTTGTTATAGCGAGTATCATGTGTCAATATAATGAAGACGATTGGAGAGAATTAGCAACTAGAGCTGAGGCTTGCGGCTCAGATGCTCTAGAATTGAATTTATCCTGTCCGCATGGTATGGGTGAATCCGGTATGGGCTTAGCTTGTGGCCAAGATCCCGTTTTGGTTGAGAACATAGCCAAGTGGGTGCGTAAAGCAGTGAAAATTCCTTTCTTTATTAAATTGACCCCAAATATTACTGACATTGTGGCTATAGCTATGGCTGCAAAAAGAGGTAACGCCGATGGTGTCTCTGCAATTAATACAGTTCAAGGTTTAATGAGCCTTAAGGCTGATGCTACGCCTTGGCCAGCTGTAGGAGCTGAAAAGAAAACCACTTATGGTGGCGTATCAGGCAATGCTACCCGTCCCATGGCTTTAAGAGCCATATCTTCCATAGCTAAAAAATTGCCTGACTTTCCTATTTTGGGTATTGGTGGCATAGATTCTGGCGAAGCAGCATTACAATTTTTGCATGCTGGTGCCTCAGTTCTGCAGGTTTGCTCTTCGATACAAAACCAGGACTTTACCTTAATTGAGGACTACTGCACGAGTCTAAAGGCTTTATTGTACCTTAAAGCTAATCCTCCACCTCATAATGCACCTTTCTGGGATGGGCAATCGCCACCAACACCTAAACATCAAAAAGGAAAACCAGTTCTACATTTAACCGGTGAAGGTAATAAGGTAAGTTATAAATATAAAAATATAGTTCCTTATCGTTAGTCTATTTTTTTCTTTTTTGTAGACTCTAGGATTCTTCGGACCTTACTTGAAAGAAAGAGAAGAAAAACTCGCAAAAATGCGTGAAGAAAAAGGTCCAATGTGGAAAATCGATAGTAATGGTGAAGACGTAATATTGCAAACTAGTCATCACGTACCCCAGCCGGCACCTAAAATAAAGGATATCATAGGGCGAGCTTTACCCTATATCGGCACGTACAAGAACTTAGATAACAAACAACAGAAAGTAGCCTTAATTGATGACGTAAGTTGATTTTCTTTTTCTAAAGCTATTTTCAAAATCTAAAAAAAAAATATTTTTATTTTTGCCTGCATGTAGGATTTGTGCATTAATTGCGGTAAATGTTATATGACATGTGCAGATTCTGGTTATCAAGCTATCGAATTTGACCCAATCACGCATATACCCCACATTAATGATGATTGTACAGGTTGTACTCTGTGTGTTTCGGTGTGTCCCATTATCGATTGCATTAGCATGGTGCCTAAAACTATACCTCATGTGATCAAACGTGGTTTGGGTGAAGAGAAGCAAATCTTCACTCATGCTCTGAGTTACATGCAATAAGTGAATACAAAATTTCAATATATCATTTTAAAATCAATTTTGTTTTTATAAAATTGTATTAATTTTTTATTGTAATCATTATATACGTATACTATTTCAAAAAGGTGTTTTTTCGGTTGCAAATATCTTCCTTTTAACTGCACCAAAATTAATGATAGATTGTTCATATTTTGAAGATAATCTTCTAGTCAAATGATGAAAAATAATTAGAAGTCTTGAAGTTAATGTTTTCGTTGTCGGCACGTTGCAATTACTACGGGATCGTTTAATATAGAGGATCAAACTTTAGCAGTCAAATTGCTTTCAAGAAATTAATGCACAAATAATAATAGTAATTAAAACAAGTAATTGCTTTTAAATAAATTTTCTTCATCAGATATATTATTTTTTAAAGGTGCTTGTGACAATTGAAAGATCTTCCTTAATACTGAATGTTGTCGATAATTACAGTGTAGTAATACTAAGCCGTTTTATGTAGAGGGTCAGGTGATGTCAAACATACCAATTGCACGAACCCACACTGCACTTAATCTTCTACTATTTAGTCGAACATCACATTCGGTTTGTAAGAAACAAATCTCATTATTTGGAATGATATTTCAATGGTACCCAAGCGTGAACTAAGCGTTTTCGATCACCTTTTAGTGGACAATATGGCGGTTATTGCGAATCTGGCAATACTTGTATCATAATATTCTGTCACAAAATTCAGTATATTGTCTCCACTGAACGAAATGAATTGATTTACGATTGAGTAACGATGGGATTTATTGGAAATTTATTCCCAAACAAAAGCAATTGGTGGGAAATTGCAAAACAATAAAAAAAATAAATAAATAAATAAAATCACACAAATTTCATAAATTATCTTTTCGAATGAAGCTCATTTTCATTTTGGTGGATACATTAATCAGCAAATATGGCGTATTTGGGGCTCAGAAAACCTAAACGTGGTCTTACAGAAGCCAATGCACCCATTAAGAACGACTGTTTGGTGCGGCTTGTGGAACAGAGGCATCATTGGCGCATAATTTTTTGAAAATGAGGACGGCGCAATCACTACGGTCAATGAAGACACCTATCGCTCCATGAAAACCGCTTTTTTTGTGCTCGCTCTTCATGGCATTGATGTGAACGATGTTTGGTTTCAACAGGATGGTGCAACTTGCCACACATCTCATGCCACAATCAATTAATTGTGTCAAACGTTTGATGGCCGTTTAATTCGCCGATGTGGTGATATCAGTTGGCCGCCAAAAAGCTGCGATTTGACGCCGTTGGACTATTTTCTGTAGGGCGCCGTTAATGACAAGTTTTATGACGACAAACCAGAGACAATAGAGCATTTGAAGGCCAACATTCGTAATACCATTGCCGAGATACGATCCCATTCACTCGAAAAATTTCTCGAAAATTGGTCCGATCAAATGGCGTACTGTGAGGTCAGCCGGAACAATTGAACTTCACAACAACAAAATAAATTTGGCAAAATTTCAAACCGGTTTTGTTTTATTGCATTTTTAAATTTAAACTTTTAAATGGCCCACTCTGTACTATAAATGTATTAAAATATTAATTAAATTGTCATAAATGTAACATTTTTGAACACTTAAAAATCATAATCAGCCTCAACTTTTGCTTGCACTTATTATTCTTATTAAAAAAGTTTTCATAAGCAATGCAAAATGTTGGCTATATTCTAATCTATTTTAAGAAAATTTTGTATAGAAATTTTGAAATAAAATCCATTCAAATTTTGAATATGGGGGATAGACGACAGCAAGCAAAATACACACGTTCATATGGTGAAGACAATTACTTATATTAACGAAAGCACAGCTACAAGCCTAGACAGCAACCATTTTAGCTGTTGCCAATCTTAGGCTAATTTCTTTTTTTATTTAGGCAGCAATCAGCAACTTGCAGATGCCAATAAAATATTGAAGGTGAAATATTGAAGGCTTAAAATTATTGTTTTTAATTAACAAAAAAGAACACTACAATATCAATATACGCAGGTACATTTCGTTGCTCTCATGCAAATAAATATAAATATTGTTACGAGAATAAAAACGCCTAAATTGTAGGATAGTCGTATATTATGTGTCACCCTCTCAATGCATTCTTATTTGTATATCTGGTAGCACTGCCAATTAAATCATCTCTGGGTAACACAATCTTACGTATTTAAAATTAACGGATGGAGGATATGAGATCATTTGTGACATTTCAGGAACTTTCCAAACTGTAGGCAATTAAGTATATAAGAAGACTGCTTTGCCTACGTAGTTTTAGTTATCGTTTAGCTGTCGTAAGATAAAGGCGTGCTTAATCGGAAATAAAACTGTTGTATAAGCGTATATCAAGTTTTTGTAAGCTTTGTAAAAGTTATTGTATAGTGGAATAAAGATATAACTGTAACAGCAACAAATGAGGTGTTAATTTTATTTTAACGCAATTTAAACGAACTTAACATTTTAAAAAGGTTAAAACGTTACAATATGTATATATTTTTAGCAAGCGATATAATTTTTGTGAATGTAAAAAGCTTGAAACTGGCACCACTGAAATACATACAATATACATATTTGTCCAACCAAATGCCGTTCATAAGTTTATCGCTGCTGTTTTTAAGATATTTACATATGTATGTAGCCGGGAAGAGGTCGGCAAATGTTGCCAACAGGATTTTGCTATTTTCTTTTGATTCCCCTTTAATTTTTTCCAAATTTGTACATAACTTGATGAAATGATAACCTTCCATTTCCAAAACGTACTTAATATCCACAGGTGACACGCAAAGAAAAAATTTAATCATGCAGCCGTTTTCAGAAGAATCAAAAGTGTGTATACAAAACAGGCAAGTGATTTGATATTTGCAGTGAAGTATGTAGTTAACCGATTCAACTCCACATCATTTCAAAATTTTGTGCACAGAAAACTTTTTTAGTGATTTTAAATTCCTTTAATAGAAATTCCAGAAATTACCTGATAACCACAAAAATAAAAAGACACGATTTTATTTTAAGGTTATGAATACAATAATCATAATAATTAATTCTTTATTGATAATAATGATATATCGTCCTTTATCATTTAGTTTCACACATAATTACTTAATCCATTTTATTATTTGCTTGCTTACTAATGTTAATAAAGACAAAACCAACTAATAAAATGAGAAAATTTTAAAATAAAAAATACTTTAAATACATATATGTATGAATAGGTATTTTTTCGAGTCTAGCAAAATATTATTAAAAAAAATTATAGCATAAATTCGCTGTTTCAAAATTAGTATTAAAATAATAAAAAAAATTATATAAATATAAAATCGCATTAATAAAATTGTATATTGCAAAATAAATAACAAATGTGAGTGATAATGAAATGATTCAAAAGGAAAAATTATCATAATTTATAGTCCATTATTAAAATATAATGAAGTTGGGAATGAAAAAATTGATTAATTTTTTATAGAGATTTCATTTTTTCTTTCATATATACCGTATTTAAGAGAATAAAAGCTTAAAAACTAATGATGGATTTTCTTTTTACTTTTTATTTTTGTAAAATTTAGAAAATTACTTTGAAATCATTATTATTCATTTTTATTTTCAATTATTATTATTAACGTTATTTTATGCATTACTAAGTAGGAATAAGGTTGTTTTTTATATAAAAAGCATATGTATTTATTTTCCTTTTTATATGCATTAAGTGTTTGTGTTTATATATTAAATTAAAAATTTTATAATTTCTATTCAGTTTTCATTAAAAAAAGGATATGCTAAAAAGCGTTAAAAAGTATAAAAATCTTTGTTTTTAAAAAAGAAAAATATTGTAAAAATTTGCTTATAATTAGATTAGATTTTCACTCACTGCTTGAATATAACTTTTATTATAGTTAAGCGACGGAAGGAATCGCTAATTATTGGCATTTAATTTTTTTTTATATTTTCTTTTCTTTTTTCATATAAAATTACAAAATTTTTTGTGCGTTTTTTTTTTAGTAAAAACAGTTTTTATTTTTAATGTATTTTTTATGATATTTTCTTAAGGTTTCAGCAAAACTTCCGCATTTTCATTATTATGTGGTATGAAAAACAAACATTCCTTTCGATAGAAAATTATAAAAAATTAAAGACGTTTATTTATCATGATTGTTTCTTTTTTAATGAAATATATTAGTAATACATTATATGAAGTATTTTTTCTTAATAAAGAGTTTTATTATTATTTTTATTAATTTCTACAAAACTCTTGTATGTTGGCTTAAATAAATAAAAAATCGATTAAAGAAAAATTTTTTCAAGTTTCCCACACAGCTCAGGGGTTTATTTAGAACTCCCATTGTGTTGCAGCATCAGTACCATCATCCAATAGTTTGAAAGCACCATTTTTGGTGGCACCTAAATATTTACCATTTTGGGATCTACAACATAATACACATTAGCTTTAAGTTTACAAAAAAGAAAAAATATTAAATATTGCCACTTGCCTAATACAAATTCTAGTAGGTTCACGTAATTCCAAATAGAAACCATCTGCTGGAGCATCGGAATCTACAGAAATACCTTCACCATCTATGCGCCAATACTTGCCACTGTGTCCCTTAAAATATACCAAACCTTTTTGGGCTTTTTCCACTAAAATGGTTTCATAAGTAGCCTTATTGCATTCTAATTTGGTATTTCCTGGCTGGCGATATCCTACAAATCCTTGTTCGCATTTAAGTACCAATATGGGTCTGAAAATGAAATCATTTTTTTTTAAATGTCTCAAAATATTTTCTAATATCTTTCTAGGAAACAAAGAGGACACACCTATTAATTAAATAGAAATAGAATTTTGTTATATCCTCAATCGATTCAGAGGTGGCAAACAGATGACCCGAACGTTTTGTAGCCAAAAATTTGCCATTATTTGCACGGAACGATAGAGAACCATCACCATGCCATATCAATTCGAAAAGAGCATCAGCACAACGTCTATTACCGGTAGCCTGTATACCACCACCAGCCGATAAACTCCAATAACGATCTTGAGTAGTGCGTAAAGCCCAACGATGGGCTGACCAATCGAATTCCAGTTGGAATGTTTCATTTTCACCAATCTCATCTTGATTAGCAGTAACATCAACACCCTGTTTCACAGAAACATAACGTAAATTCATAGCCGCTATAAATGAGGCCTGGGGCAAAGAGTCCTCCAAAGAGAATAATTCATCACGTGTAACAGTAGAAGAACGTGATTTTAGCACAGCCTTAGAACCAATAGGTGAGAGATATTGGCCTTGTCTGAAAGGAGTAAAAAAGAGAATAAAAATTAAGCATCGTTTCCAATGGAATAATTCAATTTTAAATACCTGTCTCTTAAAGCCAAATGTCCACCATGATACTCTGCACTGAAAAGGCAATCCTCATTGCACATAGTTTGCAATTTACCATTGGCATTCAAATATCTTTAAGAAAGAATTCCCGTTATTATAAGATAAATTTTGTCACATGTATGTGTAAATATTATAAACATCTTCACTTACTTATTATTACAGGTATGCAAAGCATAGCGGCCACCCTCCTCTTGACGGAATTCTAGTGTAAAAAGTGTATCTTCACCCCAAGGTATATTGGCATCAACGTGTATCTCATCTTGCGACTCTGAGAGATGAGCAAAACGTTTACGGCCTATGGAACGTAAGTTAACCTGTGGCCTGGCAGCCAAATGAACTGTCCAAAATTCACCCGAACTGGGTGTTTTGGCAGTGCAAACTAGTTTGTCTGGTGTACCGCCTAGGAAATAACCACGTGACTCATTTTTTAATGCCCAACGACCGGTACCGTCTTCGGCAATACTAATTTGAAATCTACTACCAGCATCACGTTCATCAGTCTCACACAAAACGTTACCGAATGTATCTACCGATAGATATTTATTTAAATGAGATCTTAAATAGATGATACCTGAAAGTAAATAATATTGAAAACATTTTTTATTAGAAACGGTTCATTTAAAACAATAAAAGAAATCAAGAATAGAACTCAGATTGAAATAGTTCAAAATGCAAAGTATGCACGTGTATTTTTTAAATTTTCGAAATCACATATTGTAGTAAGATAGTGTCCAACTAAAGCTTACGTTAGATTTTCAACCGCTGTTGCAGATTGGCACGATTTTCTTTGTTGAGATTATATTGTTTGCTATGCCGACGGAACATGAATTGCAAATAAATACATTCGGCAAGAATTACCAACAAGCAACACGACAATTTTTTGATTTTACGGCTTTGCAGAGTTCTGCTGAATCAAAGTAACGGCTCAATGAATAACAAATTATTTTTTGTTTTAATAGAAAATAGTATGAGAGTAAGATTTTTTACAGCACATTTTTTAAAGTTTTCTAACACAAAGTTTTATGTAAAGTTATCAAATATTTTAGTGAACTAATAACGTAAAGTATTTTAATTATTACATATTTGTTTCCTAGTATAGTTTATCTAAAAAATTTATAATTAAATTTTTATAATACGTGTCACTTTTTTCTTACAGTTGAGGCGAGCTTTATTAAACTAAATGTGTGCCAAGCTCTCTCAGTTTTTGTTGATCAATTCTGGCCGTTTTAATTGAATTGCTTGCTTCAATTTCGATAATAGTGATCAAAATGAATCGTTTGACCAGGTTGTAGAGGCTTATAATGAACAATTCCCTTCCAATCCCACCATACATACAGCTTTACCTTTCTTGGTTTCAATCCTGTCTTTGCCACCGTCTACGGAAGCTTCACTTTCATTCGTCTAACAAAATTTTCGCACATATTGCCGCACCACTTTTCATCACCCGTAATCATTTGGACCTATCAAATAAGCTATAGTGCTGCATGTTATACATAATTAATATTACCAGAAATATTATATTTCAGAGCCATTGTGTGACAATTTGTAACTCAAGTTTTTCGAACACTCAATCATTTTGACTGTCTAAAAAAAAAGAATTTTGCAATATTGAATCTGGGAACCCTAACGTAGCGTTAAATCCTAAATTGCAGCTCAGAACGGTTAAAGTAGAGGCTTCGTAGTCCTTGGTGGACGCTTTGCATTAATATCTATTGCCAAAACCGCCGTAAATACACATGTAACTCTTTAATACTTTTATTCAGTTTAGGCGTTTTATAATTTTAAAGAACTTTCCCATCTACACATTTTTAGGAATTTCGTTATTAATTTAAAAATGTCAATTCTAGCACATAAATGCAACAACAACATAAATAAATTTCTCAATTACCGTAATACATATGAGCAATAAAAATAGGTCACAGCACGAATAGTGAAAGAGGACCAGTAGTTTTAACAGTATGTAATACTCTTCAAAATGACACATAAAATTAAGATTAAATAGGCATTGAGTCAAAAGACTTTGCAAATATGTATGAATGGAAGGATGGATGGGTAAATGGACTATAGCAGAGATCTCTCGTTTTCAATATTTAATTTACACACTTTTGATGTTTTGAGTGTCATGAATGCCTGTTAGTTAGTTAGTGCAGGCAGTCAGTTCGTCAGTTAATTTGTCGGTGTGCAGCAATGCAATTGACATGCTTATGCATTTAAATTAAAGATTTGCTATTGTTGTTGATCGTTATTGTTGTGGCAAAACATGAAAGAAGAGCAACTGCAATACAACAAATAATGTCTCCTTCGTCCTCTCATACAGATTACGATGCTTAATTGGAAAAATATGTGGTAAAATACAATCCAATAAAAATGAACAAGGAAAAAATTAAAGTAATAAAAAATAAGATATATTTGCAACTTATACGTTACGTAGGAAAAGGGCTCTTTAGTATATCAAGCATTTATTTGTCTTCAAAAATATTCTCAGCTGTCAGATAATCTTTTCTAGTGTGCGCACACTCAGTTGAATAAATATCCGAGTTGTAAACAAAAAATTGTTTTTAACACATCAAAAATTAAAAAATAAATAAAAAAAAAACAAATATTTATTGACTGAAATTGAATTCATGATGGCAACATTTAAACCACTTCACTTCACGTCATACCACACGCACGAGTCTTTATACAATTAAACTGTGTAAGCAAAACAGTTGGCCCAGTCCATTTGCTTGTTTGCCCGTCTTTCAGACAAGCAATGCTTATGCGACTGTACGTTCACGATTTGCAACAGGTCAGCAATCATTTTTAGTAATTTTCATAAGAAAAAAAAAAAATACCCAATTATCATAATAATTGGACAAAAAATAATAAAAAAAAACAATGACAATATCAACAACAACAAACACCAAAAGATATAAAATATAAAAAGTGTGGATATAAAAAGAATTTTAAAAATCAAAAGTAGATACACGGCTCGAAAATTCGATGGCCAATGAAGAAATATGAAAACCCTTACAAATATATTTTTTACATTTAAAAAGTAACAACAATTCAATTCTCTATTGTTATTAAATAATATTTCTTTCGAATATTTTAGAAACATAGACGATCACATAAATTTCACGAAAATGTTTTCATCAATTGGCTAACGGCGTTCAAGGAACTAATAGCTTGTAACGGAGCAATAAGCACTCGCAAAGAGTGCGGAAGCGTATCAACATTTCATCTGTTGAAGTGTGCCATACCATCTGTAGGGTTTTTCGATCACTTAGCGAGATTTATCAATGTAATGCAATGATCGGTGGAATGACAGAGCGTATTTGACTCCCAATAAATGGCTGATCAAAAAAATATAGGGCTACATATTTTATGCGAATGTATAGCTCAGAAGCTATACATAATATGTATAATTTTTATATAAAAAACAAAAAACGTGGAATCTATGGTAGATCGAAAGAGATTTGCACAAAAGAATGATGATACTAGACTCATTGAAGGGGGGTATAAAAACTTCGGCTCCGAACGGTAGATGTATTAGTTAGTGAAGTTTTTCATAGCGTGAATACTCATAACCAATCGATCGAGGACTTCTTAGCTGGTTGGCGGGAGTCTTACCTAACATACCACAGTGACACACACTATTAAATATGTACGTGGTGCATGCATTTATTTACTGATGTCTGAAGTGTAAAATATTTGGAAATCGATGGAAAGGATAAGTCTAGATATATTGAGTAACCTTAAATACTAAGCTGAAAAGGCTCTTCCGCACCAGGTACTATTAACCATCTTAAATATGTCTATAAGACTTAAGTTATTGTACTCCTTGATTTCGCCTAGAGGCCAAGTGGTCTGTACGAGTTGGAAAATAAAACACTTACCAAACACGCTGTACAATATGAATTATTGGATGAAATATTAGGACGTTGTATTGTCGAGGAATACATGACCGTTAAGTGCATAAAAAAGCCCAACGTTGTTCTAGCATACCTAATTACAATAATTGAGAAGAATTTTATGTGAATAAAAGAACCGCTTTATCGGTTTAAATTGTAACTTTTCAAATTATTCGACAAAAGGTTTTTGAAAAGAATCGAAAAATCGATCTCTCTAATAGATACCCAGGTACCTTACCACATGCACATAGGGGGTTAATAATTATGTACACATACTAGGTAAAACTCGACTTGCTTCGCCACACCTATCTTAATTATTATCGTAGTTATAATTTTTTACCTTTTTTCCATTTTGTCCCCTTCGGGTCCAAAACAAAACGGTTAAGATAGCCTATAGTTTCTTCCAGAAAGATACTGCAGAATTTGCTTTTTAGCTGTATGCAGTCTTCAAACAAACACTCATATTCATTTTTATGTAGTATCATATGCGAAGCTTTTACCCGGAGTACTTTGTTCAGCACCCGAAAATCGCTCTCGCTTTTTTGGCTGCTGTATTGTTCTCCACATATAAAAAAATGCATGTGTAGTATGAATCTATTTAACTGATGATTTGTATTGACTGCGAAACTTTCACTTTAACCGTTCTCACGCTATACAAAAATCAATATTTATTTTGTATGGGAGGCACCATGCTCACTTGCCCAATTCCGCTCATTTTTTAACTGATGATTTGTATTAACTATATTTAAACACTTTTTGACTGTTTTATTGACTACGAAATTATTTAGAGCAAATTTAGAGACTGTAGCTGTTACCTTGTTGAAGACTTAGACAAATAAATATACTTTGTAGGGACGCGGTACGGTCTTTTCAGACATACACAGGGATACTGTAAAACTCAAGCACACAACATACAAACACATATTCGTTTTTATATATGTATGTAAGTATGTATGTATATAGTAAGTTTTTAAATAAATCGTAATTACAGTCGAGTACGTGTTGCAGATTAAAAATTTTGAAGGTCTCCATTTTTATTAATCATTGTGTGTGTGTGTTACCTTATACTATTACGAAGTTCTTTTTTAATATAAATATGACTACACAAACAAAAATAGTTTTATTTTTTCTAATCTTTAACAGTAACATAATTATTTTCTTTAACTAAAGAAATGTCAGAAAAAGTGTAATAGGAGTAAAAAACTTATTCATCATTATCATAATAAACATAAACATGTAAGAGTACCAGGGCTGCCAAATGAAATTTGTAAAAATATCGTCATTTCAGATTCGAAAAATCGTCAGATATCGTAAGAAAAAATAATTAAGTTTTTAGTGTTTTACACTTTTATTTACAGTGCCTATAGAGTACATATAATAGATTACATATTTTTAGTGCGTGCATGAAGCTACGTACAAAAGAATACCTCACTTGCCAAATCGATTAACTCCACTTTTAGAAATTTATTAGATATTATTGTGAAATATGTGCTTATTTTGTTAATAAATTCACATATTATTCTTGGATAATTCTGTAAGCTTTAGTTGGAGTTATTTGGCATCCATATAGAAAGTTTCAATATTCTGCTTGCATTTTTTCTTGCTACACTACTAATTACGTCGTCAGCTTCAGCTACTGCTACAATTACTTTGTTCTGTTTCAGACCTTATTCTTTATTAAAGTGCGAAATACACTATCAAGCAGGTGGAAACTGCAATGTAGTAGAATTACTAAACATTTTATGTATGTGTCACACCGACAATGCTGAAAGCAAAATCAAAAAATTTTGATTTTTCTTTTGCTTGAAACAGCTGATTGAAAAGTGTATAGAGTTGCTTGATCAATTTTCATATTTTCTGCAAATTTATAGCAGCAACAACATCGGAGAACGAAAAATTTGTATTTATTTTTTGGAATTTTGTGGCATAAAAATGGCAGAAATTCAAAAGAAAAGCAAATTATTGAGCTGTTGGAAGTTTATCGTTCTCTGCCTGCACTTTGAGATGTAAAATGTGATGATGTACGAAGTTTTAATGGAAGAATATAAGGAGCAAAATCCAAATACAGACAGAAAAAATAATAATAAAATGACAAAAAATAAATCAATTCATTACACACGAGCTAGACGGGAGTTGAAAAGAAAAAGGGATATGGAAAAAAGTGGTGGTGGGGTAGAAGACTCGTTTGAAACAAGCCTCAACTATTTTGAAACATTGAATTTCTTGAACGATATTGCACTTAATGTTTCGTCCGACAACGGCATAAAATTTACAACAAAATGAATGCTTGAATACTGCATTGACTAACTAGTGTATGCTAAAAGCATAAAAAACATTGCACCAATTTTACTATAATGCAGTTTTCATCTGCTTGATAATGTATATATTTCGTCCTTAACATTGAGCTCAAGCAAAAATCAGAAGAAGTAAGCTAGTTGTCTCACCTACAAAGGGTTATAATACTCTTAGAGCTGCCAATTGTCCATATATAAAAAATCGTCATTTTAGAGAAAAAAAACATCAATCGTCATTTTGCCAAAATTTTGTTAAAAAATCGTCAAAATTACGATTAATCGTCAAATCTGGCAGCTATGACGAGTACACTAAACAACATTATTTTAGCATTGTTTTTATGATGAATGAACATTGTGCTGTTTTTTTTTACAGCAAAATTCTAGAGAAAATCATTTTAATATTTTTTAATTAAAAATTCATAGAAAATAATGACTTTTCGTTTCTTGCTTTTGTGTATTTACTTATTCCCATGAAATTTTATACAACATTTTGCATTTAAAAAAGAAAACAACTAATTTATACATAAATTTTAATTTTATAGTGAAACAAAGTGTTAGTTTTTTTTCGTTTCGCTTATATAAATAATGTTATTTTGCTTATTATTAACTTTTCTTTCACCCAAACACTAATAGCGTTGAAGATATAATTTTTTCAAAATTTTATTTCCTCTTAGTTAAAATAAAAAATAATATAAATTTCCAAAAGACTATAAATTATCATAACAATGACCATTTTTATTAATTTGGCGTCTTGAAATTTTCGTTTTGTTTCCTTTTTTCACTTTTTCAATTTTGGTGAAAGATAAATGATGAATTATGAGTTTAATGCCCTCTTTCTTTAAAGAAAACTAAACAAAAACGAAAGTGTATTCAAATTTCAGATTTAAAAGTAATATTTTATTTTCAGTCTTCGTCAGCATAACAAATTTTAGCTATAAAATGTTGTATATTAGCTTCTTGCATTATTTATTTGTCAGACATCTGACTACATGATTGTCTTCAGTCTTCATTACCGTGTCAGATTTTATATTAATAGCAGACTTTATTAGCTTTTTATATTTTCACATGTACAAAATTTTCGCATCTGACGATTAATTCTATCTTTGGACCGAGTAAACGAAAATTTTTTGCCAGATAAAATTATTAATCGGCAAAATGACAATGAAGTGTAAACTTTTCTGGCAATGTTCTAAGATGCGACAAATAACTAAACAGAGCTTAAGAGAATAGAAAATGTTTACCGTTCTATAATTGGAAACAATAAATAGTATTGCTGGTGTACATACTGCTTCACCACAATGTTCTTTATAATAAATTTTATAGATAATCAGATGGAAACGACTGCCTGCTATATTACAACCCTTAAGGCGAATTGTCTGCCTGACATTAGGTCATTGAAAAAAAAGAAACCTGATGATATTGCTGGCTATAAAGCTTAATGATGAAGTAACTTGAACAAATTTTGGATAAATCAGATGAACAGTCGCCAATCAGAATCATACTTCTCTTTAAAGATAAGGGCTTTACTACTTATCTAAAAGAAATATATCGATTTCAAACCCATGAATACAAAATTAAATACATATTTATCTGTTTTACTGAGTGCAACAAAAAGCTATTATACCAGAGAAAAGAAAGGTGTTCGAAATTTTGTGAGCTTCGTTTTCAAAAACCGATTTCTAAAGCATACTTTAGTATGTATGCATCTGCATGTTATTGCGTTTTTTTTTATTGAAGGATACAACTATAATTAAACTAACATATGGCGTTTTCTTTTCTGGCAGAAATGTTGCACTTCGCTTGTTCTAGGCCATAAAACCTCAAAAATTAAGATACATCAAGGATTCTTAAATGCAACATAGTTAGAGATAAACATAGCAACTTTTCATTTTTTTCAAATTTTTTAGAAAAAGAACAAAAAAATAAGGGCAACAGAGTACAATTTTTTTTATAAAAAAAAACGCCATTAGTTATTGTTAAATCTCGTTTATATTCGAAATAACACTACAAATGACTTTTGTTATTTTCTTTTGATTTTGCAATTTAACATTCTGAAAATTAACGTCTCAACTTTTGGTAATATCATAGATATCTTTTGTTTATCTTTTAATGATACGTAATTATGATCTCTTAGAGCAAAATCCTTCATAGTTTAACTTAATTAGAGCACCAAGACCCAGAACTTAGTAACAATGCCTTAGAAACTTAATATTCAATTTGTATTACAAACAAAGTAATGCATTTAATGCATTTGAAACAATCTATTTACAGGTGTTTTTATTTACATGAAGTAAATATACTCGTAGAATGGCAACAAATTTGTATTACAAACAAAGTAATGCATTTAATGCATTTGAAACAATCTATTTACAGGTGTTTTTATTTACATGAAATAAATATACTCGTAGAATGGCAACAAATTTCTATTTCTTATTTTCTATTAGCTTATCAATAGTGTATAATTTGCAAAGGTTAAAATGTCAACTCAACTGGAGGATTTTATCTTTCATGAGAAAGGAAGCAAAAACATGACAATTTAAAACTCATGTCACATTAACTGTGATTGGAGAAAAACACGCGCATTAAATGTCTTCCGTTAGTTGAAAAATTTCTTGAGAAGATTATAATCAACAGCAAGGAAATCTCTTTTTGACTACTGGGTTGGTTGGTTAAATCCGTTATCTTAACAAACAACAAAACGATGCTAACCATGTCCTCTTTGATTCAAATTTTACTTTAACACTATATTTGATTTTACCAAAAAAAAAAAAAAAAAAAAAAAAAAAAAAAAAACTCGAAGTTGGAAAAAATGTATTGTGTTGCAAAATTGTATTTTCTACTTGTTGTTGTTGTCGTTGTTGCATCTTGCCATTGTTGCAACATGTTACAATAGAATATAAATTGATCTTTTACACGTTGCACAAAAAAATGCAAAAGAAAAAATATAAAATCAACGACGAACAAGAAGAAGGAAATTGAAAATTAATAGCTTGGAAAAACGGTAACAAATGAAACATGTGGTGGTTGGTCATCACAACAGACACCGGTATAGACGCGAGAAAAAGAAAAGCTTAAGAATAATATTTATGTAAGTATATGGCTGATATAAAATGAAATCATTATTCATGTATAGTACATACACGAGTATATACATATATATGTTGATCATAAATCATCATGTTCAATGTGTGTCTGTCTGAGGCATAAATATAACGAAATGCAAAGAATAGCATTGAATGCCAACCAAAGCAAAGTGAAATAATAAATTGAGTTTGAAATTATTTATTACGATTTCTTTATACAATCCAATAGATTGCATTGTCAATAGAGAATGAAATGGTTATTAAAGTATGTTTGTACGAGTATGAGTATGTGTAAATGTATATGTACTTACTTTCGCCAGTATTGGATGGTTCCAATGTCCATAACTGTTTCTTTTTCAAACTGGCACCGTTGGCATTCAATTTGTAGCCAAATGTCTCAGCTGTCATATAACGATGCTGGCCATTGATAAGACCAATGGTCCACCAACCCTTCTGTTGGTTCTGTGATATAATATCGCCATTTGTATGATTCAATTCATAACTCTGGCCGTTCATGGTGCTATTAATGGAGTTGATAATCGGTGTGGGAGCAATGGTGACGACTTGTTTCAAAAACTTTACACACAAAGAACAGTTGTTGTTGATAAGAATTTTGTTGTTGTTGTTGTTTATTTTTGTTTTTATTTCCGTTTGAACTTCAAGCTGGACACTGTCTAGTGATAATCCAGTTCTGAAACTATGACTTTAAATCTTTAAACTGCAATTGGAAATGGAGAAAAAAGAAAAAAATATATTTAATGATAGTGTTGAAATATTTTATGTATGTTTTTAAAAATTAAATATTTTCTTTTTTGTTAAGCTGGGTGTCAATAAATACAGGGTGTTTAAATAACATTAAGAAAATTATTCAATAACAATACCTCATACTGCACATACTACGGGTACTTATATTTACTCGTATAAAACCTTCAGAAATATTTATTTTTAACTTGTGGTTGGTTTTCTTTATTCATTTTTACACATGTTTATAAATTTTATTAATAAAAGTGCAAATTATAATGCATTTAATAAAAACACACATTTTCTTTATATACATACATACATACACTAGAGTAACCCTTCCCGCGTTGTTGGGAACCTCTCATAAGAAAAAGTTAAAGGAATGCACATACTGTATATGAGAAAAATCTCTTCCGCTTTTTGGTTGATGTGAACAGATAACAATGCTTTGACCGTTACAATTCTGTACACATGCAAAATTACATATTTAGAATTAATGGAAGCTGCCACGCCCACTTATTTAATCTCGCTCTGATGATTAGTTAAACCAAATTTAGAAACTTTCTATTATCGTTCTCAAGATATATGAAAATCAATAGTTACTATATATGAAAGGTGCCACGCCCACTTATACAATTCCATCCGCTTTAAAACTGATGATTTGTGTTGACTACCAAGTCATTAGACCAAATTCAGAAACTTCCACTTCAGCCATTCTCAAGATATAAAAAACTTAATATTTACTTTGCACGGGAGGTAACATCCCAACTTATCCGATTCCGCCCAGTTGACTGATGGTTTGAGAATTTTTCGACTTTTATTCTTTCCTAAACCTACGCACAGCAATTACGAAGAAGATCGCAGAAGGAAGTATCCAATTTGGTCCAGTCGTTTTCAAGTTTTAAGCATCTGAACAAATCACAATTCATTTTTATATTTTTACTAACTTAACCCATCCGGCGTTGCCCGGAAATCTATATGTATGTAATGCATTACCCGCTTATCCAAACTTTCACGCTTTTTGACGAATGTGCGTAGATAACGATAGTTTAACTTTTACCATTCTACACACATGCAATATTTCATATTTATTATGAATGTGAACTTCCTCGCCCACTTATTTAATCTCGCCCTGTTATTGACTGATGAGGTGTCATGTCCCAGAAGTTATTTAAATCAAATTTAGAAATTTTCTATTATCGTTCTCAAGATATACGAAAATCAATATTAACTTTGTATGGGAGGTACCATTCATACTTATCCGATTCCTCCCACTGAACTGATGATTTGTATTACCTACGAAGCCACTTAGATCAAATTCAGAAACTTCAACTCTAACCGTTCTCAAGATATACAAAAATCAATCTTTATTTGTGTGGAAGGTACCATGCTCACTTGTTCAATCTCGTTTATGTTTACTGCAGAACTTAGAATAAGTGCACTGAATCGGCGTACCATATTTTATCCAAATAACTTTAACGGGAGCAGAGATAAAGGAATGACTGCCTACAGCGCCACCTGTTGAGAATTTTTCAACTTTTATTCTTTAATAAATCTTCGCACAGCAATTACGAAAAAGATCGTAGCCGTTTTCAAGTTTTAAGCATCCGAACAAATTACAATTCATTTATATATATATATATATATATATATATATATATATATATATATATATATATATATATATATATATATATATATATATATATAGATACATAGTACGTATATAGATAAGATATAGATATATCGCGTACCTTTTTGTTGATGTTTCTTTTATTCTTCTACTGCAGCTAAATTTAAAGTTTATGTTTAAATTGATAGCAAGAAAATCACTAAAAGCATTTATGCAAATTTGATATTATGATTTATAGTTACTTTTACAACATATTTTATTTACAAAAAAATAAATACATATGAATGTACATATGTATAAACTAGTTTTTTTTTAATTTTAAATTATAGGAAATGTTATTCAAAATCATACAATTACATAAAATATAATTTAGCAGAAAATGTTACAAATAAAGAGTATGAAAAAGAAAATTAAAAAAATTGTGATTAAGTTTTAAATTAAAAACAAATGCTTAATGCAATGTAGTACTAGATTTCTGTCTAAATTTTAGTCCAATTGTCCGACAGGTTTGTTCATTTACAAATAACAAAAATAGGTTTTTACTTTTGGGAGAATAGTTCCACGTACAACGAAAAAAGATTTGTTAAATATCTTTGATGCAAATAATACGTCATAAGCAATATTTTTGAGATTTTGCTAAAGGAAGAATACAAATTGACTCTTGATGCCTTAAAACACTCACAGCCTAAGAAGGAAATACGTTTGTCTGTATGTATGTAGTTGCAAGTAAAACAAGAGTCATTTATTTATTACAGTAGAGATGATTTTAACAATAGATTTTATAAATCATTTCTATTCCTTTGAGTCAGCCTTCAACAATTTTACTGCTGCTTTTTTACGTGAGTTTGTCAGTTTGAAATATTTTTTTTATTTCTAAAAACTAAGTTTTTTCTTTCTCTATTGCCAGAATTTTATTTGTATAACTATTGTTATTTTAAAATTTTGGGTGTTGGTTTCATTGTTAGCTTGAATTAAAAATATATAAAATATTAAAAATTAAATTAAAGACAACATTTTATTAAAAGTAAATATTATACTTAAAGACAACAAATTTGATAAATATTAAAAATTAAAATCAGAAAAAAGTTATTACCGGTTTAGCTATTGCACCTTTTAGCAGTATTTACTTTTAATTTTTGGAACCGTTAAATTTCTTAATTATATTTTTAGTATTATGCAAAAATACTCGAACCAAAATTTTCTGCTTAAAAAGTTATGGAATTTATAAATGTTTGATACCAACTAGGGAGATCGGACGGTTATTATTCGACCGGTTTTAACTGGTTTTTTTGGTTATGTCGAATACGGTTTTTTCAAAATCATCATTTTTCGAATACCTAAAAACCGTTTAATTTGTACATATATTTTTTTTTATTGAAAATATGCTCATCGTTTAGCTATTTGTATTAATTTAATTATTTTTGTATGTATGGCAATCATCAACGTCTCACAAAGAACATGAGAACCAAGAAAGATCGAAAAAGATATGCACTCTTGAGCGAAAATAACCTTTTCTCATCTTCTGTAAATAAATATTGATTTTTATATATTGAGAATGATCAGCAACTAAACTCATCGAAAGCCCAAAAACCCACAAGCTCTGTTTCCGATATATTAGTTAGTGAAATTTTTCACAGCTTAAATACGCATAACCGCTAGTAACCGCACATAATCACTAGTAATGTTGTGAGGTGATATCGCTGTTGAAAATTGTCAGATGGTGTGGCCTGGGATTGAACCGACGACTTCTTGGCTTCTTACCTAACATACCACAGTGACGCACACACTATTAAATACGTGGTACCTAAAAATTACATACAGTGCTCCTCGAAATCTAAGCAAATTTTCTTGTCGAGGCAATTAAGTACTCGTATATTACTAATAGATTTGCCTAAAGTAATAATTTTAATTTTTGTTATCTTAGGCACCTAAATTATAACTATAATAACAAACTTTTAATTCCATTCTCTACCAAGTAATACAACAAAAACGAAATTAGCTCCTTGCATTTTTCAGTACTTTGTGTAATAAACTTTGTTTTTTATGGCCTCCGCACACCGTTTTGCCATAGTTTTTATGAGATTTGTTAGAATTATTGTTAGTATTGACTGCCACTTTAATTTTAAGCTCTCCATCATATTCTGCTTATATTTAAAACGACGTGGTCCAGCTCTGCGCTTCAAGAATTAGGGACAATTTTATTTAAATAAAAAAACCGGTTGACCAGTTATTTGAATTATTATTAACCGAAACCCGGGTTTTCTAAAAAGTGTTATTTTTCGAATTATTCGACAACCGGTTGTTGAAAAAAGTCGAATAATCGATCTCCCTAATGCCAACTATCAAAAATTTCAGACCAATATACAATGTAAAGGGCAGCGTACTAAAATATTGCTATAAATCTACGAGTACTGTTTAGTGTAAAACAAAACACAACATAAGGGCGGAAAATGCTCAAAAGAAGCCTATGTTAGATCTAGTCAGATGTACGAGATGTAAAGACAATTTAAAACTTCACAAAAATTTATTTCGGCTGTGTAGACTAGTACTGACAAATTTTACTACTTTTTAATACTTGGTAGTATCGAATACTTTTCATTCCGGTACTCAATACTATATTCGATATTTTAAACATTTTTTATGTTAATTTTTAAAAATTTTGTATGTATATACATACGTATATAAGTAGTTTTTTTTTTTATTAAATAGGCATTAAAAATTGTTGCAAACACATCTAATGTTTTATTAAACAATTAAAATCAAATAAATATAAACTTAACTTCAAGTTAAGCGTGACAATAAGTTTATTTAAAATAAACACCTAAAAATAAATAAAAATGCTCTGTACTTGATACCAGTACTCAACATCTTGCCAGCACTAGTGTGGTCCGACTGGTTGTACATAGAATATTCTTTAAACGATTTATTAATTTAAAAAAAAAAAATAATAATTTTTTTCCAATTTAAGCTTCTAAAACTTTTTTTCTTATTAAAATCACAGATAAAAACATTTAAAAAAATCCTGATTTAGTCCTGATTTTGAGCATGAGAAAAAGTATTTATTTATATACAATATGTGTATGTATGTATATATATAAAGGGTCCGCTATCTAACTTTTTTTTCAACTAGTGCTTATTTCGTGAATGGAAACACTTAGCTCATGTCTGATTTGACAGATAATTAGTTTTATCCTTCCGCTGAACGAATATGGTTGTGTATACGCTTGAACAACGCTGGGAATCTGAGTCTGCGATCGACTTACAGAAGATGCCGATTTTGCCAAAAATAATCATCTTTTCAAAAGAAGCTCATTTTGATCTTGGCGGGTTGTAAACAAGCAAAATTGTCGCATTTGGGGCACAGAAAACTCGCACGCATACATTGAAAAGGCGATACACCCAAGAGGAGTCACTGTTTGATGCGGATTTTGGTCTAGAGGCATAATTGCGCCATTTTTCTTCGAAAATGAGCAAGGAGTGGCCGTTACAGTCAATTGCGATCGTTATCGGGCCATGTTGAACGAATTTTTGTTCACAATTTTTGCTACGTGCCACACAGCCGAAGCTACACTCGATGTTTTGTGCCCTGTTTTTGAAGATCGCATTATCAGCCGCAGAGTTGTTGTCGTTTGGCCACCTCGGAGCTGCGATTTGACACCGTTGGACTATTATTTGTGGGGTGCCGTCAAAGATAAGTGTTACGCCAACAAGCCAGAGACAATTGACGCTTGAAAGGACAATATTCGTGAAGCCATTGGTGAAATACAGCTGCACACAATCGATAATGTGCTTAAAAATTGGACCAATCGTGTAGGCTACTGCATGGCGAGCCGAGGCAGCCATTTGAATGAAATTATTTTCCATTATTAACCGGAAGGATTGTACTTTCCAATAAAAAATGAAATTTGAGAAAATATTTAGTAGTTTTTTCTTATAGCATTTTCAAACAAAAAAAAAATTATTTGGCGGACTCATATATGTATATGAAAACGTTTTATACATTCGTCAAAACTTATACTACAACCGTTATCAAGATGTACAAAAATCAATATTTTGTTTGTATGGAAGGTACATGGCCCACTTAACCAAATCCGCCTACCTTTTGACTAATAGTTTATATTGAAGTCATTTAGACCAAATTCATAAACATAAGCGTTAACCGTACTCAAGATGTACAAAAATCTGTATTTACTTTGTATGGGAGGAATCATGTCCACTTATCCGATTCCAAACACATTTGGATTGACAATTTTTTTGTTTTTTTTATATAAGACCAGCACCCAGGGGATGGCCCCTACTCATGCAATGCATTGTGCTGGTACTAGGAAAATAGGTTATTGGAAGGAGGACAGAGGGAGTAGTGTTTACGGACGTTATATTTAAATTTACTCATGTCGTAAGTGGCAGGAAATACCTTCGCTGGAAGATTATTCCACAACCGAACAGTGCGACCAAAGAACGAATTCACCCTATAATGCGTTGTGCGATTTACTGGAAAATCAACTACAAAGGGATGCACTCTACGAGAAATACGAGTACTACGTAAAAATATATAATTTTTGGGAATTAATTTCTTAATTTCCTTAGATCATATTCCGTTATAGTACCGATAGAACAATGAAACACACGCCACATTGCGACGGTGCTCCAATGAATCGATAGAGTTGTCTACCCTACCGTCATTGATGAGCATCTTCGCCCTCTCCTGTAAGCGGTCGAGAAGCTCCAAAATAGACTTTGAAGCACCGGCCCATACATGAGAGTTGTATTCCATTTTGGGACGGATATAGGTCTTGTAAATATTAAGGAGATCAGATGGGGTGAAGTATTTCTTGCACCGTCTCAAAAAACCAAGGCACTTGAATGCTTCTTTCGACACTTGAAATATGTGATCATTCCAACGAACGCCACAGTGAATTCTCATGCCCAGAACATCAAGAGCATCTGATTCCTCAATATCCACATTACCCATTGACACAGAGATATAACCATTCTTATAGAGCGATCTCTTAGAAAGCTCTATATAAATCGAGAGTAGTGAATACCGACACCAAAAGCATTAAGTTTCGAAATGAGAGCCTCGTGCCAAACTCTATCAAACGCCTTTGAGATATCCAGAGCCACAACCTTACTTGACTATGAAGAAACTTGTAACAAATTTATTGACTGTTACAGTTACTTTGTACGGGCGTAGCAACGCCGAGATGGAATTTTTAAAACTTCCAGACATACAGAGAGATACATTAAAAATTTCAAGAAAATCGGTTCAAGCGTTTAGCTGCCTATAGACTTTAAACAAACATACATACATACCTACAAACACAGATTCATTTATAGATATGTACGAGTATAAGAAGATTTCCCCATAAAGTATGCAAAACTTATTAGTTGCTATTTGGAAAACGTTAAAGTTTAATGTCGCAGTTAGTTTCTATATTGTAACTGTCCGTCGGCTTGCCAGTCGGTCAATGCCTATTTATGACGTTGATGTTTAAACCAAATATAGTAAAAGGGAAAAAATTATTTTTGATTTATATATTTGTATGTATGTATGTGTACCTTTTAACCATTTCTGCTTCGTTCTGTCATTTTATTAATCATTTATTTACGAGTACTGTGATCAATTGGACGAGGATTGAATTGAATGTTTGGATTTGCATACTAATTAAGATGACTAGAGAAGACAATCATCATTGTCATATACATACATAAGGTATATACGTTTAAACTCCCAAATCGCTACAAACAAGAGAATAAAAGAAAGAAACAAATAAAATGTAAACGAACATTTTAAACTAAAAGGAAACCATTTTGGCTTCTTTTGTTCGCTGAAGTTTTTATAGAGTCATTAACCAGGCTAAGAATACAATGTGAACTTTACTACAGCAACAATGCTTTCTTTCTGTAGAGGGTGTTACTAGTATTGGTAAAGCGAAGTGTATACGTATGTATATGCTTATATGTACATATGTATGTATGTATATATTTATATGCATTTTAATATGCTTGTATTAGTGTGTTTAAGCCAAACAAAGGATTGGGCGTTGTCTGTTAACTCTGTTGACTATACTCGTCACACTTAGCTTCAGCCTGTTCAGTCGTATGCATAGCGTATTATTTTTTATTTCTATTTTTTGCATACATAAATGCTAATGGAAAGTAAAAGTTTAAACCATTATTATTTTTTGTTTAATTAATTTTAAATATTAATATGATTTTACATTTATTTTCTTATTTTCTTAAAATTGTTTGAATTAATCAGTGTTGCAGTCATTACCGAAGTTATATGAACAGATATAGTGGGATTTCTTTTATATTTTTATTTTAAAAATACAAATTATTATCAGTTAAAAAGAAAGATTGCAATTATTGTTTACAGCTTAAGATGCATTAGAAGAAGAAAGTTTTTTTTTTTTTATTTTACAGTTAACAAATGTTTATATTTTATTTAGAGATGTTTTGTTTTCTTTATTTTTACCACTTCTAGTTAATGATTTCATTTTTAATTGGCTTATTAAACAGCCAGCCGCCAGCAATCAGCATTATTAGATAAAAAGTTTTTATTACTGATGCTGTAGCTGTAATTAGTTGTGTTTTGAAAAATTTATAAACCGTAAAATTAATTTTATTAATTCGTTGTTTTAAACAGTTAAACAAAATGCAATGATTTTAATTGTTTCAAAAAAGAAAAAAAACAGTTTTTCTTTCAAAATTATGAAAAAACACTACAGCAGTGATAAAAAATAGACATCGTTTTAAGAATATAAAGCAAGTCTATGACATGTGAATGTTATTTATCAAATAAAAAAGTTAGAAATGTAGTGTTTTTTAGATGAAAGCATCCACGTTTTGTTAAAAATTTCAAAACAGATTTTTATGAATTCAGTCACTGTTCAGATTTCGTATTACCCAGAGGCGGGCTCTAAATTGGAGTAATGTAAGTTATTTATATTTAGCAAAATCTGGATTAAAATACATATACCACATTCTCGTATGTATATTAAATATTATAAAATCATACACATATTGGTGTAGGAATAAACTCTTTTGTCATTATTTCTGAAATCATGAAGTATGTAATTAGTTATTTATCATGACATTTTTTTCATAGATTTTTTAGCTTAAATCCATCTATTGCAGTATTTAGCATTATAATTTTAATTAAATAATTAAACAATTTAAAAACTATACTCTATCGATAAAGCCTTAATATATACATACATACACTACACTGTTTAATTAAACATAAATGATTTTTTTATACGATGCTCCCCTGTTTTACACAGCCAGTCATCGAAATTATATTTTAGCTGCAAATTTTTATCCATCAATATCACCATCACAGGTTGTTTTGAAAGCAATTTATTTTTCTTTATTTATTTTGGGATTGTGTTACATTTTTCTTTGACGCCAACTTTAAATGTTTTAGAAAACTTGTTTGAGATGACATATTTGTAGCATATCCCATACTTTTGACAGCTGTAAAATCACCTTTCAATTAATTTTCTTTTTTTATATGTATTCTGTTTCTCTCTATTTAAAGAAAAAATGCGCTTTTTTCTACAAACAATATAACTGATTGCGAAAAAAGCTGGTTTTAAAAATTTATTATATTTAATTATCTTAATTAACATGTCATCAAATGTTAATTTTGTTTAAACATTTTTTAGTTTTCAACATGATTTTCTTCGTAAGGATTATTGGCAATTAATGGACATGAATTTGTTAAAAAGAAAATTAAACAAAAGCAAAACTGTTAAAAACCGTAATAATCATCATCAGTATAATAAACATAATCAGTTATAAGCTAAAACAAAAGTAAAACAATAGAATGGAAAAACATTCCTTTCACATTTCAGCCGCATTCTCTTTACAGCTTACGCTACCATAGATAGTGCGTAGCATATTATGTTTGTAATGATATTTGCAACACCATAAATAAAACCAGTCACAAACTCATCTCTAACGCTGGCGATCGACTCGAGAATCATATCCTTGGTACATTCCATGAATTAAAGTAAGATGTAGGGTATCACATATTCGTACATTGCTAGATATTATTTACTGCTTATCAGTTTTTCTTTTTGCAATCAAGAAAAAAGCCTTCATAAAACCGCAACATTTTTGCATTGTTTTTATGGCTGTCAGTCAATCAGCCAATCATTTACAAAAATATGGCAAAAGAGCCCGTAAAAAACGTATTTTTTTCTATATTTGAACGGAATGGCTTTTATTCTCTAGTTATCAATATGCAATATAAATTGTATCTTTTGTTTTATGCTGTCACAAATGAAAAATATCTTTATACTCTATTTCAACTTGAATTTAAGCTGTAACTCATTTTAAATGAACCATTGAAAAGACAAATTTAATCAGTTTAAACAATTCCAAATAGTCCATAACAAGTTCAAAATCATTATTTGCAATTATATCTGACATTAAATATTTTTATCTTATAGTGCGAATTGAAGTAAATTTTTGCAATTTTCGAGATGCTTCAAACTTTTTACAGTATTGTATTGAAGGCTCTAAAGCTGGGATCACACGATTGTCGAAATGCATCAATTATTGTTACAGCAATCGTGTAACCGCCCAATAGTAATAATGAGGCAACAAAAATATCAAAAATGTTCCAATATTTATTGTGTACTTGTGCGATAATCCAAGCAGACGTATCAATTTTTAATATAAATTTTTTTTCACAGGATAAATTGGAATAATTTTGATATTTTACGGCAATAAAACACAATTGAAATTGAATTAAATTAAAATTGAAATATTGGTACATTTGCGACAATCGTGTGATTCTAGCTTAAGACGTACAAAATGAGGCAACAAAAATAATAAAAATGCGCTAATATTTATTGTTTTCTTGTGCGACAATCCAAGTAGACAATATGTACTAATATAAAATTTCAAATTTTTTCACAGAATAAATTGGGATAATTTTGATAGTTTACGTCAATAAAGCACAACTGAAATTGAATTAAATTAAAATCGAAATATTGGTACAATTTCGACAATCGTGTAATTCTAGCTTAAGACGTTACATAATTTATTATATACTTTATTAGTTTCTTTACTAAATATGAATTTAAATTGAAATTGGCCTGATAGAAAAAATAGCTTTTGAAATTGTTAAGTATTCACATATCATTCATATCTCCATGTTCACTATTCTTAATTAGATGATTGCAAAACACGTAGAATTTACCAGACAATTATAATGTACTTGCTAAAACCCAGCGTGCTTCGCTACCCCATGTTAAGTATTACCTTAACTGTTACCTCAGTTATTATTTTAATCACTTTTCCTTATTTTAGTTTCTCCAAGTCTAAGAATTTATGTTAGCCTATAGCTTCTTCCAAAAACGGTTAACGCTTAACGGTTCTGCTTTTTAGGTGTATCGGTCTTCTTCACACACATTCATTTTCACATACAAACATATATAGATTGCTTTTATTCGGTGTGCTCCATTATTGACTAATGGTTAACAAAGTTGTTTGAACTGAATTTAGAAACTTCTACTATTACAGTTCTAAAGAGTTGGTAGGTACCAACCATGAGGTCCTCGGTTCAATCCCAAGGCCAGACCATCTGAAAAAAAAATTCTACTGTGGTATCATCTCATAACATAGCTAGCAACTACTATTGAAAACTATTACTACTATTGAAAACTCCTCAAATGCATTCGCCGTTCGGAGCAGGTGTTAAACTGTAGGTCCCTTTCAATGAGTCTAAAAATTGAATCGAGTTCAGCTCATTGACTGAGAGAAGTCCTCATCTTCCTTCATGGAGTGTTTATTGAATAATTATCAATATATTTAATATTTACTATGTATGGCCCATTTATCTCATTCCGCCCGTTCCTCGAAGTCATTTAGACCAAATTTAGAAACTTTCACTTCAACCCTTCTTAAGATATACAAAAATCAATATTTACTTTTTGACTGATGATTTGTATAGACTAGACGTCATTCAGACCAAATTCAAAAACTTTAGCTTTAACTAAAATTAATATTTACTCTTGGTGGAAGGTACCATAATCACATATTCAATTCCGTCTACTTTTTGACTGATAATTTGTATTGACCATGGAGCTATTTGGACCAAATTTAGAGACTCTTACTGTTACCGTTTTGAAGATATGGACAAATGAATATTTACTTCGTAGGAATTTTCGTGTGAAAAATAGTTTACGTGCTATTCTCAGATCTACTGAACGTATACACAATATTTCATAAGAATCGTTCAACCCGTTTTTGCGCAGTGTTGTTACAAACGCTGTGGCATGAGAATTTTATATATCAGATTACCAAAAGTTCTGCAGAGTTCAAAAAGGAATAGGAAAAGAAAATATCTTATAAAAATATCTTATTGAAGCGAAAACAATACTATTCGACGCAGTTTTTGACACCACATTTACACTTATTTGTTGTGTGTATGATAAAGAAATAAGCGTCAACGTCCCAGTTTTAATGGGCTTTCTCTACCCAACATTTAAATATCTGAACTATTGTGCTAACAAGATGGCGCTCCCTGCCACATAAGCGATATTACACTAGAAACTGAAACAGAACATTTGACGCTTGGCTTCTTTTCCTGACATATAATAAAGCCCAAATTTTATTTTAATAATTTTTAAAATTGTAAAGTTATAACAAGCAAACATGTATTTTTTTATTGTTATAAATATAATTTTAAGTCCTTATCTTTGTGTTCAAAGAATTTTTAGTTTGTGGTAGTACTCCACATAAATCCTATTATTTTAAATAAGAAATTAAAGTTTTTTATTTTTGCTCTTAAAATCTATTACAGTTCAAATATTAAAATTTTTTTTGTAAAAAAAATAGTTTTTTCCTTCTTTTAAGACTGGATGACGACGAAAAACTACATAAGTACGTATAATGTCAGAAATATTTTTTCAAACCATAGCATCCATAATAGTCTGCAACAGACCCAAAAAAATTTTGTATCGCCAGTGTTTCATTTATACATGTCTACCGTTTATTTAACAACCTTTGCTGGTCAGAGGAAAGAAATATCCTGATAACCCAGTATGCAATTTTGCGAAAAACTAAGTTAAAGAACCAATTTTCCTAACAAAAATAAAAAAAGGAATATTTCATATATGAAAGTTTGGCTTTTCATTTGTATTTCTATAGTATGTAAATCTAGTCATTGCTTAAATGCGTTAGGATATTCTTGTCGTTATAGATTTAATTTAAAATTATACATAATAAACTAGTCTAGAGGAATATTACTCCTCAAAAACGATTGTAGCAATCACAAATTAATAATAATTAATACTTTTCGATAAGATTTAAGACAAACAAATACATAAATAGTTCCTATTAATTAGATAATTCTGTTGGAATTTTGTATTTTTTAGAAGACTTTAACAGATTAAAAATCAACTCCATATGGAAAATGAGTTTAGTTGCGTTATTATATTGTATATTAAAGGAAAAAAGATTTCGCCATTTTTATAAGTAGCATTGTAGTTTTAGAACAATCATTATATGAATTAATATAGTTTTAAAATTCCTACGAATATTCGAAATATATCAGTTGCGATTCGAAATCTTTTCTTTTTTCTTTTTTGCTTATTGGGTATCTCTTAACACCATCAACGATAAAGACTTGTTAGTTTAAAGTTTTTCTCTTTACATGGAAATTACTATATTCTTTAGTCATTAGATCTAATTTATATCAAAAAAAAAAAAAAAAAATTATGTTTAAATTGGAAAAACACTATTTTAGTGTTTTTTTCAATGGCCAGAAGAGAAATTAGGAGTTAAAAAAAAAAATTGGCAAAGGTTGTAACGACTTCGGAAAGACACCATAATCAGATTAATTTTCTATTTCATAATCGTATATACTTATATTTTATATTTTAAATATTTCTTTATTATTTAAGTATACTTGGGGATCTGTTCATACTGTGGCTGGGTATTAGAGAGAACAAAATGATGTTGAAAAAAAATTTAATAATTAATAGAAGAGTTCTATGTTGGATGTCTGACGCTATAAATTATTGCTTTTTTCCAAATCACTATGGATGCTGGCAGTATATAGGCAGCTTCTATATAAAATTGCGTGTCAAAATCATTTAACACTGGCTGGACTGTTGTTTATCTGAAGTCAGAAATTAATAACGAACATTTTTTAATGTTATGTTTAAGCATTAAAGCTCATTTTTTCAGAGTCATAAAACTGTATTCCTTATAATAGTGTTTTTATAATGTTAGTCGTCTAAACTCGTTTAACTAAAAATACTAAGAACTTTATAAGAAAAGTGCAACATATTTGAGGTGAGATTAGTAAATATTAATATACCATATTATATTAATATATATAAAATTCAATTTTATAAGAAGAAGAAGAATATTTTAGAGTATTCTTTAGGAGAAATCGTTCAACGGATATCGGTTCCTTACAAATGTAGTCAATACATATGCCTCTTCGGCAAGTGGTCGTTGTCTACTATGCTGTAGTTTAGCGTGTTTTCCTAAATTGGTTTTCTAATATACGGTGGTCATTTGTACAACTTTGATTTTCCATCCTCTTCTGTGCTCATAAAGTCTATATGTAGCTGTTAAAATTTTAGCCAAATTCATCGATTAGTTTATTTGTTGTAGTCGTTTGAAGTAAGCAACTTTTGTGTCTCTTTGAAAATGGAAAAAAGTGAATTTCGTGTAGTGATTAAACACTATTATTTGAAAGGCAAAACGGCGAAAGAGACAAAAGAAAAGCTTGATAAACATTACGGCGAATCTGCTCCGTCAGATTGTATGGTAAAATATTGGATTGCTGAATTTAAACGGGGCCAAATAAGCACTGCAACAATACCATCAACAGGAAGGCCAAAAGAGGTGGTTATTGAAGAAAATATGAAGAAAATCCTCGATATCGTTATGAATAATCGCCGGGTCAAAATCCGTGTGATTGCTGAAATGGTAAACATATCATATAAACGTGTGTTCAACATTTTGCATGAACATTTGCATATGAAAAAGCTATCGGCAAGATGAGTGCCGTGTTTGCTTAGTGTTGAACAAAAACGAGTTCGACAGATCACTTCACAGCGGTGTTTGGACATGATAAAGCATAATCCTGCTGATTTTTGGCATAGATTAATAATTGTTAATGAAACGTGGGTCCACCACTACACACCTGAAACCAAAAATCAATCGATGCAATGGGTGGAAGCTGGTGGAAGTGCTCCGAAGAAGGCGCAGACAGTGAAATCGGCTGGCAAGGTTATGTCCACTGTATTTTGTGATGCGCACGGAATATTGCTCATCGATTATCTTGAAAAGGGATCCACAATCACGGGAGAGTATTATCGTGCATTATTGGATCAATTGGTTGATGCAATCAAGGAAAAACGACCACATTTAAACAAGAAAAAAGTGCTCTTTCTTCAAGACAACGCATCGGTTCACACAGCATTAGATACGATGCTAAAACTACGAGAAATCCACTTCGAATTGGTTGATCATCCATCTTAAAGTCCAGATTTAGCCCCTAGTGACTTTTTTCTGTTTCCAAACTTGAAAAAATGGCTCGCAGGAAAAAGATTCATCTCAAACGAAGAAGTGATTACCGAAATTAATGCGTATTCTGAGGGGTTCCCAAAATCGTATTATTCAAATGGTATAAAAAAGTTGGAAAATCGTCTTACTAAGTGTATTGAGCTAAAAGGAGACTATGTTGAGAAATGGATGGTTTTTGAAAAAAAAAAATGTTATTTTCCTACTTAGGTAGCTTCATTATCAATCCGCTCTCGTAAAATTGTAATTTTCTACTTAAACAACATAAAATTTAAATACTAATTTGTTTAAATTTGTTTTAAAGTAGCAGTTACTTTCAGCTTAAAACTTGAGACATCATGTCAGTTAGCTTGTAATAGAATTCCAATTAAATAAAATAAAAAAAAAATCAAATTTTTGCTTAAAACCATCTACACAACCAAGCAATTTAAAGAAAAACATAAAGAAGTACAAAAGAGTCCAATTCCAGATCAGTATGATACAGAGCAGATACAATTTTTTTTTTTTTTTTTTTTTTTTGGGAAAGGAAAACATTTTCTTTAATTGTAAATTGCACGAGATCATCTGACAACAATTGCAAATGCTTTAGACCAACAAAAATTGTCTACAATTACAAGATATTAAGATCGAAAATAACATATTCAACAACGGCTTGTATTTTTGTTTCTTTTTTCATTTTCTATTTTAGATAATATAAGACTGGCTGCGCTTAGGTCTTAGAAGATCTGGTTTACACACACAAACTTGTCAAGTCAGAAACAAACAAAAAAATCTCGCTTTGACTACAATTGCTTTGTATATTTTGCGTTTATTACCAATTCATTTACAGAAACACTTGATAAATACTCGTATTTAAAAAATAAGCTTAAAATAATTGTAAGAAAATCAAATTAATGATACTAAATCGTTATGATCATAAGAGAGTACTGTCTATATGAGTATTGTAATGCAATTTAATTTCTCACTGTTGTTGAACACCAAATTAAGATGTCCATTTAATATTTATCAACTGTAGTAAAATGGACGATGAAGAATACAAATTAATTTTTATTAATCATTAAGAGTTTCACTGATGATCATGATAATGATCATGACCATTTATTCAATTATTCTTTCATTTCAGTTATGGTAGTGATAATGATAATTTTCTCCCCTCTATTAAAAAAAACAAAACAAAAATAACAATAATCACTTCATTTTTTACATTTTCATGTATTACTACATACTTAGACATCCATCTTCAAGAATAAAGATGCGCTGAAGAGTTTGTCATTGTCTGTGCTAAAGTAGTTACGAAAGTATTTAACGTTACTACCTGTGCAATTTGCGAGCACAATTAATTTTTTTTTTATAATTTCTAAGATATAAAATAAGTAGAAAAAGGAAAAAAACGAAAATATTATTTTTTCATAATACCGGTGTAACATTAATCTTAATGATGTTTAAAAAAGTAATGCCTCAAATCATTTATTTTTCAGCAGGTACACTAAAGGAATTCTTTCTTTATAAACTAAAAGTTGTTACTTTTTGATAAACTTTGGAAAAAATATATGTAAGTGTGGCCTTGCATTGGTCATGATAGAACATACTCTTTGATCAAAAAGTTGCCGGAATAACCCCTGTGTGGCGGTCCCATCGTTCCGATTTAAGATTTTTTTTTCTTTTTGTTAGGTTGGTATATCTGTTGTTGATATTCCCGCTAAATCTTAGCGTTGCAGGTTGACATTTGCAAAAGCTACGTAGCCAAGAGTACATCTATTTCTATGAGTGTTGGCGATTTTTATAATTTTGAGCGTGTTGAGGTCACAAAAGACATGATTTGCGAGGCTGAATCCGATCCCACATTCATCAAAAGAATCATTACTGAAGACGAGAAACTTTTTGATCAAGGTAGTATGTTGTCTGTCATATTGGTCAGTTTTCTGTCTAAGGCTTTCTCTCACAGCAAATATAAATCTGCGTTGCCAACAAAGAATTCATTTACGCTTCTGATTACAACGTTAATAAATAAATTATAGTTTCATTTCTAACATACAAAAAAAATAGAAAATAGGATTAAATACATACATATATACAGTGGCGGCCGAAAAATAGCACCATTGATAAATCTTTTCTTCAGAGCAATGAAACTAAAAGTCACTAACTATTGACTTGCAAAAATATTATACTAAAGCACTCTTTTTGAGAATACTTGTTTTTACAGAACAAACTTAAGGTTTCTTTTCTCTCGACCGATTAAAAAAAAACGTCGATTTTGATTTAAGGCAACAAATTTTAATTCTGTTATTAAAAAACACAAAGTAATCTTATTTAAACAAATTTTACTATTTATTTTAATAGAAATAGGTTGTAACAAGCATTGTATGCTTGAAAAACATGCTGTTATTAAAGCAATGGTTTCTAAAGGTAAGCCATATTTCTAAATATGACAAACAAAATGATTGTAAAAGCTTTAAAATTTGTTCAATAAGCTCAAACACATTGCCGCAAGAAAGTAATGACGACTTTAATGGTTGAACGTATGGTCAGACAAAGCGAGAAGATCCCTTATAAGTCAACAACAGAGTTCAAGAAGCATCAAAAAGTAACTGCAAGTGTTGAAACTATTCCTCGAAGATTAAGAGCCAATAAATTAAAAGCGTGAATTCCCCAAAAATGCCATTATCCACACATAAGTACGTCGCAAAACGTTTGTATTGGCTTGCTGAAAAGTATGCGAAAATGCTATGGACAGATGAGTCCAAGGTTGTTTCATTTGAAGGCAAAAGAATTAAGTCCAAAATTCACCTCTAAAACCATTAAATATAATAGTAAAAGCATTATGATATAGGGGTGTTTTCCTTAGTACGTTGTTGGACCTATACATTAGATCCAAACATAATAATGATAATTTATCTAATATCCTGATGGATATTATACTCCCTTATGCTTTTAAGAAAATGCCACTGACATGGGTCCTTCAGCAAGACAATGACCTAAGGCATACCAGCAAACTTGCAAAAAGGTGGCTTCTGACAATGACCTGAGGCATACCAGCAAACTTGCAAAAAGGTGGTTCTGGAAAATAACATTAACCTGATGGAGAGACCCGCTCAGTCACCTTATCTCAATACCATTGAAAACCTTTGAACAGATATACAAAAAGGGTGTATCTCAAATACAACCAACCACTATTAGAGCCCTTTGGGTGGCTGTCTAGCAGATCTGAAATTCAATTTTAATTGAAAGATGTCAAAACTTAGTAAATTCAACAACGCTGTGCATCGGTTATTGCCTACAAAGGGTATGCGACAAAATATTAATTTTGACATGTGCATCGATAATAATAATAGTGAATTTTAAATGTTTATTTTATTTATAGTTTAGTCACTTATTTTTTAGTGCAAGTCTTTTAAGTTTTATTTTTAAAAACTTAAAATGTATCGCATAATAAAAACTAAGTGAAATAAACTTATTTGTTTTAATAATAATACACAGCCTTATAAGCATCTTGTGGTACAGTTTCAATGAAACCAGTTGAACCTCATTCAAGATATTAACGAAGTGTATTTTTTCCTAGAGTGGTGCCATTTTTTTGACCGCAACTGTACGTAGACATATGTATGTACATATAAACATATAAAGGGTGGGCAAATTTGAGGTTAGGAAGTAAATTGGCTGTCAAATGATGAAATGTCAAGGGTTGAGCTGTCAACCTCTGATACCTATTTATTAAAAAATTTGGAATTTTAATTGTGAAAATTTACTATCAAAATGGTGAAAATTGTACTGTATCACTTCGTAATATTCCAGCAGCTTTTCCTCGAAATCAGGCTCCTTCTGAGACCGTTGTGCGTAATTTAATCGCTTAATTCGAGGCTCATGGTACTGTTGCTGGCAATAGATCATAACAATACGCTCATAGTGGCCGTAATGATGCAAACATAACCGCTGTACAGCAAAGTGCTTAGTATGGGCCTGGAACGTCAACTTGTAGACATTCGCAACAATTGGGCATCGTTAGAAGAATTTTGCGTAACATTTTGCATAAAGAGCTTCATCTTCACGCTTATAAAGTTCAACTCGTACAAGAATTAAAGCCAGCCAACCATTATTTGCGTCGAACGTTCGTGAATTGGCTGTTTGAAGAACTGAAAGAAAACAACGAATTTTTCAACAAAATCATCTTTAGTGATGAGGCCCATTTTCAATTAGGCGGTGGTTATGTAAACAAACATAATTGTCGCATATGGCGATGTTAATCGGCCGCCTCGTTCTTGGGACTTAACGCCGCTGGATTATTTTCTCTGGGCCATTTACGTGAACAAACCACAAACAACAGACACTATGAAAGATTAAATTTGACGCTGCATTAACGAGATAAGCGAAGCTTTGTTGAAAAATGTGGTTCAGAATTTTTTGAAATCTGCGGACGTCTGCTGACTTGCTAGAGGTAGACATTTTCCCGACATCATATTCCATTATTAATTCCCATATTTCTATTTAATATTGGCATGAATAAAACTGAATTTGTAAAAAAAATGTGTTTTACAAAAGAACATTTTCAGAAGTTGTGCTTTAAGGGGTAAATTATTGATTCATAGTCCACTCCACTTTTATGACTCAAATGAAAAAATGAAACAAATCTAAACAGTTTATTTATGGAGTGCGTTCGTTTAATATTGTTGCTAAATGTCAACAATTTACGAATTGCTAAATTTAGCAGGTTAAATACTATGCGTTCTCTAAAAAGCTAAAACTTAATTAATTATAATACAATATACATATGCCTTTATATGTTTGTTTGTATTAATGGTCAATGTAATAAGATTCTACATATACTCGTATGTACACATATCGTATATAGAAAGCAATCTGTAACTACCTTAATTTTTTGTATTATATATTATTTTCACTAAAGAAAAACTTGTAATGTAACATCAATAATCAGTTCATTTCCAACCACAAGTCAATAATTAATTTATAAAAAATCTATTTAGTTTTTTTTTATATATCGATATCGAGTTTTGTTTCAACAGTGGTTTTGTAAAAAGCTAGTCACGTGTTTGGGCATATAAATAGTTAACGTTATACGTTATAGATTTTTTAACATTAATTCCAATGACCTTGTTGTAACCCTGAAAATAGAGCAACTAAACTTTTTTAAGATATTAGGCTATTAGTGTTTAGTAACCAAAACAATTTAATTTACACGCATGACGCAAGACTATAATTACTGAAGAAGATAAGCCGAATGAAATTACCGCATATAGAAAACGTTAATTCCAACAAAGATTTGTCAAAAAAAAAAATTCCAATGAAAGTAACTGTTTAATGTGCCTTGTGGTCGTCTAAAAAGATAATTTTGTCATTTTTGATTGATAAGGAAAATGCCGTTACAGTTAATGCGCTATGGGTTCACAACAAAATATATACTTGTAAAACCAATTGAAAGGAGTATAGACTCTGCAGACCTTTAAGTTTAAAATACATTACTATCCGTGCAGTAACAGCAGAAACAATCACGCAACAGTATTTTAGTAATCAGAGTGCGACATACTACAATAGTACGATATAATTTCTTTCGCGTTGCACTAATCAAATTTTGGTCTCCATTTTTCAAACTCGCTGGTATTTTTTATGACAAATACTTTTTAATAATAAAATTGATATAATTATGTATAATCATTGAATTGTTTCTTAAAATGCTAACAATAAGTTGTGTGCCAGATTTAATAAAAGCTTAAAGTTCTAATTCAGTTAAAAACTTTCAAAACCAATCAACGTTTCAGTACCGAATGATTGCTTTGCTTAAACTTTAAATTCCAATTAATTTTTACAAAGTGTATTGACTAACAACTACTGCAGCTAATCTATAATCAAATACAATTCATTTTAAAGTACCAAACAAATCGCAATTATTGAAACTTTTTTTTCTAGTTTTCCAGCATCGAAATATAATGTAATTACATTAATCATTTTAATATAAATTTGATCTGAAAAAAGAAAATAAATAGCGTTTTACTTATATTTAGAAGAATGGTATAAAGAAAGGCAGTAAATAAAAAAGTGAACTTTTATTAGTCAACTTGGATTAGCCGTTTGCCAATTTAAACGAATTCAAACTTTTTTCTTCTCTTTCTTCTTTTCTAAAGTGACTTAACAATGAAAACTGTGGTCTGTTGTTAGTCATTTAAAAATTCCTTTCCTAAGCGGCTTTCACATTTATTGAAAGGCAATCTCTGGGCATATGCTTATCATGAATTTTCGACTGCCAAACGTGGTGGTATGAAGCTGGTGAAATAGTAAAAGATTTTCATGGCTCTCTAACTTTCCTTTTGTGTTTTCCAAAAAAGATGACTTTAAGCCAAATAGTTGTAAAATTTTTTTATTTTTTCTTAACATTATACAAAAAAAAAAAAAAAAAACGAAAGGCGTAACTAAACACGAATTGTTCGTTAATAAAGTCGAAGAAATGAAAAATCAAATTGCAGATTTTCTTTATAAAATTTTACTATAATATTTGACTTTTAAAATTAGCTTATCCATGTTAAAAAAAAAACTTGACTTAATAAAGTATAGGCTGAGTCTGCCTGCAGGAGCTGTAGTGTAGTCATAAATATTTAATTTTTTATTTTATGAATCACAACGATTCCGTTTTATCACCTGCTTTTAGTTTATTTTCTTCAACCACCTCTGCTTGTCAAAGCTCAATTATTGTCTTTAGATTTAAATGAAAGCTTAACGTTTCTTTTGTAAATGTTTCGCAAACAAAAAAAGAAAATTTATGTTAGAAATCGTTGTTTGTTGTACAAAAAACATTTTGATTTAATTGCTTTAACGGTCTTTCACATTTTAATTTAGCGTTTTTTTTTTTTTTTTTGTTGTAATTTACTCTAAAAGACATTTTCACCTTTTTATGTCCGAAGTTCTTTCATATATTTATTTTTAAAACTGAATTTAAATTTTCTCTTTACATTTTTGCTAAAATACAAAAACACATTTCAAAAAAAATTATTATCTATTTGGAATAGCTGCCATATTTCATTTCTATTCTATGCTTTGGAAAATACATATTTAAAATAAGAAAAGGCAACAATATTGGTTGACAAAACATCTGATGAAGTTCAATTTTTAAGTCTCTTAAAAAAGAGTTAAAAACTTTAACACAAATAAAACTATACATATGTATGTCTCTTTTATCATCACTTCGGTATAGACCAGATCCAGGCAAAGAGCTGCTCTTCTCTTTTATTTTCACATCTACGCTGTCACACGTATAGGCAAAAAATAAGCAAAAAATAAACAGAGGGAAAACAAATGGAAAAATACAGTGCAAAGTGGCCTGTGTGAGAAACTCTCACATTACTACCACAATTGTAAAATGCATTAATACTAGTTTGCCTAGCGCTGGTATAGATTGTGGACAAGCTATAACTTTACTAGTTGTTTCAAAAATAAAAGACATATCGCTCATTGACTAATATAGTGACATATCATATCATTCATTCATATTTATGAATGAATTCATATCACACTCAATATTTAGTCTTATTTATCTAGAGTGGCTCTAGTGATGAAATGATAATGATAACTATCCTGTACTATTGAAACAGAAAAGCCGTTATTTACAATTTCCTTATATATTTGGCTATTTCACTACAATTATGACAAAAAACAATTAATTTTATGTTTGCATTTTATTTTTGTATGAGATGAGTATTTCGACCATTTATTAATCATTTAAGAGGCCAAATTTAGCTCAAATTACATTGAAGCTTTGGGTAGCATCTACTATATTCCTTACATTTTCTCTGTCTTCTGATTTTTAAAGGTAGTGGTGTCATTTGCCATCATTTCTAACACATTTTGATTACATATATAGAAAAAAATTGAAGAAATTAAGATCATCTCATTTAAAAATTACAGTTCATTACAGTCATTTGTTCAAATTTATAAAGAAAATATGATATGATATGATATGATATGATATGATATGATCAAATAGGCGACCTCCAATTAAAAAGTGTCAATATAAGTATTGCTGATGATGGGTATTGTGATTGTCATCAGCTTGTGAAATCGTAATCAGTATCTGGCATGCAACTAAAAGAATTTCCTTTTTTCATTTTTCTGCTTAATAATTGCATAAAATGATTTAAATTTATGCACTATCTACACAAATGATGGCACACGACTTTAAAACAAGATCTTATGATAAATTGTGCTACTCATCATCATCTTTGTTATCATCATCATTATTATTACTATGCGTGCCACATGGTAGAATTGCTCCCAAAAAAAAGAAACCAGTTTTCTCAACACATTTTTTTTACATATTAAATTATGCAGAGCACACAAGGCAAACAACGGCAACAGCATTATTCACTTACAACACGAATACATGAAAGAAAGCAAAACAAAAAAAAGAAAAACTTAAAAAGTAAACACCCGCAGCCAGCTGCTTATCGCCTCAGTTATGATTCTACATCAAACTAGTCGAATCGAGATGGTAACAGCAATCTTTCTACTCAATGGAAAACAGATCATCAGTCTCCTACAACTCTCATACTTTTTCTACATACTCTTAAGACTACTAGTGTATTGGTTTATGTTTGTATCAGTATTAGTGCCTGAACAAACGTGCCACAATTTGAAATATGTATGTATGTGCAACATTGTAAATTGCAATCTTGTCATTAAAAAAATTTAAATAAATACTGGTGTCTTCGTCTCACTTAATGCTGTTGTTTTATTTCAAGTTTTCTATTTACATTTTTCTTGTTTATTGTCACCCAGTTGCAACATGTCATTCTACGATTATGTTGTGTCTCTCTTATAAACAGTTGCCACAATTCCAACACCAACAATGACTGCTACGCAATCAAATCTCATTTAATGTTATTGATTTGCATTTTTTCATCTCACTGCTATGGTTTTTTCGATGTCTTTCAAACAGTTTCTTTATTTCTATTATGCTTCATACACAATTCTTTAAAATTATTCATTAATATTAAGGGTATTCAGTATGATTATTGGTTATTGTTACCTTAAGTAAGAAGTTTAATTAAACTTTAAACGCTCTGTCAATAATCACTGATGTATGACTATAACTATTCCCAGTTTGATCAAGAGTCGCGGTTTTGCGTACTATCTTTCTCAAATGACAAAGACCATCAATAGTTCTTATTACGAACTCACTGGTAATTAAAAACAGCTAATCTGTTTACATGCCGCTTATAATAAATACTTAGGAAAAATGTAAGGTCAAAGCATCCTACGCTTTTCTGCTCTGAACTAGCAATGTACAACTGCATCTATTTTATTTTTTAGCAGACCAGAAAAATGCAAAAAAGCATAAAACGGACTTAAGTCTTAGAGTTTACAGCACGATTTTGGGGTGAATGTTGCATATCAACAAGTAAAAGCCTTAAAATAAGATGGTACAACGCACTGATACAACTTTAGTTCCCTTGCTAAATACCCCTATTATATGGTGCACATATGTATATACATACAAACATACATATGATTTGATTATATGTCACATAACGCAATCACAAAACATAAAATACAATACAACACTTATCTGTGGAAGCAATACAAAGAGAAATAGATGAAGATGAAAAAAAAACAACAAATAAGTGGCAATAATCAAGTTTAATGATCATAGCATCTAGCGCTTATATTTCAACCTGATGCTGAATAGTTAGCCGGCTGCCGCTATTGCTGTTGCAATACAATTAGATCTTGTTGATCCAGTTCCAATGAGATCGTTGTATTTTTTTGTTTTTGCAACTTCTACCAGCATCGTTCAATTTCTATTACCAATACAGCATTTTATAATTCATTTCTACTTTTCATGTTGCTCTGGCTGACTGTTATAGAAATTTCAAAATTTATTACCTTTTCTTTCAGCTAATCTCCTCTCTGTTCGGATGGATGAACGCTATGCTTTGGCTACGAAAGTTGTATAAGAACACATTATATATGTATTCTGTGAAGTGTAGCATGCTAGTATTTTATTCTTATGAAAATATATTTTTGGTGTTCCAGTGTAGCATGCAACTTGATCAATGGCTTTTTGTTGTTATTTTCTACGTTCATTTCTTTACACAACCGTTAATATAAGGAAATTGTGTAGAGATTTAGATCATATTCTATTAAAAATTGTTTGAAAAAATGTTTGAATTTTATTCTTATAACCAGGGCAACCAAAATTATGCTAAAACATACGTAGTATATAACTGTATTGATCAATTTTATAACTTTCTAAGAACTTAATCGTATTTAAGTTATATAAACATACATATTTACCTTTCTTACTCCGTGTTACCCAGTTTCGTTTTAAATAAATATTATATGTATGTAGATGCAAATACTAGTTTTGAAACATTATTATATGCATATATATGTATATATAATGCCCTTTTTAAAGCATATTTTTTGGTTGCTCTACTCATAATTATAATAATAATAATAACAATTTCTATGGGTTTTAATGGCTTAAATAGATAAAATTAATTTAATAAAATCCACTTTTTATTTCAAGTTTAACTAATGAATGAGTGTGGCAAATGGGAAATGGCCTGTTCAATTTATTTTAATTTTTTTAATACATTTTTAATTTAAAGTGAAAGAATTCAAGTAGATAATATCATTAGCTAAACATGCAACATTTTATTTCTTTTTCTTTAATTTTTGTTCTTTTTTTTCTCTTAATGAGATAAAAATATTAATAAAAATATTTAATTGTATTTTTCAAGGAACACTAAGATGTTTAGAAAAAAATAAAAGGGACAATCTATGGTCAAACAGGTCAACCGGTCTTCTGACACCAACTCTTCCATTTGATCCTCGAAGATTGAACTTAGACTCGTCTGATCGTAGTACTATTTTTCGTTATTGTGGGATTCATTTCGCCTGTGCTCAGACAAAGTTAAGATGAATTTATCTGTTCTTTTGCGGATATTAAAGGCTATTTTTTAAGACTTTACGGCTTTTGAGGCCAGGTTTACATGCTCTCCTTTTTAAAGTTGAAATGCTAGCATTAACGGCAATTTCAGTTTTTGCTTCTCTATGAATGGCTTTGTGATATTTCGTACTTTTGTTACACGAGGACTTCCCCCCTTATGCACCGTATGCTATTACTAACTCTTAGGTTTTGAAATAGGATACTTTAATGAAATTTCTTTTTGTAAAATTCTGATACGATTATTTTGTAAAACTCTAATTTTTAATTGTATTTGTTGCCGGTAATTTTTCGAAAACATCAATGCAGAAGTATTACTTTTCAGAGAAATGTTATTTCTTGATTAGTTGAAAAAATAATATGCAATTTTTGAATAAATTACAAATGTCAAAAACGCGCATTATAAAAAAGATATGTGATTACCCTCATAAAGGTTTAGAATTAAAAAGTTGTTCATATTGAGTATGAGAAGTAATGTTTTGCACAGCCAAATTTAGACTCTTTTGCTAAAAGTTTATTTTTTTATTGTTGTTAATATTCAGAGAATAATTTCTTACTATTGAACAAAATTATAAATATACCAAAAATCAAGTATTAAAACAAAGCGGAAAGTAATATCAAATTGAAGAGCTCGAATACTGATTTAATTGCAAATGTTTTGCCCATCACTGTATATACGAGTACGATTTTTAAAAACAAATTTTCAAGGTTACGATGATTAAAGAGCAAGAGACCAATGCTCTATTTGCTCTAAAAATACTTTTTTAGATTTACTATTTAACGCTTGACAGTATTTTAAAAATAATTATGTAGTTTCGTAGTATATATGTAAATTTGAGCCTTTTAGAATTTAATTTTTAATTTTACTGAATGAACGGTCAAAGAAGACCCATAGTATCGATTCACATACATATATAATTCCCGCAATATCAAGACTCATTGAGATCGACCTACTGTTTATAGCCGGCTCCGAACGGCCGATTAGTAAGAGAAATTTTTCATAGCGTATGAAACAATTTAATTGAATTTTTTGATTGGTGATTAATTAGCAGCCAGTATAAATTGTCAAAAACTAATAGATAATCAGAACAACTGAGTTATCTTGTTAAAAATTTATTTATTTCAGTGTTAACATGCATATGTAAAAATTTTACATCGTACGCCAGTAGTTTTTTTCACATGAATACCTTAGACGGGAATATGCGGGCATTCCGCAAAATTTTCAAACACTTAATCCCGGGAAATTGTTGAGGAAATTCTTGGACATTTTTAGCATAATACCAGACTCGTAATATTATTAAATTATTTGGAAAGAGCTCAAAAAAACATATTGTTTTGCATGAACATGTAAGGCTGAACACAATTAATTGGGATCTCTTGTGCCCCTTCCGGTCAACACTTTGTTTAACACCAGCAGATCTTCAAACATAATGCTCGATATGTCTTCCAATGACACCCTTTATCTCCTTAAACATTTCCCTCACAACCTTTCAAGAGCCCCACATTCACGCAATATGTGTGCCGCTGCCTCTAATGCTTGTGAGCACTCTTCAGATATAGAAGTGGGTCAGCTGTGGATTGAGTCCTATGTAAATAATTTTCAGAACCTATCAAATTAGCAGTTGAAGCCCTTGTCGCCATAATGATAAAGTTTTAACAGCTAATGTGATAGTAAATATACTTTGTGTCAACAAATTTCCTAAATAAGAAGTTGTCTTTGACAGACATTATTTGTATCCCTTATATACAGGACTGGAGATAGAAAAGATACAGAAATCATACACATTAATAATATATTTAAAGAACCCTAATATATTCAGTTAAAGTCAAACTTTTCTTAATTGCTAGAAAATATTCTGTCCATCTATATGTAGAACAAATTTTAACCGGTTTACATTACAATTTTTTAAAATCACAACTTACCAAATCAAAAAATTCAAAAATACTTTAACTCTACTTTTAGATCTTTTATTTATAAAGTTTATTCTTAGCAGCCCCATTAAAAGTATAATCTTTGATTTTTATCTTACACTTTAAAAATATTTTTCGAAACATTTCCTACTATATTTTAAAAAATTTCAAATTTGATGTGATAAGTGCAATCAAACCATTCAAAATAACACTCACATATGTATGTATGTGTGTATGTAGTGTTCAGTTTGTGAATGCCATAGAAATAATTTTTTTCTCGCTTTTACTGTTTTATGTAAATTATCTAACCGTTAGTGAAACGAAGAAACAAATTGTGTTTTATGCCCGTACTCTTATACTGTCTACGAACAAAAAAAATATTTTGTAAATTGGTATCATTCAAACAATAAGAATGTCATTAAAAAATTCTTCATATGATTGAGTAGAAATAAGAAATAAAAAATATAAATAGAAATGGAAATAGAAATAAAGAGATAGTTAGTTAATCAATTAATTTTGTATCTATTATATCTTTTATGTTGTCGCAGATGATGTTCGTTTTTACAATATACATTCATACACACATAAGTAGACAGCTGCCATTAAATCACAAACGGTTTCTACTCTATTTTAATGAACTACAAATGTGTGACATATGTTGTTTTCAATCACCCCGCGAGAAAGTTGTCTATTGTTTGTCAAAAAAAAAAAAATAATAATAATAAAATCAGACTTTTTCTTAAGCAACATTGTAATTCAAATGATTACTTGATGTTAAAGCTATGCCACTTCGTAAATGCTACGCCTACATTTAATGATAAGGATTTAATTTTCTTATTAAGTATCAGGCCTGTACAACTTCTTGATAACAAAATAAAAACACAAATAAAATTGAAAACCAATAGGTACTTATAAGTAAAAGGTGGCTGATGAAACGCGCTATCAAAATATAATGTAATCACTTTTTTTCTAATTGAGTTGACCGTTAAAATTTCATTTTCAATTTTAGACCGTTATCTAAATTTGACAGAAATGCATAATTTGGATGACGAGACTCGTATTTGGATTGTACGCCACCCAGTGCGTTGTCCCATAGACAAATATAAAAAATGCACTTATAACGGATTTTGATAAAATATATGTATATTTTTTTTTTTGGTTTGGTTTGGTTTGGGAAGATAATAATCCGCTGAATAAAATACTAAACATCTTTCTTTTGGCTACTTCTCTATATTGTTGCATGAGTGCGCTAAGTTCAACTAATTTATAACAAACAAAAAAAATATGTAAAAAATGTATCTTAGGTGCTATAGAAAAAATAGCTGTAAAAACTCTATTTGTTTAAGAAACTTTTACAAATTTGGTTTTTTAATAACTTTACAATATTGTTAACAAAATAGAAAAAAAATTAAAATTTTGTTTATTGTTTTTATTTCCATTTTTTTCTACTTAAAAACTCAATTATAGTATTTCAATAAACAGTTTAAATTTACCAAACTTTAAAGGAGTATTAAAAAATATATAAATTAATAAGGGGTGTCTTTTATAGAGGTATAGAACTTTAAGTTGCAATAAAACAACGATAGATATTCGATTCACATGAATTTTATTAATCCGAAAGATAATCTTGTGGCATTACATTTTAAATATGATTTCTGGCATATGACCGCCACGGCTGGCGCGGATGTAGTCCAATCTGGACGCGTAATTTTCGATGACTTTTTCCAACATTTGTAGCCGTATATCGGAATAACACAGCGAATGTTGTCTTCCAAATGGTCAAGCGTTTGTGGCTTTACCGCATAGACCAATGACTTTACATAGCCCCACAGAAAGTAGTCCAGCGGTGTTAAATCACAAGATCTTGGTGGCCAATTCACGGGTCCAAAACGTGAAATTAGGCAGTCACCAAACGTGTCTTTCAATAAATCTATTATGGCACTAGCTGTGTGATATGTTGCGCCGTCTTGTTGAAACCACCTCTCCTGGACATCACGGTTATTCAATTCAGGAATGAAAAAGTTAGTAATCATGGCTCTATACCGATCACCATTGACTGTAACGTTCTGGTCACCATCGTTTTTGAAAAAGTATGGACCAATGATTCCTTCTGCCCATAAAACGCACCAAACAGTCAGTTTTTCTGGATGTAACGGTGTTTCCACATACACTTGAGGATTACCTTCACTCCAAATGCGGCAGTTTTGTTTGTTGACGTAGCCATTCAACCAGAAGTGTGCTTCATCGCTAAACAAAATTCGCTTATGAAAATTAAAAAAAAAATTCACTTATGAAAAATGAAAGTTGCACTATTTGCAAGCGTTGTTCGGGCGTGAATCTATTCACGATGAATTGCCAAACCAAACTGAGAACAAATGATTTGACAGCTGTTAAATCGGTCGCCATCTTGAAAAGTAATGCCAACTTAAAGTTCTACACCTCCATAAAAAAACACGCTTTATAAAATATAAATATTTTTATTTCGGTTTTCAAAACTATATAATATGATATATCAAATTAAAAAAATACTTAATTAAATTAAAAATTAATTTTATTACTTTTAAGTAGCCTAAGGCAAATAGAAAATTAAAAATAATTTAAAATATCACTTTATGAATAATAATATTAACCCTGAAGTAGTTAGATTTATTATTCAAATTCAAAATTTACAGTACAACAGCGAATTTTTGTTGAATTTTTTTAAATCTATAAAATTGCATACGTTAAAAACTTGTTGTTATTTGGAATTTATTTAGTTATATCAGTAATTAACACAACTCTGTGCTACAGAAAACTTTTTTTATTAAAAATTTAAATAAAAAAATATATACCTTAGATAGGTTTTCTTTTGTTTTAAGTTTATGTTGGCGGTAGACCTGTCCATTGTCTTCTGTTGTAAAAATTTCGCTTATATTTACATACATATATTAAGTCCCAATAAATTTCTGAACGACATTTAATTTATCTACGACGACTCCTTCTATTTTTGTGCATTCGTTCTATGGGATCGACGCACTATGTGTGCGCTGCTAGCTCGCAAACGAGTCAATAATCTCTGTTCAATGAGAGTTTTGGCGCTATTTAAGAGAAACGACTCCCAGGTGTGAACAATAATGAGATTTCTTAACTCTTGACTCTAGTCCACAAATTCTTCAAGAGAGATAAATGCACCCAGCTAAACTTCCAGTGTGGAGTGCAGTATCATCAAGCTGTAATGTCGGGCCATATCTCTTTGAAATTGCAGGAATTTTTCTTTACTGAAAGGCTCACTACGGGGCAAGTTTCCGCCTTTCCAGCCCCGTTATGGCAGAGTTACACCAAAAATTTCCAAACAAAATTATTTTAAAAAACTCAACAATTTTGGTCTCTACATCTAACTGCAGCAGATTTGTTAAGATATCACACATGCGTATCTCAGCGCGCATCGTATTTAAAATCAATTATTTTTAAACACTATTAAAAATACTTAATAAAATAAAATTATCTCTCAAATTAAATAAAAATCAATCTTTTATATTAATTATAAAAAAAGTTATTTTAGTTTCTGAATGTAACAAAATTCATCAGTCATCCTGTTTGCATCGATCATTTAAACTTAGATTTAAGGCTGTAATTAATAAGAATACTTTTAATACTTAGTAGTGTTATATCGTCAACAAATGCTTATTTTATAAAATATATACATACATGCTTACATACTTATGTACATACCTTATATGTACGTAAGTACGTAAACATTAAAATAAACTAAATTATACATTAAATCTTACACTGCATAATTAAAATGTTGATAAATATTTAGTATATGACAGATTGGATCATAATGCTACAAAAGGATTCAATTAAAATTCCAATTATTACATATTTGTTGTTCATTAAATTTCTTTTCTAAAATGAGTGCAGATCTTTAACCCTTTAAGATACAAATTCAAACAGCATTTATAACTCCACTTAGAACACAGCTTCCGTATCAAAATTTACTCACATTGCACTACAAATGAATAGTGTGGTTTCAGTGAATCAAAAACACTAATACTTATATGCAGCTGATGCTGATGATGAAACTAAAACGTGAAGACGTGATATAAGCGTGAAGATGTGAAAAACAAAAATAATAATAGAAAACAAAAACAAAAAACATGTTCATGTTCTCCATTCCATTTCCATCGTCATTACCATTTCCATCAACATTCCAATGGAGCAAAACTAATGCGGATAAAATAGAAACCGCTTGGCGCGACATAATTCACATTAGAAGAGTTCCCCTGGCTGGTTGTTTTTTATTTCCTATTGTATACTTGGTTTATTGTTAAGTTTTTTTTTTTCTCTCCTTAAAAAAGTGTCTGTATATAAAAGGCACACAAATGCTGGTAGTTGTGGGTAAATCAGAATGCATTTTTATAAGAATAAAAATTAAAAAAAAAAAAACAGCAAAAGCAACGAAAGAGAAAAAAAAATTCAATAAAATCTTAACACAAAGTTTTGAACAGTACTTGAAAATACACAAAAAAACAACAACTCGGATTTTAAAAGTGAGTATGACTCATAACTGTCCGATTTATCAAGTGTTTTTCTGTAGAATATAAAGGCGCACAAAATTCGTTCTTATACGAGTATCTTTGAATTTTAAGGACGATAAGATTGAGTATAAAAGAATATTCACATTTCTGAAATATATATTGTTTTAAATAAATGCCACAGAATCTTAAAGACAACAAATATACAAATATAAAGGCATTACAACTCAAAACCCCCTAATTTATCATAAGTTTCTTTATAATACTATATTTCCATAATTTTGCTTGAAATCAACCATATTGTACTCGCAACACTGCCTTTTATTTAAAGCAATTCTTCATCGTATACATATGTATGTATTGTACGTACATAGTCTAGAATCATATATATACTTGTGGTTTTTATTTGTTTTTATCTTCTGTTTTTTTTTGCATATTTTATGAATACGACATGAGTAACTAACTAACTGACTGACTGATTGACTGATATACTGAATATAAAAATATGTATGTATGTACGTTTTCAAACAAATTAAAATACAATAACACAGGGCCACGAAAATATGGTGTCTATCAAAAAAAAAAAAATCAATTTTAATTAATTTCCATACTCGTACAGTAATCATTTTCAACATGTTTTTTTACTTTTAAATTTTTATTTCTTTAGCATTTTAGAACGGAAATTAATTACTAAACATACTTACAAAACTTGGCTAGACAAAGGCAAGGAATCTGAAATAAACAGAAGGAAATTTTCAATTCGAAAATAATTAATATTTTCTTTTTTATAAATTGCTAGGCCGTGTTAAAAATTTGTATTCTATATTTATAAAATTAAGAATTAATTTAAAATAAAACATTTTATATGATCGAATGCAGAAAAACAAGCTTGAGTAAAATAAAATTTTGCATATCGAATAGATTAATTTGCAATTAGTCAATTGTCTTAAAGGAAGACGTGCTTAAAAGGTAAAATTTTAGCATATTTAATTTGTTGCTTATGTAAAAAGTTTAAGTCATATCTTAAGAAATAAACTTAATTGTGCTTTTTCTAATACCGAAAATATCCAACCTACAAAGATAGCAGACTTCGGAATCATTAAAAAAAACTGGCTACCGAAAAAATTACGCTGAAATTAAATAAAAGTTTTGACGCGGATCACATCCTTGACTATCCTCTAAAATATGACACCACTTGGCGAACTTCCTTACCGTATAGCACGGATTTTGCATCATCTGACTCTTGAATGAAGCATATATTTTTAAGAAGGGCTATTTATGGGTAGTTAATTACCAGTTTTAGTTTGTTCACCTATACGTCACAGTTTTATGATAGACAAGTTTTTACTTTTCACCTATATACTGCAGTACAGCATCACTTAAGTAGTTGTTGTTGTTATCAAGTGCATGCGAATACGAATGAAGTTTTTGATACATAGAAAATGAGTTATTTAATGTTTTCAGACTTGTGTAAAAATATTTTAATTTTTTTATTAATTTGCAATAATACTTAGTCTTGTGATTGTATGAAATTAAAATTTTCTTCATTCAATAATATTTCATGATGTGTGCAAAGTTAACCCAAATCGGTTTTGCTATGTATGCGGTAAAATTGCTTATGCCAAGTAAGCATTCCCTGTTACACAAAATGTTCAAAGTGCTTATTTACATTATTTTGGTTTACTGGTGTTGCACCAAGATAAAATGTGGATTGCTCATGTGATTTGCACAAATTGTAGGCTGATCCTTAGTTTCTGGTATTCCGGTAAAAGTACATCTCTATAGTTTGGTAAGCCAATGATTTAGAAAGAATCCACTAAACACTGAATAAATTAAAAGTTTAATGGATTCATTGTAAATTATTCCACCACAGCCTGCAAAATAAAAGGATGAAGGCTCTATGACCATCCAGCTTATCTTTGGCGATGATGACAAACATCAGACGAATGATCAGGAGAAAACGCCACCTACTGGGAAAAAAATTACAATGCTCAGTAAAGATCACCACCACCAGTTAGCAAAATCACCGGTGACAAGTCTGTGGCTGTTGTGGAGCCGAAACTGGAGACGGCACGTGTTTGTATTTACACTCACGTCACTAAGCCTGACCAGGAATTCAGATTTCTGCCCTATTGTTGAGTAGGCCTCATTGTGGGACCTTCGTGGTGGCTGTGATTTAAATCTAAAGCGCAGGTAGAGCGCGAGCTCGGTGTGGTGTTGCCTCTCCTCAACCGGGTTCTGTAACCCATATCACGCCAGGAGTTTAGATAGTCTCCGACTCCCCACCAAGATGTGAAGGTTATAAGTGTCCTAACAACACGCCTTCAAATTGGTACTCACTTGTGATATTCATTTATAAGTATTACAGGTGGCGGCGTTGGTGGACGCATCGTATTCACTCGTGCCATTGGGGCACCGTGGGGTATGCCACACGGCGAAGACTCACGTACACCCAGATGACACCTAACAGCTGACCACTTAGCAAGGATCTTCACCACTACACAATCATATAGAGGGGAGCTACAGCGGATTAATCATCTATTTAGTTTTAAAATATCAACTTGATTAAAGAAACTGACACAAAGCTTTGTGAAAAGCCAATATGCTCGCTAGAAGAAAGAAAATTGTAAGTTTATTCTGTACACTTTTCTGACGATATCGTTAGATCTGACAATCATCTAAACAGAGCAGAGTAGTAGATTTCATTCAAATGTAAAATAAACATTATAAACGTATAACAAATTAAACTTTACAATTTTATAAAAATTAAGAAAGAAAAAAATCTACAATGTAAAAATGTTTTTTTTTAATAATTTTTATAAAATAGTGAAGTTTTATTTGTTATAAGTATACATTTACTGAATTTGTAACAACTTGTTTACCAAATATATACGTATTTGAGACTATGTGACTGTGCGTTACTCTGTAGTATTAAAACGAGAAATTACATTCAATCGATTACATTATACGAGATGTGACTGCTAAAATATAAGGAATTAAACAGAAAAAAAATTAATTTAAAAAAAGCAGAGAAAAACAATTTTCAAGGGCATTTTATTATAATTAAAGTGCGTGAGTAGCGATAACAACCGTGATGAATAACATGCGTGAACTAAATGTGCATTTAAATATAAAACTTTTATGGGCTTCCTTTTGTCAACAACAAAGTCTTTGTAAACTTTTTTTATTTCATTTTTATACGAGAATGAACTGCATTTTTTGCTTTGTTTTTCTATATAAAGTTCTTTGACATTTCCTTTAAAACTCGTAGAGCTTTATACTTAAAATGCACCATTTGTCTCAAGAAACCATTAAAAGGCAAGGAAAAACGAACGAATAAATGTCATGAAAGAAAGACTTCAAAAACAACTTCAAATAAGTGTACAAACCCACCTCAGATACGATTTCATACCTGCATACTTACATACATACATACATATACCTGATATCCGCTATTGAACGGAAGCCAATACGAGAATTTTAAATTATACTGACAATACCCTCCCCATTTATATTAATTTCCTTATAAAGAAGAAAACCAATTTTTCATTTCATTATTTTTTTTAGAAAACCTCCTAAATTAATCAAGAAATACACATAATACATATATATATACATATGGTATATATGTACATACATATGTATTTGTAGCACAAAAAAGATCGTGACTCAGTTTAATTTTCTTTCTCACAAAATTCATTAAAAGAACTCAACATATTTTATAAAAAGGGTTGAAATAAGGCATAATTTGAAAAGGAGCTTAGCATTTTGAATTAGTTTCTTAGTCAAAATGTACGATAAGTTTGAATTTATAAAGTTTTAGTTTAAAAATACTGTTAATTAACTTATTATAAGCCGTTATTTCGAAATAACATAAAACAATATTTACTGTCTTATATTGACTTTGTTTCTTTTTATGACATAAAAGTCATACCAAACAATTATTAGTGGAGAGAGGAGAGAGGAGAGAGAAGAGAGAAAAAGTAATGAAAAGATTTTGTTTTATTTTATTTTATTTTGTGATGACAGGTTTTATAGCAGGTGTGGCCAAAATCAATTAATATTAGTTACAGAATTTTACTTTACTTTAATTTTATTTCACTTTAACAAATTAAACAAACAAAAAAAAAAATTTCAAAATCAGATTAAAGTTGCCATTCTGCTAAAAAGGCTGAAATGATAAAACCCAATAGGTTCAGCAGTTTCTGTCATTAACAACCTTTTCTGTATTAGAACTCTATTACCCTTTTGGGTTAGTTAATCTTTTTCAAAATCATTTTTCATGACTCTGTTACAAAAAAAAAAAAAAAAAAAAAAAAAATGACACGCAACCTTAATTCCCACTGCTTTATCAGCTCTTGGCTTTTAAAGCAAACCTCTAGTTTAAATTTTTTCTAAACCAAAGTGAAATTGAGTCAAAAGGATTTAATTAATTGTAAGCACAAATATTAGTAAATTTAGTATATAGTTCAACACATAAAAATTTTTGTAAACCACCCCTGTAAAAATTTCCTTAATACTTATGTTGGTGAAACGTTTGTGTGTAAAGATTACAACATAAATGAAAGTGTGTCTGACTTTATGTCTACAGACGACGAACAGTGGCTCCATTTCACTTATTTCGTTGCAACAAGCTTAACTTTTAAAACAATTAAGATATTTTAATGATCAAACGGCAATTTTTCTGACACTTCAATTCAAAAATTACCTTTTCTCTAAATAAGCGTTTTTGATTCATGATCAGTGAGAAGTTTTTTATGCGCTATATTCATTTGTTTCACAAATGTTGCATTTTTGACACCGTTTCAAGAAAACTAGCCACTGTGCGACGATAAAGCTTTCGTTATCAACATTTCATATGTTCAGACAAAAGCGTAAAAACATCCCCGAAGTATAAAAATGTTGTGAAATTTTATGAAATTTATTCTGAATACACATTCATTTAGCAAACAAAAACTATGAAAAAAGTACAATTTAAGGGGTGGCAAAAAAAAAATTCTTAAGAAATTTTTTTTTTTTTTTAATTTATAAAAAAAAAATTCTGAAAATAACAGAACGTTAGACTGAAATGAGTCAGATTTTTAAAATTGAAATGAAGAAATATAAATAGTTTCGAAAGAGCCTTAAAACAAACCTGGGGGTATATGAAGAAAACTACTTTCTTTTTTGTTAACCTTGCGCTTAGTAGCTTTGATCTTTTTATTTATCCTTAAACTAAGCTAAATTTAAAACATGATTTAAAAAACTTTAGTACATAGGCGTCATCATTTTTTATCTCAGCTTGAAGTTACTTCTTTAAAATTCGAACGCTAAAGCAACCAGATAGTAGTGATAGTGTTCTCAAATTGACTCTGCTTTAAATCTTTAAGCTCAAATTAGACGTAACTTAACGCTGTAGCTCCAATGCAATCAACCCCAACCTTAATGGCAACAATGAGATTGCCATACCATAACACCATAACCAATCAAGTGAATTTTGGTTGTTCCGACTATGGTTACGTCTAATTGAAGCTGGGCTTTAACGCCAAAAACTTCTTACTGCGTATTGGACTAAATCACTGCAACCGAAGTTGTGTATTCTTTGGTTTTAAAGCAAAAAATGGCGAAGTATTATTTTAAATTCAGGACATAATTTTGATTTTCTTGGTATTACTTAATGATGATACCTTATAATAAGATAATATGAGAATCACTTCACATGTAATCTTTACAACAGCTTTTTAAAAGAAATCTTTGGTAAATAGACATTTTAAGACTTCTTACACACAGTAATAAACAATCTTAGAAAAAAAATTTCAAACATCGAAGGCATCTTTTTAAGATTTTTTTTTTTTTTAGTTTATTACCAAAAGTTCTATCATCTTTAAATAATCACTTTCATTAGAGAATGAAACCTTTTACCTGAGATATTACGTCTTCAATCGAACTATACAATTCAAACAATGCAAAAAATCAAACCAAAAGAAATTTTAAAATTATTGTTTATTTTCGATAGACTGTTGTAAAAACTATGTAAATTCAAGTCGAGTGTAAAATAATCTATAGTATCACAAGCTTCATTGCTTTCTGGGCAGTACATACTATTGCGTACCGCGACGGATTATGTCTGGAACAATTAGTTCTCGTTGTCGTTTTTGCTGTTGTTGCATAAAGTTTATCGTAATATTTATATCTTTTTTGTGTGTTAACGTAGCTAAAGGAGGCTCATTGCACCCGCAATCACACAAATGGGCATACAAACTTATGCAGAAAAAAAATTAAACATACATATTCGAATATTTTGTGTTCCATGATTTATTTAATTTGTTTTTTTTTTTTCTTTTTATGCTGTAAAGGATCCTCCCCCCCACCTTCAATCGTTCATGCAGCGAGTATAAATGGAGTTCAGTTCACTATGAATTTTATCTTTCACTGTATTTTTTGCAGGGAGTTTGTTTGGTTTTAGTATTGAGAAGACTTTGGGTTGATGTTGATGACTCAGAGTCAGTATTGAATAGGAAATGTTGTCGTTGTCCTCTCGAGTATATTGTTGTTGGTGTTCTCATGCCATATTGTAACTAAAAAGATATTCCATATAACCAACAACTGATAAACAGCAGATACAAAAATATGAATATGGTGCATACAGTCATGCAGACGATGAAACTGTGACTGACTGTGTTATGACCAGGAGTTGATTCGTTTTTTCTTTCAACATTCGTAGTTTCCATTAAATTCTGTCGTTTTTCGTTGTTTTTGGCGCCCGGCGTTTTTTGTTTCATTGGCTTTTTTGTTATCGTTGTCACATATTTATGACTACAATTTCCATCGCTTTCTATGCACATTTAACAGACTATTTTATGTATGTATGTATGTACAATGAAAATGCATTGCCATGTACACATGTAGTGTTCACATGTGTTAGCAGTAGTCATTTTAATGAATGTGTTGTGTTGAAATATTAAAAAAAAATCTTTTTTCATCATGACTTTATGTGTTTCTCACAGCCACTGTATGTTGCCAAGTGACACACACTTCTATTATCTACACAATTTTTTCTCTTTTTCTACTTAGGAGAAACTAAAATGTGTGTATTGAAAATACTTATATAAAAATATGTAATTTTTGAGACAACATTAAATTATACATATGTTAAGCTTGAAACCTTTTAAAATATATTCTTCAATTACCTACTTCGACTTTAAAGCTTTTTATTGCAATTTATAACAGCAGTGCAATAGTTTCAGTGTTGAACAGATTGAATACAAAAAAAAAAAATTGCTTTCTATCTATATTTATATTTAGATACTGTGTTGTACTTAGTAGCTGTAAAAAAAACGTTTAACCAGTTGAACAACAAAGAATACTCTTCATCCAAAAACTTTGCTTGTTTTAAAAATTCATCGCCAAAGATATATTTAGTGAAATCTCTATTATGACTAACATTATAAATAAATGTTTTTGCTCATAATGCAACGCTTGTTGTGCAAGTAGACTCACAAACACAACAGTTTAACAATTTTGCAATTACAATAAAAACCACAATGAATTATGCCTATAATGCAGACGCACTCAAATTAGAGACATCAGAGCAATGATCAATAAATTCAAATAATGAATTACAAAATTTGAAAGAGTTATAAATGGGTATGCATAGAAATCTCCATTTAGACAAATTAACAAAAAATTACCAGTGATATGTACGGCTAAAAATAACAAAGCAACAACAAATTACAGACAAAGAAAATAAAGAATTAGATTTTATGTCTATAAAACAAACGTGTACGAGTGGGGATAAAATGCGAAACAGCACTTTAACACTATTTGCAAGTCTAAAGTACAATAGCACTCCAATGACTAATTTAGCACTATTTCAAAAATTTTCCATTACTTTTCACGAATGTATTTTAAACAATTATATTTCATTATTATCCCATGCTTTGCGTTCTTTTCATTTTCATATGGCATTTTGTCTAATCATCTGTTGTTTCGGAAAGAACTTGTAGCACTGTTCCAACGAAAGTAAAAGTTTTGAGAACCGGCGAATGCAAAAATTATTAAGTCTCTAAAAAACGACAACATACCGCATACTAAATTATAAGCATCCTCAAAGCAACACTTGACAAATGCTCAGGAGAGGCCAAAAATTCTTTTCAAAAACATGGTTAACGTGGAAGATATTGTAGCACATGACCTGGTAAATTGTTTACGAAAAAACCAACTTTGATAAATTTTGATTTGTGATGGTTTATAATTTAGAATGCGATATAGGCATGTAGAAAACGTTTTGTACGAATTTTTAATGAAGTTTTTAGTTAAATTTTCATTTAAAAAAAAATAATAATAATAATAAATAAATAAGAAAGAGTTTAGTACAATTGGACTGAAAAAAGTACACTTGTTCATGAAAGTTGGTACAATTTCTAAATTTTATTTCGTATACCTGACATTGGCAGTTTAAGCAAAAGCATAAACAGTACTCAACAGTAGATAAAGCACAGTCCAATGCAAACAAAAGAACAGCACACGCCCAATAAGAACGAAAACAACAATGATGAGAATACGAAAAATCCTGTCAAAAAGGAGATGAAACAAACAACTACAACTATGTTCTCAACAATAACAACAACAGCCGGCAGTCAACAACATTTAAAATAACAACATAAATTATACCTGAACAAAGAAGAATAACAGAGGAGAGCATAGAGGATAAAATAGAAAAGTAGATACACAAAAACTTTCCTCCCCAACATACCGTAATCTGTTTATTTGATTCATGCATATCCAAAGCGAAAATATAGATAACAACGTCACTTAAGAACAAAATGTATTAAAAAGGGGAGAAAAGAAATAGTAAAACAACAACAGCAACAGCAATAGCGACAGCAACCTTAATACAGTATTCAATTAATTAATAATTACAAAAATAGAATATAGAGAAATTAAATTTATCTCAGATATTTCAACAATACGTAGAGTACCTTCTCAATACGGCTGATTCCTAGTTGTCCAACTTGGGATGTTACTACAGCAGCAGCAACAACAAAAGTAATGTTGTTCTATTGCATTCCCATTTTGAGCCTTTATAGAGATATATAGAGGAGACTGTGATGGTCATATGGTCATATTTTTATTTTCATACTTTTCATTGTACTCGTATCTCTCACACATCTGAGAAAATCTCATCAAACAATAGCAACTAATAATCAGTACAAGAAAATTATTAAAATAATTTATGATGGAAATACGTATATTGTAAAAATCTTAATAGAAGCCAAACAAACAATAACAATTCAGTCAAATGATTGTTTGAAACAAAAAAATTAAAAAGAATTTTTGCAATAAATAAACGAATAAACATGATGTACATACGGATGAACAAACATATACATACATACATACAGATTGTAAAAAAATAGGCAGGACGTCTGCAAAAGCATGTTTTCTTGTTTGATTACACAAATACATATGCACTAGTAAACAAGCTACATACACTACCAATTATTAATTATCCTCACTTACTCGCTCATTTTGCATACCTCGATATGTACATATGCAGGGAAAATAATAATAACAATTGTTGTTTATATAAGAAAAAAAATATGCTTAAGCATACGCTGCAAATGAAAGTTGGCAACATCTATGTATGTGCGAAGTTTGTTTTAGAGTTTAAAACATGAACATGTTAATGCATTTATTAATATTATCTTTTTTTTTTTTTTTTTTAAAGCAATGGGGATAATTCACAATAAATTTAAACATTATTTTTTGAAATATTGCTTAATTTATCCTCTTTTAAAAAGTAATCTACAATACCACAGGTAGTGCGTGTACTTTTATTATGTTTGTGCCGATTCTTTGATCAATTTTTAAAATCTTATTTAGCCTATAAAAGACTTATTATCGAAGTACTAATCGCAGCTTCGAATACCTCCCGAAATTCACATGTCTAGACTGAATCGCAACTTTCATTATAAATTGTACTTACTACATGCAAATACGCGGTCTAGCTTAAGGCACAATTAGACGTGACTTAATATAACGCCATAGTTGCAACGCAATCAACTAACCTTATGGGTAACAATGTGTTTGGTTAGTGTTGACATACGGTAACAGCATAACCAAACAATTTGATTTTCGTTGTCTCGACTATGGCTACAGTTATAACGTTAAGTCACGCCTAATAGAGTCTTTAATATAATGCAATTCTTAAGATCCAATTAGACGTGACTTAACGACATAACCGTAACCATAGTCGAGACAACTAAAATCAAATTGTTCGGTTATGGTGTTACGGTATGTCACCTCTACTTTGGTATTATGTTCAGTCTCGTTACATTAATAGCACAAACCAACTCCTTCCAACCACTGGCTTATTTCTCGCTGCCATATCGGTAATAGAACGAATATGCTGTAATGGTATAAGAGGGCTTATTCCCGAAAACTTTACCTTTATAGCGGATGACACAATCCATTAAAGACAGACTCTGTCTTAAACTGCGCTTTCCTGAAGAATTCACTGCATCTGTAGAATCTATCTCCCTTATATGTACAAACAAGATTTAACTTAAACCAGCTGCTTATCACAAAAATTCATAACTTTTTCCATGGGCCGATCTTTTACCAATTACAAGAATTTTATTTGTTTAGCAAATTTTATTTAAATTCAACCCGAAAAATGACTATTTCCATTTTGTGTGAAAAATAGAACAAATTTGGCCCAGTTGTTAGGACATAAAAAAACTCAATGAAAACATAGGCTTTTTTGGTAATACTTAAAACGATAAGAGCGTAAGGTTAGTTAAAGGTAGTTATTCTAAACCATTGATTGATTCGTACCAAAAACAATATGTCCTAAGCCACAAATACAAAATAAACAAACAAAATTAAATCGACTTAGATTGATATAAATAAATAAATGATCTTAATTATAATGTTTTAGGTTATAAAATGAAATGAATATGAAATGTTGCTTTAAAAATTCACAAATTGTTTTAATGTTTAACATATTATTTAAAACCTCACAAAAACAGACCACATAAATACATTCATACATATACAAGCTATATGTATATACATTGTACTGAAGTGCAGTAATGTTAAATTTTTTAATAATTCGCTCTCTCATTCATAATTCAAGCTCCAGTTATAAACCGAATTATATAAGTACCTATGTAATTCATTTTAAATTACTCTGTGAATTACTAAAAAATCAAATTTGTATCGCTTTATTGTCGTCACCAGCTGTCAAGCATAAAAACCAAAAAAGCAAACAAAACATAAACAGAGAAAAGTAAACAAACATAGCAATGCTCATTCCCTGCACTAAATTCATTATTTTCTGCTCCTTGCATTTCTATTTGATGAAAAAATAATTATTATATGTATGCATACAGTTCTTTGAAATAGAATCTTTTATTTTTTTCATATATGTAGGTACCTATTTTTCTTTCATTGTTAACACAAAATTTTCTCAATGTAACAATAAACAAAAACAACATAAAGAAAAAAAGAACTATCAAAACCAATTAGAAAGATGCAAATGAAATAAGGTAATTCGTATAAGAATGTAGCTCTAACAGCGAACAAAGTAATTCAGAGTCTTATGCGAACGTGCTATAGAAGAATATACTAGTTTTTATATGTGTACAGACACATTTTTGTATCTATGGCTGTACTCTATGAATAGAAAACATAATTGTAATTGGCAATCTCTCTGGAAGAGAAGGCTAAAATATAAACAAGAAAATAGGCAAAAAAGGTGGTGTCGGTTAAAGTCGTAAACAAGTGTAAGTTTTTCTTATGCTCTTCTTCTGCTTGTTGTTGTTGTTGGTTTTTTTTTTCTTATTGCCGTTTTCTTTATTTTCTTTTACTTTATAATTTTGTAGAAGTAATAAAATAGATGAAATACGGCGAATGTGTGTGTTTGAACCTAAAAACAAATATATAAAAGGGGATACATGCTTGCATACATACATCCTTATATACAAACCGAGCAATAACAAGAGCAAACGAAACATGTGTAAGTATAACAATAACAACAACAACAACAACAACAACAACAAGAAAACACATGGGGGGAAATAGAAAAGCAAAACTGTTTAATGCAATGCCAATGTCGCGGTAATTAGATAAATAGTTTTAACAGAGCAAAAAAAAGAAGAAATACGGGAAAAAATGGAAAATAGAAAATAAAATTGAAAATAGCAAAATATGGTGAAAAAGAAAAAGAGCCGGTTATGTTTTTTTCTTTTCACCGCTAACGGTGGTGGTAACTTCTGCACGACAATACAACCAGTGATTAAATTAAACACAACCAACCAACCGTCTATTATAATTTCTTCAATATTTTGTCTCTTATAAATAGAGAAAACTGAAATTATAGACAGGATTTTTATAATTAAAGTAAATGATTAACACAACCAACAATTATTGGTAATATATATATAAATATATATTTTTTTTAATTTTTATTGAAAAGTTTTAAGTCACTTTACTTACTTTTGATTTTGGACCAAGAAACTAAGATCTTGTTAATTCGGGGTGAACGAATTTTTTATTTTATTACAATAAACGATGTGAGAGTTGTATTATTATTTTTGTTTCTTATTGTGTTCAAATTTTATTTTGTTTCTTTTATTTTTTTCTATCTTTTTTTTAATTAGCACTTCGTTTATCGCTTCTACCTTTTTAATATTTCGCAACCGGCTTTTAACCTTTTTATTCTTCCATTCGATTCTTTTTATTGTATTTTTCTGTATTCTCTGTTACACCCTTTTTGTATAATTTTTTTTCTTAAGTAGTTGTTGTTGTAATTTCTTTACTTTGTTCTCAAAATAATTTCGCTTTTTTAAGGAAAAATTCACTTTTTAAAAATAATTTTTTTTATTTCAAGGATATTTTTAAGATAATTATCTAAAATTTATGTTTATTTGCAGAAAAATACTTCCTTTTTGACCAAGAAACTATTAAACTGACTCTGACTCTGACTTGACTTGAATTAACTGAATCCGTTCTTCTCAACTGAAGACAACCGCTCACGACTCGTTGCAAGACTCGAATGAAATTTTGTTTCTTTGGCTCTGCATTTTTCTTTCCATTAAAGCCGGCTTTTTTGTTTGTATATGTTTGCTGGCGGGTTTGATGTTCTTATGTTCGGTTCGAACATGTTCAAAAGAGAAAATGAAAAGACATTAGTTTCACACAAATTCAATAAAATAATTGTGTGAATTTTATCAAATAAGCGGAAGAAAAATAAACATACTGAGGGCTCTTATCGCTAAAGCTGTCTAATATTTAGAAAAAAATCGAATAGGAACGTTTTGTAGAGCAAGATGTGAGATATTTCTTCAGGAAAGAAATTTTCTTCAAATATGCAGTCTTTTAATGTTTTTTATAAATAAACTAACTGAAACCCGACTTGTTGCGTTAACCCTATATTAATTATTATATTAATACTGCAGTAACCCCTCCCGCGTTGCTGGGAGTTTTTGTGTTGTATACCTATAAAATATATTCCTCATAAAAAAATTTAAAGGAATGCATTCAAATTATTGATTTGTATTGACTACCAAGACATTTAGACCAAGTTCAGAAACTAGCATTCTAACCGTTCTCTAGATATACAAAAATCAATATTTACTTTTACACTTCTTCAATTTCGCTCATATATCGATTTATGATGTGGATTGAAAAAGTTGTATAGACCAAATTCAGAACCTTCCACTATTACCGTTCCAAAGATACACAAAAATCAGTATATACTTTGTATAGTAGATGCCACTCCTATTTTTCCAATTCCGTCCACTTTTTGACTGATGATTTGTAAAAAACACAAAGTTATTTGGGCCAAATTTACAAACTCTTACCATCAGCGTTTTAAAGATATAAACATATAAATAAAAGTTTTATATGAGCGTAACACCGCTCAGTTGAACAAAAAAGTAAGTGAAAGTACACCTTCCTAACGCATATATTGGTTTGTAAATCGGTTTAGTAATTCTCGAGTTATAAAATGACGAACATAGGACAACTTATTTTTCCATATGTATGTATATAGATTTATTTATTCCCATCCGGTTCAAATTCAAACATTTAAGATGGCCCATAGATCCTTCTAGAAAGATACTGTACAATCTGCTGTTTAGATGTATATGTATAATATGTATAGATAGCTTTTATCCGGTGTGCTTTGTTCAATACCCCTTTATCCAATCTTTCCCAATTTTTGTCTAATGTCGATAGATGGCGAAGCTTTAATTGCTGATCTCCACATACAAAAAATTCCGTATTTAGTATGAATAGAAGGTACCACGCCCATTTACCCAATCCCACTCACTTTTTGACTGATGATATGCATTGACTATGAAGTCACTTAGAAATTCAGAAATTTTCACTTTAACCGTTCTGAAGATATAAATATAAAAATCAATATTTAGTTTGTATGCGACCTCGCTCACTTTTTGACTGATGATATATAATGATTATTATGTCATTCATATCAAATTTAGAATTTTTACTGAAAAAACGTCAAAAAAATCGATTCAGGAATTTAGCTGCCTATAATGCACAAACATACATACAAATACACATTCATTTTTGTATATAAGATATGTTATGTATGTATGTATGTATGTATGTCATAGCAAGCAAACAGATGTTCAAATGTTTGCAATGACCAACCATATATAGGGTCCGTCAAATAAATTTTTTTATTTTGAAAATGCTATAAAAAACTACTGAATATTTTCTCAAATTTCTTTCTTTATTTGAAAGTACAATCCTTCCGGTTAATAATGGAAAATAATTTCATTCAAATGGCTGCCTCGGCTGGCCATGCAGTAGCCTACACGATCGGTCCAATTTTTAAGCACATTATCGACATCAGCTCTACGACTGATAATGCGATCTTCAAAAACAGAGCGCAAAAGATCGAGTGTAGCTTCGGCTGTGTGGCACGTAGCGCCGTCCAGTTGACCCCAAATGTTGCTAATATCCTCCTCTTGAATTTTTGTGAACAAAAATTCGTTCAACATGACCCGATAACGAACGCCATTGACTGTAACGGCCACTCCTTGCTCATTTTCGAATAAAAAATGGCTCAATTATGCCTCTGGACCAAAATCCGCACCAAACAGTGACTCGTCTTCGGTGTATCGGCTTTTCAATGTATGCGTGCGGGTTTTCTGTGCCCCAAATGCGACAATTTTGCTTGTTTACATACCCGCCAAGATCAAAATTCATCTGAAAAGATTCATCTGAAAAGATGATTTTTGATTCTGTAACATTACCATGATTTTCAAAGTAATGTCGCAATATTTTCCAGCGTTGTTCAAGCCTATACACAACCATATTCGTTCAGCGGAAGGATAAAACTAATTATCTGTTAAATCAGACATGAGCTAAGTGTTACCATTCACGAAATAAGCACTAGTTGAAAAAAAACGTTAGATGGCGGACCCGATATAATACAGAAAAATATTTAGAATAAAGGATACTTTTAAATTTCGAATCGTTTTCAAGAATTATCTATGTATGTAAATACATACATATGCATATTCTGTATACCAGTTTTAACCGACCGTAACTAGCGTACTGGTTTTCCAAGCTTAATTTTTAATTTTCTCAGATCTATGATCAAATGAAAGTTTATACGATAGATGTTCGTCTAACAAAAGCTTTTAATTAAAACATAATAGTTATTCCTTGAATGTAAATTAAGAATTAAGTATGCAATTGCAATAAACATAAGATATGTCGTGAAAAGAACACAATCTTTACAAATTCTTCAAGTGTTAGTTCCTCTCAACGGTATGGTTAAAAGGAATAATTCGCGTCAGTTGATAACGCCAGTCAACACATTCAGCTATTAAGTAAACTGCGATCTGAGCCGAAAATTACATTACATATTATATACAACGACAACATATTAGTAAAATATATGTGAAATTTTGTCATGTGTTGTGTGTTTTCAAATTTATTTTGGAGGTACATAGAATCTTCTTTGTGCGTCACGTATGTAAATATATATGTATGTACATATGTTACATAGGTATCCACAACTTTATTTCTATGAATGCACTCACACCAGTATTTCCTTGGAATACAGAGGCAAGCAGCTACGAGTAAAACAAATAATGTGCCACTTGAATGTCACCATTCTATGGTACTCTTCCATTCATGCCACCATAAAAACAGAAAGACGGGCGCATTTTATCAACCCCTATAGAAACTAAAAGTGATGGTGTGATAAAAAAACAAGAACTAAAATTGGACTCATAAATACATATATTTGTTCATATGTATGTATGGTTGTATGTATGTATAAAATAAATATACTGCAAGTATATATGTATGTATGTAATTGTAATTGTTGTTAAATATGTATTACTTTATTCGATAACATTTCCTTACTATTTTTGGAATAAATATCACTTACACAATGCGTTACAATACTGGCATGTCACACATGCTACAAGAAAGAAGAAACAATTTTTTATTTTAGAATTGAAATGTATAAGTATATATTTTACTTAGATAATAAATACAAAAAATAAAAGATAAAGCTAAAAATAGTCCATCTGGGGTTTCCGCACACTTAATTTTTTTTTTATATAAAAAGAAGAACAACTTTTTGGGCATTGCTAAAACTGAGACATGGTACGAAAATTTCACCTGACCAAGTAATAACAAACACACCCTTAAATTGTTATTTGATTTCACACAGTTTCTTCTGCAAATCCTATTGGAATCGAGGGGTGATCCACGTGTACATATTGATTTTGGGTGGTGGAAATGTAAAGTTTTGTCAAATAAATCAGCAAATTTACGAGTAAAATCAATAATTATTGATCACTTTAAAGTTATTAACAGTTTTCAAATTTCTCTATTTAAACTTTTTATTTTTTATAATCTTTTTAATACAAATAATTACAAATAAATGTTTAAAGTTTTTAATTTCTTTTATTATTTGAGAAAAAGTATATAAAAATTTATTTTTATAATTTTGTTTTCCAAAATTTAAGTATGAGGAGTAACAGTAATTATGTATTTATTTATTCCAAATTTCCATTTTTGTAGCCAAGCTCCCATTAAGAATTGCAAAAGCATAAACATTAACAAAATATTACTATTTTTCTCTTTTGTTTTTCTTATCCCTGGCCTACACAGTAAGTCAGACAAATTTCCAGTCAGTAAATGCATGTAAAGAGTGATTCAAAAGGAGATGTTGCTATGTGGCATACATTTATAAGTTTGAACTTAAGTCAGGTGCATATGATTCTCAAAATACCATATTTTAATAACAAATAAGATTTTATTTAACACATATAGGCTTAATTAATACAGTGTTGGAAAAATTGAAACCTATCTAAAGCTTTTCTCTTTTTTTGAGTAATTTAAATAATAATTTCGAATTATTCGAAAGCCAAATTGTTTTCTGTTTGTATTAAGCAGAGTTGGGCTTATTGCATTGAATTAAAAATGCATTATCTTTTCTATTACCACTAAACGACTTAGCATTAATGCAGCACCACTAGTGGCAGATGGAAATAATTAACCACTAACTCAAACAATTTCAGTGGTAGTGGAAATTGAGTGCACTAAATGAAATGATTTTAGTAGTATTTGAAATTTAGTGCACTAAAAATTAAATATGATTTTTATAATATTAGTTATAACGGATCTTATCTTTGAGATATTCTTTTTCTATTGTATTGTAATTTGTATTTGTAGTAGTAGAAACATTTATATTTACTTCAATTTTGCTGGTAATGCAAAGTATACATTTATGATTTACTTAAGATTTATACATATATATGTATACGCAATAGTATCATGTCTATGTATAAAAGTATATGACAGTTCATCCCTTTATGAAAACGATAGTGGAGCTGAAGCAGTGAAACTAAATTTTCATTCCATTATAGTGCCAATGGATTGCTACTCCATTACCACTAATCATTCATAATTAGTGCACTAAATTTCCACTACCACTAAAGTCGTCTAATTTAGTGCACTCAATTTCTACTATTCCTGAATATTATGGGCGATAATGCACTATTTTTTCCACTACCATTAAAAATAGTCAAAAATGAAATCCAATGCAATAAACCCAACTCTGCTATTTACCGTTTTTTCATTTGTACATAATGAACTATCTTCACTATGTATTAATTTTGAAGTACATACATATTGCTAAGAAATACCTTTAACATATTACTCAGAATAACTTCAAAATAACTTTATTGTTGCTTTCGTACATGGAGACTACAGATGACCTTAAAGAAAACAATATTTACTAGTGTATTCAGCGGCTGACGCAATTAGCCGCAATCTAACATCTAACATTTATTTTAATTATGTATGTACATATGTATATAAATTAGGGTTTTAAAACTAATATGTATATTTGAATTTTAAATGTATTTTAATTCAAATTTTTCAAAAAAAAAAATTCTTTAAATAAATTTCAAATATATTTTATATTTATTTTTTAATATAAGCCTTAATATATAAAATACATAATAAGTTTCCGAAAAATTTATTTTTTTAAAAAAATAAATAAATTTATTTTTTTAAAAAATAAATAAATTTTACATGACAAATAAGAAGACTTAAATCCATGTACATATGTATATCTTTTCAAAGTCGGTGGATTTGGCGTTTAAGGGATACAAAGAAATGTGTTAGTCTATTAATTATATATATTATATATTAATTCCCAAAACATTCCATTAAGGAACATGGGGAATTCTCTCAGTCAATGAGCTCCACCCGATTCTATTTTTCGACTCATTGAAATGGACCTACACATTTTAACACCGGCTCCGGACGGCAAATGCATTTAGAGAAGTTTTCAAAAGTAGTAATACCCATAACCAGCAGGGTTGGCAAAAACCCAGGTTTTTTAAATAACAACCAACCAAGCGGGTTTTATTGGATTTTTAATGGGTTTTTTTGGGTTTTATATAATATTTTTTGAAAGCGCTCGGTCTCATTCGCCAAAGCTGCCAAACAATTGTTAGAAACAAGCAAATTCCATACCCGCCGTAATCTTCAATATTGAACCTTCTGAATATTGTCTGTTTCGACGGATACAATATCGTTTGACATGTCACCGAATCACTTCTTTTGAAGAAATATAAAACAGCTTCAAAGTGTATCGCTTAAGTTTTCGGACATTGGCTCAGAAGTGAGTAAAATTAATAACCAGTGATTTGAGAAATTTCACTTTGATAAATTTGTTAATTCATTATCTTTTTGACTAAAAAAACGGACCGAATTAAATTATACTCCCAATACGTAAAATTTAGTTATTTTTGTTATAAATAAACAAACCCTATAAATAAAAAAATCCACCCGGTTTTTTTAATATAATTAATCGGGTTACCCAGTGGGTTGCCAACCCTGATAACCAGTTACTAGCTAATGTTATGAGGTGATACCGCCTGTCGAAAAACTTTTTTCCTTTTTTTAAGATGGTCTGGCATAGTATTGAACTGACGACCTTCTGGTTAGTAGGCGGGTGTCTTACCTACCATACCACAGTGGTACCTATTGATTATATAGATCTTATGTGTAAAAATGAATGTGTTTTGGTATATTTGTTGCTTTGTTTGTTTGTTTGAGTTTTATAGACAGCTAAACGGCTCTCTCCGTATGTCTGAAAGGAACTATAGGCCATATATTTCATCCAAATAGCCTCATAGTCAATACAAATCATCAGCCGGTAACCGGGCGAATTAGATGGGTGGCTGTGCGCCTTGTATTCATACTAAATATTCAATTATGTATATGTGGAGAACGGCAATTAAAGCTTTGTTATCTATCCACATTATCCAAAAAGCGGGTATTGCAGAAAACACACTGGATAAAAGCTATCTATATATATGTATCTTATATATCAAAATTAACGTGTGTTTGTCTGAAGACTGTATACAGCTAATAGACTGATTCTACAGTGTCTTTCTTGAAGGAAATATAGACTATTTCAAAAAATGGAAAAAAGGTAAAAAATTTAAAATCACATTGAGGATAATAATTAAGATGCGGATAGCGAAGCACGCCGGGTCTTAGCTAGTACTATTATGTTTATAAATATTTTTAAAACATTTTCAACTAAACGAAATTTTTATTTAAGTTATTACTTCTTACTACAGCACTCTTTATCTGCGGCCATCCTTTAAATGAAACTGAATAAAATTAGTCTACACAAATAAAAAGTATCTGAGCTTCGTAGTTGCACATCTTGCAACAAATGCAATATAAACTGAATTTATAAAAAAAATATGCATGATGAATGCATCGAACGAATCATCCAAAAGACTATGCTGTGCTGCTTGGTATTGTGGAGTTTTCTACGACTTTTGCTCTGTTTATGCTCTGTTTATTACAATTAGTAAAAACTTTTAACTGAAGAAAACAAAAAACACCAACCAACAGTTATGGACTGACTGACTGAGTAAAAACTGTATCTGCTATCCATGTAAGTTTATAAATTGTTTGTTGCCACTTGCAACAATTATAATGATGATCAACTTATCAGTCCAACGCTTTTGAATGCGTGATTCTAAAGTCAGTCATTCTGTCCGTCCGTCAGCGTTATTTTTTTTTTATTATTTTCCTTTCTTAGAGTTTTACTGCACTTTAATTTGTATTCACAAATATAACCACCGAAAATATCAAAGTGCTACAAATTTTTCTAATCCGTTTTATTTATTCTACAGATTGTATAGCAATTCAATATAATATGTTTTACAGAAATATTTGTTTGCCCTATTTTTCAAATAACTAAAATTTTAAGAAATCTTGACGATTAAAAGAAAAACATGAAGCAAAACAACCTTGACATTTGAAAAAATTTATGATGTTTTTCTTTCATGCCTTGGTTAAGTCTACACCAAAAGCTAGCGATTAGGCTTTAGTCTCTACACCATACCTGTACACCAATTGTAAGGCTCGTTTGTCCACTGCGTTGCGTCACCACATGATAGAACCACCAGGATAGAACCACATCATTTATAAATAAAAAAACACTATAAATTGAGAATATATTTATAAACAAAAAAATAAATTTTCGAAATCAAAAATTTAGCCCTTTGGTTGTATAGGATAGAATCACTGTGGTCTCATCCTGTTGAACTAGAGCGTATGTCATTATGTCCAGAAACACACTTAAGGGTAACTGTCGAATGTCACCCTATCTTTACCAAGGACACTCATAATTCATAACAATTTTTTGATGTGCAATCAGCAAGTATTTATATAGATATTCCTGCTGATTATCAAGCCAAAATTTTTAGTGATGTCATTGAAAAGTTCCTGCTCAATGGTTATGTAACAGCTTTTGTGGCCAGAATAAGACGGTTTAAGACCAAACTTTTGTTACACACCTCACACACTGTTAGCAGTTTCTTCACTTCAGAGTTTTAATCAGTTGTGGACTTCATTTGGCCATCATCAAAGAGCTTTATATTGCATACTCAAAATAGTTTTTAAACAAAGAATATGTACGAAGGCATCCATCCATCCATCCAAAAGTAAACTTATCACATAAACTCTCATTGAATCTTAACTTCTACATACTTACATACAAATCATTAATTCTTTCAAAATGTTAAAAACAAAAACAAACAAATCAATTTCCCATAATGGGAGGAATAAAAAGTCTACGCTAAAATATTGTTCAATAGTATTCAAAGTAGAACGTTTCAAATTCAATTCCATTAATACATATTATATGTAAAAAATATAGAAACACCATTAGGCCATAACTTTCACATTACATATGTACATATGTATGTATGTATGTATGTATGTGCTTGTAAAATATTAGTACTTAACAAGAAGTAATAAATGTGTTTTTCTCTAACAAATAAAATATTAATTTTTGAAAAACGTTCAATTAATTATAAAGATTTTCACCATTTTAGACAAGAGAAAAAAATGTATTTCTTATTGTGTTAACTTTAATTGTTTTTGCAAACAATAAATTGATGTTATTAAAAATATGATTATAAATTACACTGAACAGTAAAAATACGGCCAAGTCATCCTTAGGCTCCTAAAACTATCAGCTCTATCAAATCGCATTTTTATTTTATAATGATACGTAAGTAATTAAACAAATTTTTCACCGCTAATCGAGTGTCACATGTAAAATTTCATCTCACACCTTACACAGACATTTGATAGTTTTCGTTTATATATCTTACTTCTATGGTCTAGTAGCACTACTGGGAAAATCTTGCATGTGAACATTAAAAATATGTATTGGAACTAAAATCAGTGGGGTAATACATTATTTTTAAAATTAATTATACATATATAAAAAATAATGATAATATAAAACGAATTCAAAAAAGAAAGTATTTTCAATAACTCATTAATTAGGTTGCAGAAAAACTGTAATATTTTAAGAATTTTATTCACAATATTTTGTTAATTACAATTATTCTTTTTGTTATTCGATTTACCCGCAATATGGTCTTGATACCTTACTCTCTCCTTTTTGTATTTCATACATTTATTTGTAAAATATATGTATTTCGATAAATAAATAAATAATTATTCTAAACTAACTTTACCTATCCGGCGTAAAATGGGAAATAAATGTCTTTTTTTCCCAATGTTATCCCATTGTTATATAGCAAATGTTAAGACATCTTTTGATATATTCCGCTGATATATATAAGATGTATGATAATACATATTATTTTTATAGTAGGTGCCACACCCATTCTTCCTGTGTAGTTAAATTTTAAATTATAAATTAATGTGCACCTTGATAAAGAATAGCACGTGGAAAGTTGAATCGTAATACCTACGTGTTTAATATGAATTGACTATGAACCAAAATTTCTTCTTTTACCCTTTATTAGCATTTCAAAGTGCAACACATTTTAGTGGATGATGAATGTTAGCAAATATACAACTTTGCTTTAAGGCGAAAAATGTGTTTCATTTTAGAAGAAAAGTCATTAATTCTGATCGTTTTCCCCCGATTTTAACGTTCCCGAGATCCAGTTTTGAAAAAAACACCCTATTGTACTCTCGCACCTTTTAATCTTTTACGCGTGATTAACTCATTGTGTTTATCCAATTTGTTAACCGCGTAAGCGGTTAAATCGATTTCTCATTTAATCTAATTTGGCTCGTATTTCCCCGGTTTTAACATCTCTCAGGTTCAAATTAAAAAAATTTGAAATATCTGTGTTTCAAATTTCATCCAAATTGGAATGTTAGAAAACAAAAAACTTTATTTTGAAAAGAAACAAATGTCATTTAAGGAATAAATCACGAATATAGCACGTTTTTCCCCGATTTTAACTGCTCTGATTTCAATTTTGAGAAATTGCCACTTTCATTAGCTAGTTTTCTGGTCGTGTTTTATTAGTTTTTTTTCTCACATTACTTAATTTGGCCATTTTCCCTGACTTTGACCTCTCCCAGGTCCAATTCTTACAAAAACCATACCCTATAACACTCTTTCGTTAGCTAGATTTGTATGTCTTCCAAATTTCAAAAAAATCGGTTCAGCGTGATTGACAAATTAATAAATAAACTTACAAAGAAATTCATAATATAAAGGCTCCGCCAAATATATATATATATTTTTTTTTTTTTGAAAATGCTATAAAAAAATTACTGAATATTTTCTCAAATTTCTTTTTTTATTTGAAAGTACAAGTTAATAATGGAAAATAATTTCATTCAAATGGCTGCCTCGGCTGGCCATGCAGTAGCCTACACCATCGGTCTAATTTTTAAGCACATTATCGATTGTGTGCAGCTATATTTCACCAATGGCTTCACGAATATTGTCCTTTAAAGCGTCAATTGTCTCTGGCTTGTTGGCGTAACACTTATCTTAAACAGGGCGTAAAACATCGAGTGTAGCTTCGTCTGCGTTGCACGTAGCGCCGTCCTGTTGAAACCAAATGTTGCTAATATCCTCCTCTTTAATTTTTGTGAACAAAAATTCGTTCAACATGGCCTGATAACGAACGCCATTGACTATAACGGTCACTCCTTGCTCATTTTCGAATAAAAAATGGCCCAATTATGCCTCTAGACCAAAATTCGCACCAAACAGTGACTCGTCTTAGGTGTATCGGCTTATCAATGTATGCGTGCGGGCTTCTGTGCCACAAATGCGACAATTTTGCTTGTTTAAATACTCGCCAAGATCAAAATGAGGTTCATCTGAAAAGATGATTTTTGGCAAAATCGGCATCTTCTGTAAGTCGATCGCAGGCCCAGATTCCCAGCGTTGTTCAAGCGTATACACAACTATATTCGTTCAGCGGAGGGATAAAACTAATTATCTGTCAAATCAGACATGAGCTAAGAGTTACCCTTCACGAAATAAGCACTAGTTGAAAAAAAAACGTTACGAGTAGATGGCAGACCCTTTATATAAACACATGGATAATGTTAAATATGGTTTCATCGTTCCCTTTACTAAAAACATACGTATTTATAAAATTATGCATCAAAAATGGCGTTAGTGAATTATTGATATATTATTTAAAATTTAAATTCTAACGTTTAAGTAGTATTTAAGTCAGTAACCGGAATCTACACATACTTTTGTTATTAGAACTGTATTACCATAACACTACATTGTGGGCTTCAAATATAAAAAAATAAAATACTTTTTAAGTTGAGTTAATAGACAATGTTAAACATTTTCCAAGTCCTTTTTCCTATGCCAACTTATATATATATTTTTATAATTTCGAAACATCTCATTAACGCCAAAATTCTTTTCTACATATAAGGTTTGAATTTTGTTAAGAATTTAGAGGAAAGTTTTCAATACTCGTAATTTTATTTAAAATTTTATTTAAAGTGTTTTGCTCAATTTGCATTGCCGTTACACATTCTCTATATTAACGACGTTGCACTGCATTAACGTTATTTACCACTTTAATTTGTTTATTTTTGCTAAATTATTGCCCTGGCAACACTGCACAGCTGTCATTTGTGTTTTCATAACAACAAATTTTTATTCTTAAAAGAAACTTTAGTGGTAGCAGAACGTAGACATTTTTGCATAGAAAATATTCTTTTTTTTAATATTTTGCATTAAATATTTAAGAAATAGTGGATTGTGTTTCTTATTTAATATTTTACTAATATATAAAAGAGTGCTAAATAATAAAACGAAAAGCAAAAAAATGGAAATTTTAAATGTTTGGCTGCCAAATTGAAAAATCTGTCTCCTGCTGTGGTTGAACTTAACCATTGAGAAAATTCAATAAAATTCAATTCTGTGTGTTTTTCTATGTTCTTTATTTGCAGAAATGTAATTGATTGAAGTGTTTTCTCTATAAATAAAACACAAAATGATTGCCGGAAAAATAAATAATATACAACAAAATAATAATATACATATGTATACAAAGTAATAGTATATTAAAAGAGTTCGAACAAAAACAAAAGAAATTTTTTTATTTTTCGTAAAAAAGAAAAATCTACTTAGCGTGTGTGTGTGTGTGTTTTATAAGCAAAACAAAATCTAAGAATTTTCTCTCATAAACAGCTGCTACTGCTTTTATTTTTTTCAAAGACACCCTTCTTACTCTTTGCGCAGTTAAACACTGTTACTATTATTGTTTTTCTTTTTACCGTTTTGTTATTGCTTTTAATATTAAAACATAGAATAACAAAAAGTCATATGTTTCTGGTGGAGTAGGGAACACGACGAATTTATTTTGTTCTCCTCCATGATTTTTTACGCAGATACTTCCGCATTTGCGTTGATTAATTTAAAATTCTCTTCATTGGCAGTGTGTCTTGGCTTTGTGCTTGAAAAGACCAAAGAATGGATATTATAGGTGTAATAAAAACAATATCCAATGACTATGGCGATATATTTACCGATGCCTGGTGGCATTTTCTTAATAAGGAATTTACAACTGCGGTAAGTGTACAAAAATATTCAGATATTTGTGTTAAGACTATGAATTAAATAATTTTTTTACACCATAATACCACAATCTTTTTAATAATATTCGTATGTACAACTACAAAAATACATATGTACATATGTATGTACAAGTCAGTCATTTGCCGAATCAATCTTATCAGCAAACTTTTATAAGTTAGAAATTAGAAAATAAAAAAATAAACAAATGATAAGTACTACGAGACAAGAACGACCAAAATATACGCTATACATACATATGTATGTATTTAGATGCCGACATCACAAAAATTTGATAGGCAACATACTTAGGTGTTTTATAAATTGATAGAATTATAGTTAAAATCTTGGGATCATATAAACCCTTTTAAAAATTATTTCATTCAAAATTTTTGATGAGAAATATAGAGTTTGTTTCGCCTTTATAACAAAATGGGTAACTTTTAATTTTTTACTTACATATGTACACACATATCTGAAAACCACGCTTCATTGATAAAATTGATCAGAATACTTACATAGTTGTGACATAAATACCATCACGAAACAGAAAACTATATATGTCATTGAATTGAAACATCCTAGATATCATATGACTTGTAAAAGCCAAAATCTGTATCGTGAGTCTGTATATGGATACCGTGCCACTGCGATGTTTATATGAAGAGTGGTAAAAGACTAGTTTTTTTTTAATGCTTCATTGGAGATGAAAGATAACCGCCGGTCGTGCTGTCAACGCAAAAATTGAGGAAAAACCTTCAGGGTCGAAAAGAACCGTCATTCAGATGTAGCCATTGTTTGGTGTGGTGCCTCTTACAATGTGATCATTGACATTAACATTTTTCTGAATAAGGAGTCTAAACATCAACCAAGGAGTCAAACATCAAGAAAGCTGTTGTGAATCTACTTTATCATTTCTTGTTTTTAGAACCCAGCAGGACGCTTAGCCATACGTAAAACAAACTATTTTTTGGTTTTATTCAATATATCGGGTGATTTTTTAAAAGCTTTAGAGAAAAGTATGAAATCTTTGAGTCGATAGAATGATCTATAAAATTCAATGTTTAAGGATGATTTTATGAAAATATTGACCACGGATACGCCTCAAATGGTTCATAAGCTAGGTCCAATTTTGTCATACTCTCTCAACTATATAAAGACATGAGCCTTAGCATAGCCCCACAAAAAATATTCTAAAGGCGTTAAATCGCACGATCTATCATGTTCGAGAGCTCATGTTTGACATTAACATATTACACGAAAACAGCTGAGCTGATACAAATATCAATAAGTACACAAAAAAAAAAAAAATATTCTAATACACCTTAAGTCTATTAAAAAGTAGCTTCGATTCCTTTTATTTCAGAACGTTACTAACTTCAAGCATAAATTTTAATACTTAAACGAATATGTAGTGTTCATTTCTAGAAAAAGAAATAATATTTTGTGCTAAGTAATGTTTACATTTGACACCCTTACGAAACTTTTAAGAAATTTTTATATGTTAACGAAATTTAGACGTAGAATAAACACACTTTTAAACAGAAAGTAAAGAAGCTCTTTATTGTGTAAACTACAAAAAATTTTTTAAATGTCAGTTTTTATTTTTTGAAATCCACAAATCAAAAATTATAAAAACACTAATTTACTCTTATCACTTCATGAAGTTTCTTGATGGATTAAAACAAATTTCTCTACGAACATCTTGATTAAAACAATTGTTGATAAGAATTCAAATTCAAAATAGCTTTAAAATACCTTTTTAGTATTTTATTGAAAATGTTAATAAATTAAATAAAAAGTGCTCACCAATATTTTACCATAATATTTTTATTCATTTTTACTGTAATGCAAAAGCTCAATGAACTATTTGTACTTTAAATGTTTGTAATGATTCATGAAATTCATATTGAAGCATACATATAAAACGCCAGAGCACACATGGAAGTATTTATTAACTATAAAAAATATTAACTTTTTACATTTTTTAAAAGAATATAAAAATCCAAAGAAATTTAATTTTTTTACTAGCCATTTTGATGTGACTCGGAGGCAATTTTGTCGGTTGGTATAGAGGTCACCCTATGTCATTTTTATACAAACTTTGAGTTATACAATACATCGCCATTTTTACTTAAATATTTTATATATTATATATATAGATGTGTATGTTGCAAAAAGGAACCTTAAAGTAAGTATTAATAGCATTTTAAATAGTAGCACTTGCTATTTTTTTTAATAATTTTTTTTATTGATCTTAAAAATTAGCACTGTTCCAAATTAAATAGCAACATGCATCAATTTACAAAAATAAACAACACTTACATTTCTAAAGCCTGTTTATATTCATAGAAAAATTAAATATATACTATATTTCAAATCTATTTAAAGAAAAGTTTATATGAGAAATTAGAAATAAAGTACACTTCAAACTCATTTTAATTTTTATTAACATGGGGGTAAACAGATAATTAGATATGTTGGTATACACAATAGCAATCGATTATAATATGTTCATAACATACCGCCCTCGAGATTTGTAATCAAATATTTCTCATATTTACATTCGAATTCTAAAATCTCGAACTTATATCGTCTACAATTGGCGTTCATTATTAATTTCTACATGAATTGGGTAGTTATTAATGTTTTTATTGATTTCCTGTAAATTATACTTTTGCTGATATGAGGTTATCGCAGAGCGACGACAAGAATTTTTTTTTTTTTTAATTTAAAGCTACATTTTTTCTTCAACATTTTGCTTATCAAATTATTTTTTTATAACTTCTAAAAATATGTTTTAAATGAAATATAAAGGCGAAAGTGCATAACTCTCGTTATGAACGCCAGGTGTTGCAGACTTCTATTCAAATAAGTCGAAGGTAGAGTATTTTCGAAAAGCAAATTGAGTTGAGCAAAACTCAACTTTGCATTCGACTAAATTTATTGTGATGTATTTAATTGTTTTAGGAAAACGAAAATAATTTAATGAAGTAAAAAAAATATCGAATTAAATATATTTCACTCTCCACTTTGACATAAAAATAATATAAATAAATGAAAATTAAGCAAATGATCATGTGTCGTTTCTAAAGCGTGCTGTGTAATTTATTGCTCTTAAATTGGCGAAAGTCTTTAAGTACCAAACGCGCTAAGCGGCTAACGTTATATACGTACCTTCACCTTAAATGCTCTTAAAACTTTGATAAAAGTAAAATATATCAATTAGCTTAATATTGATCGACATTCCTAATTAACCCTTACATAGCAATTTAATTCATAAGCCTAAATATAAATGAATAAATGAATAAATGAAAAAAAATATATTTCAATCAATACGAAAAGACCATTCAATCAGCAAAAACAACATAAATGAGGCATGAACTTCACTCTGAGAATAATTTCTATAATAAACACGTGAATTGTATTTCGTTCATGCTATGCATGATTTATAAACTAATAAAAATTTAAACAAATTCATTAAGTGTGGGTTTTGTGTTTTCATTGCCAAAGAAATCATTTGGGGTTTTACCGTTTAAAAGGTATTGAACAATTAAAATTTATAACAATTTGATTTTGTTTTATAGAATAGAATACGTTTTTTATAATTGTAAACAAAGAAGGAAATTATTTTTGGCTACAGTTGCAAGTTGCAAGAGAGGTGTAAACAGAAAATTAGTTGTTGTAAACTCTAAGAAACAGTATATTATTGTCCATATTCTAAACAAAAGCTAACCTCTCAAAATCACTGGATGGAAGCAATAAACAATTTTCAATTTTTATTTCAAGTAAAATACGTCATATTAAAAGAAAATTGTTTGACTCTTTTCTAAGTAAATATTAACAAGGTCTCGTTAATATTGAATTTAATCTTGTTTTCATTTTATAGTTAAAACGAACAACATTCCCTTAGAACTTAAACGTATTTTTATTATTTTATTTCTTCTATCAATCATTCTTATCAAAACAAAACAACATTTAAAAGAAGGCAATAACAAATTAATACATATGTACATACATAGAACATTTGTATGCAATTCGAGAAAATGTTTTGTTGAGGGAAGTAATTAATGATTTTGTAAATTTGTAAATATTGTGTAAGAAAAAAATACTTTATTTTGATACAGAACACATGCAATCGGATAGAAAAAGGCGGAAATTTAACCAAAAACCGACCACTGGTTGACGATAACATTTTGTTGTTGTCTTTGTTGTTGTTGTTTTAACAGCTTTTGCTGCAGCCGTTGCTATAAATACACTTGATCTAGACGAAAGTACTTTTTGAATACAAATGCATTTGCATACATGCTTATATCAGATGCCGCCATGCAAAATTAAATACCTACGACGACGTATTGTTATTGTAAAAAATAATTAATATATATTTTGTTGTTGTTTATATTGCGTTCTCGATTAGAATAACTTTTCAAAGGCAATGTCGTGTTGTGCTACCGGTAGGCACGTATAAAAGAGAAATTCTAATTATTAGAAAATAGTATTTGCCGCAGGGATGCGAAATAAGATTTTGAAATTGTACCAAGTTTAAAAAAGTGTTCTTTTTTCAGTCCGATTATACTAAATTCTTTTTATTTATTTTTTATATATAAAAAATTAACTAAAAACGTTAATAAAAATTCATTTGTACATGTTACATATCGCGTACTGAATCTTAAACAGTCACAAATCAAAATATATTAAGGTCGGTTTTTTTTTGTAAACCAGTTTGCGGATCAAATCTCTAAAGACCGAAAACCCGGTTTTTTACCGTAACTCGAGATTTTGGAGGTGTTTCGAAAATTCCAAAAACAGACCCTTGTTCTATTCGACAGCGCCTATCAGAAAAGTAGTATCACTTGCCAGGTTTTTTTGTTGCACCGTGTAATTTTTCGACTCTCCTGAACATTTGAAGATTTTGAGTTGTGACTGTACATAGTTTAGTATGCTATATGTTGCCGATCTTTACAGTCTTAATAATTTCTATATTCGCCTGCGTTGGAAACTTGTACTCTCGTTATGACATGTTTTTAATATTAATGGTACGATACAACAAGTTCTTCCCGAAACAGATAATTAGATAAAGTGTGCCAAACAATTCACAACTAATGTTTAACTAAAAGTTGACATATGAAAATAAAGGGAATGCAAAAACTGGCATAATGATAAAATATAATTAAATATAAATTTTAAAATACATTCGTGAAAAGTAATTAAATAGGGAACATTTTGAAATAGTTTATATAAGTCATTGAGGTGCTATTGTACATTTCACTTGCAAATAGTTCTAAAAAAGTACAATTGTACCAACTTTCCCATTCATGATTTGCCGTTGTTAACACAGAGAGCGAGAGAGATTCAATCAGGGTTGCAAAGTGAGAACATCAAAATTGTACTCAGAGGCTCATAAAATGGTACTTTTTCGACCGCAATTGTACCAAAAGTATTTGTTTTAATTATTTTTAATTTTGTTATTTTTTATTTTAATTAAGAGCGCAAAAAGCAACAAACTTGTACATAAAAATTCATATTTATAATAATAAAATTAACATTTGTACTTAAAAGTTCATTTATACTTTAAAAGTATATCTTTAAAATAACTGCACTAAGGTATAAGTACATGTTTAAACGTAAAATAAGGTACGAAAAAGTCTATCGATATATCGGGTGAGTCATTTAAAAGCTTAAATCTAAAAACACAATAAAACAAAAACGGTTTGAAATTTTTTCAAATTAATTTTTTTTTGTGAAGTACAATTGTTCCGGTTAGAAATGAAATATTATTTCATTCATATGGCTGCCGCAGATGGCTTCACAGTACCCCATTCGGTTGGACCAATTTTTGAGAAATTTTTAGAGTGTATGGGGTCGTTTCTCGTAAATGGCATCATTAATGTTGGCCTTCAAATGCTGAATTGTCGCTGGTTTGTCGGCATAACATTTGTCTTTAAATAAAAAATAGTCCAACAGTGTTAAATCACATAATCTAGGCGGCCAAATGACAGCACCAATTTGGCTAATTAAACGGCCATCAAACGTCTGACGCAATAAATCGATTGCGGTATGGGATGTGTGGCCAGTTGCAACATCCTGTTGAAACCATCAATACCATCATTCATTGACCTTAATGGTTGCGCCGTCATTATCAGAGAAATATGGTCCAATAAGGCATACGCTCCACAAGCCGCAGTCACAGTCACAGTCACTCATAATGGGTGCATTGGCTTCTGCGAGACCATGTTTGGGTTTTCTGAGACCCAAATACGGCAATTTTGCTTATTAACGCACCCATCAAGATGTAAATGAGCTTTATGTCTTTGTTTTTAAAATAAATAAATTTCCAATAAATCTCAACGTTGCTCAAGCGTAAATCGATTCATTTCGTTCAGTGGAGATAATATACTGAGTTTTGCGGCAGATTCGAAATAACCGTTGGTTCAAATTTAAGCCGATAGATGACCCACCCGATACATATAGTCGCATCACTGTATCTACATTGTTGAATCCGTCCCAAGGACAATGTAAGCTGTGGAAAACCAAATAGGATATGCAAGAAAATAATAATTTTAAATTTTAAATTAGATATGCATAAGAGTCTGCTCGGCTTTCAAAGTCAGCTCAAATTTTAAGTTGTTCACCATGGTTTAGGTTAAAAAATTACATTAATGTTAAAGTTAGACGTTTTTTTTTGTTTGTTTTTATTACTTAATTAGTGATTTATTAAATGTAATTAAAAATATTTAAAACGTTCCTAAAATTTTTGTAACGAGTTGCCCGACTTTCAATGTGAGCGACTGTACATATTCATGAGATCAAATTCTTTTTAATATTAAATTATTTGGTATTTTAAAACTAAAGAAGCAACAATTTGATAATCTTAACAAATCTCTTGTCTGCATAAGACCGGAAACTGTAGGCACATGAAGCATATTACGTTCTTTCGTTTTAATAAATCAATTAAATGATAAACTATGGAAATTCCATAAAAGAAATAAACTGAGAAAGTTCGTAAATTATACCAAATGAGTAATTGGTGTACCATTGTACTTTTGAGTCAGAAATTGTACCAAAAAAAGTAAAATTGAACCAACTTTTTCAACCCTGGATTCAATCTAACAGCTATTAACGAGAGTAGATTAAAAAGTCAATACAAATTTTAAATAATTTTAAACCTTTTTCGGTATACTTTCAGCTAACAGTTTATATTTCCATAGGACTTTTAACATTTATCCTTCTTGTCTGGTACATGATTCACAGAAAATGGTTACATGATAAGGAACGTGAAAAATTACTTTTAGAACAAAGCGCATACTCTTCTGTAGCCGAAATGAGAGGTTTACGTTTTCGTAAACGTGATAAAATGCTCTTCTATGGCCGGAGAATGTTACGCAAAGTGAAAAATGTTTCTGGCCAAGTGTATGGTGGCCAGGGACGAAAACGAAAGGCTGTTATGCGGTTCGCAAAAAGACTTCTACAATTGAGAAGAGAAAATATTCCCCTACAAATGCGAACAGTTGAACCACCTGCTGAGTATTTGGAGGAGACAATTGAAGGTTCTGATCGTGTACCACCGGATGCCCTGTATATGCTGCAAAGCATACGTATTTTTGGCCACTTTGAAAAACCCATATTTCTTAAACTATGCAAACATACTGAAGTTTTGACATTGGAACCGGGAGATTTTTTATTTAAAATCACTGATGCCGACGATAGTGTTTTCATAGTACAATCTGGTCAGATAAATGTTTTTATTTCGAATGCTGATGGTAGTACATTGTCACTGAAAACTGTTCGAAAGGGTGAATCTGTAACTTCTCTACTGAGTTTTGTAGATGTCTTATCAGGCAACCCAAGTTATTATAAGACCGTAACAGCCAAAGCTGTAGAAAAGAGTATCGTTATACGTCTACCAATGCAGGTAAAAGTAAATTCTAAGAAAATGTTTATTATAATGTAAAAAAAAAACTAACAAATAATTATTATTTTTTTCAATCAATTTAAGATCGAACTTTTTGCATATAATAAAAGAAAATTAAGTTTCCAAAAAAATTTAATATCATTTAAGCTCAGTTGTAATCTTTCATGTGTAATACACAAATTAAAATATCAAAATTTAACCTTTGAATGGAATTATCAATCATTGCATTATGATAAACATAAACTATTTAATTTAAGACACATATTTTGAAGTCACACTTTGAATAACATTTTATTTATTTAGGCCTTTAAGGAAGTTTTTGATGAAAATCCCGATATAATGATACGTGTCATACAAGTAATTATGATACGTTTACAGCGTGTATTATTTACAGCCTTACGCAATTATTTGGGTCTCAATTCCGAGTTGGTCCAAAATCATATGCGTCACAAGAAAACGCAGCAACAGCAACAACAGACAAATACCACCACAGCACAACAGCAAACACAACAAAAAAATTCTCCTGGTCATCGTAGATCACAAGGAGATTCTGCAGTAGTACAACATAGTTTATCAGAGGCTATACCCCCACCCGATATGTTAGTAGATTTGGCTTATGAACCACCGCTTTCACAACAACAGTCTATTGTATCATCATCTCCTCACATAACATCATCGCTCAATTCCAATTCCAATACCACACTTTTATTACAGAGCGCTACATCCGGATTAACATGCAGTGCCGGAAATTTATCTACACGTCGATATTCCATGACACCGGCCGAAATCAATATAAATGCATCTTCAATTGATATGAAATTGGTCCATATATCAGCAGTAGACAGTTTCCTTAAGGAATTAGGTTTACCCGAAGAGGATCGCTTATTTTTAGAACCATTTGTAGAAGTCCGTGAAGTAGATACCGATGTTACCCTTATAACGGAGGGCAACTCAGATGATATTTGTGTTTGGTTTGTTATGACTGGTGGTTTGGCTGTTTACCAGAGTGGCGTTGATGCTATAAGAAATTTTAAAGTTGACAAATCTGATGTATTTATCCATCATGTACATCCGGGTGAAATTGTTGGGGCTTTAGCTGTACTCACTGGGGAAGCTAGCGCTTATACAATTATTTCTCTTTGCCCTAGTCGTATTGCTTTTATACGCCGTCCTGCAATTTACCAAATAATGCGCGAAAGACCTAAAATTGTATTAGACTTGGGCAATGGTGTTGTAAGACGTCTTTCGCCACTTGTGAGGCAATGTGATTACGCCTTAGATTGGATATTTTTAGAATCTGGCCGTGCTGTCTACCGTCAAGACGAATTAAGCGATAGTACTTATATAGTACTCAGTGGACGTATGCGTTCTGTTATTACTCAAGCGAGTGGTAAAAAGGAGATTGTTGGTGAATACGGCAAAGGTGACTTGGTGGGCATTGTAGAAATGATAACAGAAACTTGCCGTACCACAACCGTTATGGCTGTAAGAGATTCAGAACTTGCCAAATTACCTGAAGGCCTTTTTAATGCCATTAAACTAAGATATCCCATAGTCGTAACGAAACTCATAAGTCTGCTTAGTCATCGTATATTAGGTACAATGCAAACACGTACTGGCGGCTCAGCTGCTCCCCTAGAGGCCAATCCGGTAACGCATAAATATTCAACAGTGGCCTTAGTGCCTGTCTCCGAAGATGTTCCTTTAACGGCTTTCACTTACGAATTGTATCACTCGCTTTGTGCCATTGGACCCACATTGCGCCTTACTTCTGAAGTTGTGCGTAAACAGCTAGGAATTCATATTTTTGAACAAAGCAATGAGTATCGTTTGACTTCTTGGCTAGCCCAACAAGAAGATCGTTACATTATTACTTTGTATCAATGTGATAGCTCCCTCAGTGCTTGGACACAAAGATGCATGCGTCAGGCAGATGTCATCCTTATTGTGGGTATGGGGGATCGTCCTCCGACTGTGGGAAAATTCGAAAGGGAAATCGATCGTCTTGCTATGCGTACGCAAAAGGAATTGGTGTTACTTTACTCCGAAAATGATAGCTCCAAGCCTTCGAATACTTTGCAGTGGTTAAATGCACGGCCTTGGGTTACGAAACATCATCACATTCAATGTGTCAAACGTATATTCACACGAAAAAGTCAATATAGAATTGTAAGTTGTTAAAATTTAAACGTTAATAGTCCCTTTTAAAACACAAAAAATAAATTTTTTAGAACGATCTCTATAGTCGAGTGTTGATGTCAGAACCAAATATGCATTCGGATTTTTCGCGCTTAGCTCGTTGGCTTACAGGCAACTCTATTGGTTTAGTACTGGGCGGTGGTGGGGCTCGCGGGGCTGCGCATATAGGCATGTTAAAGGCAATACAAGAGGCTGGTATACCTATTGATATGGTTGGTGGTGTAAGTATTGGAGCCTTAATGGGAGCGCTGTGGTGTTCCGAACGTAATATCACAACGGTAACACAAAAAGCCAGAGAATGGTGTAAGGTAAGATCACACAAACAGCCATTAGAAAATATTATAAATGAAAACAAATAATCGTTTGGTGTTTGTGGATTTCGTTTTGTGTATAGAAAATGACAAAATGGTTTTTGCAATTATTGGATTTAACGTATCCAATCACTTCAATGTTTTCGGGTCGAGAATTTAATAAAACCATACGTGATACTTTCGGTGATGTTAGTATCGAAGATCTGTGGATACCATACTTTACTTTAACCACAGATATTACGGCTAGCTGTCATAGGATACATACAAATGGTAAGTTTTTTATTTTTGTTTTATCTATTTGCATAGTTTTTTAATTTGCACTCAAGACACCCATGTTATTTTTTTTTTTTTTTTTTCAATGAGCTACACATATCCATGCACATAAGAAATGCTTGCTGTCTCTTTTTAATAAATTTATTTACAACACTAGAACCAAAACAACAATAAATACTCACCATTACTGCCTTCATTATTGAAAGTTGATTTAGTGCTACCAAAATTAAATAATTTTCAAATTAAATCTATAAAATAAAGAAAAATAATTCATATTCTGGGATTTTTACATTAGCAAAAATTAGTTAATTTTATCAGAGAATTAAGATAGAATATAATTTAGTTTTCTTTTTCTCCATCTTGTAGTGTCTTGTTTGTTCGAAATTATACTGTTATTTTATTGATAGAAAAACTAAATTTGATACCAATTACTTTTTCTTTGCTTCATCCATTATCTTGCTTTATCAATTTTGACTATTAGTGTTTGTAGACGTTGTGCGTATATTTAAATAGTTATACTACTAAAAATGCTTGATCAAAATAAAAATAATCGCTTTAACTAATAAATAATATGACATATGTATATTGATAATTTTTCAATTAATATAAAAATGGTTTTCTTCAAAATAATTATTATTGTTCGTTAAAGAAGTATATTTTTTTTGTCCAACGTTTTATAATGCATTTGTAATCACCGCAAGTTTTTGCATGTGTTTCATTATTATTATTATTTTTTTTTTTCTTTAATGTGTTAACACTTATTTTTTAATTTTTTGCTAAAAAATATACGAATAAGGGAAGGTTTACTTAAGATAACTCTTGCACCAATGATCAAAGAAATAACCATTCCTTTATTCGTGAATATATTAGGTCATGTAAAAGGTATTCTATTTTTTTTTTTTTTTTTTTTTGTAACTAGATAGTGTAGATGGCCATATATGGAACAGCGGCAATTCGATTTTGTTAAAAAAACATCGTGTTTTCAGGTTACATTTTTTGTGACAAAAATTTTCTTTATTTAAATTTTGATCTCTTCTGCTTATAATCCGACCATTTGAACGAGCGTCCAGAATTGGCCAAAAGAAAAAGTGTTTTTGTGGTCCATCTTCACAATGCCAAGTGATAACTGTACAGTGGTGGCCTTATAATTAGAAACTATGTTTTAAGCAAATAAAATCGAAGTATAACTTCCTTTAACACTTACACTATAAATTAGAAATACTCTTATTCGACGAGTAGACAATCAACATTGTTGTCGATGCAAAACATGTCAAGTTTAAAAATTTCAGTTAAAAAAAAAATCGATTATTTTCCAAGTAGTTTATTTTGGCTGGCCACATAATTAGAAACGTTAAGTTTTTGCGCTAATTTCTTAATTTATCTTATTATTAGTGATAAGTTAAGTTTTTGCGCTAATTTCTTAATTTATCTTATTATTAGTGATTAAGTAAGTATAATTTGAAAAGCAATAGAATAACTGGTAACAAATTTGAGACGTTTTAGTTTCTTAAATGGGCAAAAACAAGTCATGTACCTCAAAAATTCGGGAATTAATTGTGCAGTGTTACCAGAAGGAAAAACTTTCCATGTCGGCTATCGCACAAAGGTTTTTCTGTTCTAAAAAAGTAGTATTTGGTGCAATCCATTTGTATAATAAAACAAAAATGTTTGTAACCCCCGCCAGGAAGCCTAGGGCTAGAAAAACCACTCCAGCAGAAGATAAAATTATTTGTAGGACCAGTAAGAGAAACCCATTCTCATCATCGCGCGTAATAAAGGCTGAAATTGGACAACAATTAAACTTTGAAATATCCACACGAACACTAAGAAGGCGTTTACAAAAGTCGGTACTTCGTGGGTGCATTGCACAAAAATACCGCATGTGTCAAAAAATAATATTAAGAAACGGTTGCTGTTTGCAAGAGAAATGATTACAAAAGATCCACGTTTCTGGAATAGAGTTCTCTGGAGTGACGAATCCAAGTTCAACTTGTTCCAATCTGATTAAAAAACATATGTATTGCGTTCTCCAAACAAAGCGTTAGACCCCAGGTACACAGTGAAAACGGTAAAACGCGGTAGCGGATTTATTATGGTCTGGGGTACTTCCATTACATTTTCCAACATGACAATGACCCAAAGCCCACTTCAAGGTTAGTAAAGTGTTGGCTTTCGGATCAAAATATTGGTGTTCTGGATTGGCCACCCCAAAGTCCTGATCTCAACCCAATTGAAAACTTATGGGCAATTGTTAAAAGAGATCTGAAGGACAAAACTCCACGAAATAATGATGAGTTGTTTCTGTTGGTGCAGCAAAGCTGGCAAAACATATCACAGCACACATGTCAACGTTTAATGAGAAGTTTACCGAAGATACTAGCTAATGTTGTCAAATATAGGGGTTATCCAACAAAATATTAAAAGATATGCCCATTTTGTTTGACTTTATGAAGATAATTTGAAGTTGTATATAAATATTTTGTTTTGTGACCAAACCGAAATTAATATTATTATTTTCAGCAAATTTTCTTAAAAATATTATTGATGCTGTGAATTATTTTATTTTAAAATTAATACTGATTTGTTACTTTGCTATTTTTCGTTCTTAGTTTTAAAATAAAAAGCTTTTTTTAAATACATTAACAAATATGTGTACTGCTAAGTCGTTTCTAATTATAAGGCCAACATTGTATTTGGCTGGGAATTTTGATGTACCTATTGTATAGCTCTTTTATATAACCATGTTTCTACCATTTTGTATTTTTCTTTTTGTTTTTTGTATGAAATTAAAATTTTAAGTTTTTTGCACTTTCATCTAAAAATTAAGGTATAGGGTCCGCCATCTAACGTTTTTTCTTCATCTAGTACTTATTTCGTGAATGGTAACACTCAGCTCATGTCTGATTTGACAGATAATTAATTTTATCCTTTCGCTGAACGAATATGGGTGTATACGCTTGAACAACACTGGGAAATATTGCGACATTACTTTGAAAATCATAGTAATGTTGCAGAATCAAAAATCATCTTTTCAGATGAAGCTCATTTTGATCTTGGCGGGTATGTAAACAAGCAAAATTGTCGCATTTGGGGCTCAGAAAACCCGCACGCATACATTGAAAAGCCGATACACCCAAGACGAGTCACCGTTTGGTGCGGATTTTAGTCCAGAGGCATAATTGGGCCATTTTTCTTGGAAAATGAGCAAGAAGTGGCCGTTACAGTCAATGTCGATCGTTATCGGGCCATGTTGAACGAATTTTTGTTCACAAAAATTGAAGAGGAGTATATTAGCAACATTTGGTTTCAACAGGAAGGCGCTACGTGCCATACAGCCGAAGCTGCACTCGATGTTTTGCGCCGCATTGTCAGCCGTAGAGCTGTTGTCGTTTGGCCACCTCGGAGATGCGATTTGACACCGTTGGACTATTATTTGTGGGGTGCCGTCAAAGATAAGTGTTAGGCCAACAAGCCAGAGACAATTGACGCTTTAAAGAACAATATTCGTGAAGCCATTGGTGAAATACAGCTGCACACAATCGATAATGTGCTTAAAAATTGGACCGATCGTGTAGGCTACTGCATGGCCAGCCGAGGCAGCCATTTGAATGAAATTATTTTCCATTATTAACCGGAAGGATAGTACTTTCAAATAAAAAAAGAAATTTGAGAAAATATTCAGTAGTTTTTTCTTTTATAGCATTTAAAAAAAAAAAAAAAAATGGCGGGCCCTTTATATCTAGTTTTGAAGAGACCATTTTTTAATGTTTTTATTCACGTGGGTATTACCATAGCTAACATTATATTTATAATCAAAAGATTTTATATAAGACCAATAAGAAGATTATTTCATTATTTTACGTCTGATAAGATTAGCTGCTGGTAAATGTCAATTGTTTCGTGCACAAAAATTAACACCAGGAACTTGTATTTGTTTTACCGTATAAAAGTTTAAGAAAAAACTACTTATCACATATGTCATTTAAAATTAGATTTTTATTACAAGAAATAAATTAAATATTACCTCATTATACGTAAGTCGTACCAGATTTTTAAAATTTCAAATTTTCTTCTGGTTATTTCATAGTCGTGAGGTTTGGACACTGAATATGCGCTTTTTTAAGAACTTCTTTGTGTATTAATAAATTTTCTAAATTTGTCTTTTTGTTGCCGTCAAATGTTTGTTAGATTCCCATTTACTCATATACAACAACAACAATAACTTCTCAAAATTTAATGCTTGACATTTTGAAACAAACCAACAAACAAAGAAATAAAATTACAAAAAAAAAATAAAATTTTAACAAATGTGTTCATTCATACAACCAGCAAACTTTCCTCCTCTACTCTCCTTCTTTCTACTCCTAAACAGGATCATTGTGGCGTTATGTACGTTCATCCATGTCACTCAGCGGCTATATGCCGCCTTTATGTGATCCCAAAGATGGACATTTACTATTGGATGGTGGCTATGTCAATAATTTACCAGGTAATTTTGTAATTTACTTCATGTAGATGAAATTTGTAATAATTTGTCAAAATTGATTTTGATTTAAACAAAAATGCAGAAAAGGAAAATTATAAATTTTAATTTTTTAAGACATGAACTTTATTAAGCAATTAATTTTATATTTTAACGTATAGTAATAGTCGAATGCTTGTAAAATGTAAGTACATACATTATTTTATCTTTATTTGTTAGAAGTTCCAGTTTACTTTAGTATGTATTTAGTTAATACAAGTTTTGTTAATATTTTTTATACAATAAAATGTTATAAACCAGAAAATTTCTATAAAGCAAATGTAAAAACTCAGAATGTGTCTTTTTCTTTTTTTTTCTAAATTTACTGAAAATTTAATTGCGGGTACTTCTTTCAATAACAAATTCTACTAAAACTTACACATTAGCGACACTCTATATTTATCTACATATTTTATTTATTCTTTTATTATTGCAAAAATATACAAATTTAAATTGTAACATTTTTCTTTTCATCATATCATTTTAAAAGGTGTTGTCATTATGTAAACTCTGTTGTTTTCTTTTTATTTATTTTCGGTTCTACGTTATGTTTTTCTTTACTCTTTTGTTGTTATTTGTGTTTCGTCCTTTAGGTCACTTGTGGCGTTATGTACGCGCTAGCATGTCTATTGCTGGCGTATTTCCACCGTTTTGTGATTATAAAGATGGTCATTTATTACTTGATGGCTGTTATACAAATAATGTTCCAGGTAATGTTGCCTATTTAAATGCAATAAAATTGCTTCTCTATATCAAAAAAAAAACTTTCCTTGAACTATATCTCTAAATTTATGAATATGGTTTGGTATATTTTTATTTTAATTTACTTAAATATTTTTAAATTATATTGCATGTAATACAACAACAAATACAGTGTTACTATTTTTTATGTTTAAGTTTTCCGCACTGCATTTTTGTTTAAATTAATGTAAGTTTACAAAAAAGTTATGTATTTAAATATTAAAAATGAGTTTCTATAAATGGATATACAATATTGGGGATAGAAATAATAAGATATACAATAGTTAATATTATATTTTTAAATGATAAATCATGTAAAAAGTATCCACGATTTTCTTTTATTGAAAATCAATCACCTTTCCTATAGGTTTTCATTTGACGCAATCAAATTGGTGGTGCATCAACACCATCTAGTGATGGCGCATACTTTTTATATATCCCTGTTCAACTTAGGTCTCATGTTAAAAGCATAATTATATTAAAAAGAAAAAAACGTACAAAATCACATATTCGATTGAAAAAGTATTGGTTAGTTTTTCTCTACAAGCGGACTGCATGTCGATATCCGTAACATGTGTTATGGTAAATTGTCTTTTTCACAATGATCCCTAATGAAGGCATACTCTTTATGCCATGGTGGACATGTTCGGATCTAAGTCAGGAATAAGAGCTTGTGTAAATTTGATTCAAAAAGAATCCAAACTTTATAAAAATAATTTATTGGGATTCGTAGCTTTGAAAAGAGTCTACTCAACATAAAATTTTGTTGAGAAAAGTTGATTTTTTTCTGGATTTAAGTGAGAGACTGCACTCAGACGACTATGATTAAAAATTAAAAATTTATTATTTGTAAAATTTTAAAATATGAATCAATAATTTTTATACACTTTTTTAGAATATCCATTTATAAGAACTTGGTAAAAAAAAAAGTAAAAATTCCTTTGACAAATTTTTTTTCAATCAAAAAGTATTGCTTCCTGCCTCCAACAGAATATAGCTAATAGATTTGTGTTTTCTGTTTTTATCACAAAAATATATATACATATACATATATAGCTGATGTAATGCATAATTTGGGAGCTGCTCATATTATAGCCATAGATGTTGGTTCACAAGATGATATGGATTTGACTAATTATGGTGATGATTTATCAGGCTGGTGGTTGCTATATAAAAAGTGGAATCCATTTACCACGCCCGTCAAAGTACCCGATTTACCTGATATACAATCAAGATTGGCTTATGTATCCTGTGTACGACAATTAGAGGTAAAAGTGAATGAAAGTTTTTTCTATCGTTTGTACTATATGTGCATATACATATATATATATATATATATATATATATATATATATATATATATATATATATATATATATATATATATATATATATATATATATATATATATATATATATATATATATATATATATATATATATATATATATATATATATATATATATATATATATATATATATATGTATATATATATATATATATATGTGTGTGTGATATATATATATATATATATATACATCACTTTTTGTAGGAAGTGAAAAATTCCGATTATTGTGAATATATAAGGCCACCCATAGATAAATACAAGACGTTAGCTTTTGGTAGTTTTGATGAAATACGTGATGTAGGCTATGTTTTTGGTAAGAACTATTTTGAAAATATGGCTAAAGCTGGCCGTTTGGGACGTTTCAATCAATGGTTTAATAAAGAGCCACCTAAGAAGGATAATCATGCTTCTCTGAGCGAATATACATTTATTGATTTGGCACAAATCGTCTGTAAGTTGCCCGAAACATATTTGGAACATCAACAACAGCAACATACATATTTCTATAGTGAAGATGAGGATTATGATGGCTATATATCAGAGCCTTCAAACTATAGTAGAGTAAGTTTAATAACTTGTTTTATTGACTAACATACATAATAAGTAACCGTTTTTGTGTTTTAATTTAGAATCAAATAAATATGAAACGTACTGGTACCTCATTATCTCTGTCAGAAAATGAAATGGATTCTGATATTGAAGTTGATCTCACATTGGCAATTAAACAGCATCAACACCAAAAATCATCGCGTAGTACGCCTCAATCGCCTGGGGACGCGGCGGCGGTCGACAGTATCGATGGTCATTTAAAAACGAATTTAATTACACAATTAGTGACGGATACGTCACAAATGCCTTTACCACACCCATTAGAACACCTAAAATCTGGATCAGCCTCTCTTTTAATCACACAAGGCAGTGAAGAAAACGATAAGAGTGAGACCAAAACAGAAAATCACCACGAACATGATAAAGACAATGGCACAAAAGGCAATGTAACATCATAACCCTAAATATTCTTACAAATTATTTGTAAATGCGATTATCAAATATTTTTAAAAATTTCTTCGCCTGAATCTCTGTGAGACTAAACCCAACCATTGGTCTAATCATCAATTTAAGACTTATTAATGGAAAAACAAAAAAAAAAGAACTGATGATGAATGAATGAAAGTACATCTACTACTATTTTGCCATAATTAAAAAAATTTAAAAATTGTTTTCTTAATTCTTTTTAACTTTACTGAGCGCATTCATTTCATATGTGTAGTAAAAAAGTGGAATTCTGTTTTCATTTTAGCTTAAGTTCTTACAAAGCAGTTGTTAGGGTTTATTTACTTTTTTTTGGTTTTGTAAGTTTAAAATACTTTACTACTTATAAATAAAAATGTTAATTTTCAATTACTGAGATAAATCTTCAACCATGTAAATAATGAAAGCGGCAAATAATCTTTCTTTTAATTTTTTTTTTTATTTTTTACTTTGTAAGCAATGCACAAGATATTAAAGATTTTCACTATGAAATATCATTGTTTTTAAGAGAGTATTAAATGAAAAATACAAAAAAGAAGAATTGAATAATAAATAATAATATTATAAAAGACAATTATATTTATTTGTATGGAATATTTATTTATTTCAATTTAATTTATGTATGTATATTTACAAATTTGTATGCATTTCTTAGACCTCAATTTGCTGGTTTGTGTATACGTGTATTTTAAAATGTACTCCATTTGTTTTTTTGTTTTTTATTTTTAAGAACAAAAACAGCCAGCTGTCACTGTAACAGTCTTAAATTTCCATATCTGTCTTAAATCATCTGGTAACCATGCCAAAGTTGGATCCTTTTGCATATTATCCATTAGCGTTCGAAAAGTTAATACTTTGACTTTATACTCTAATGGGCGACATACTGAACCACTCCAACATTTGGGACCCAAATCTGTGCGTGAATGTTCTGAATGACAAACGGCATTAAGTAAATATCTAGGAAAGTGCTGCTGGCCCAAATCCACCAGGTCATTCTGACAAATGTTATTGAACAGTAAGTATTTAACTAATTAAATTGTATTAACTCACCCTTATTTTACAATCACAACCTCTTGGCGGTGGTGAACCAAGTGCAGCTGCTAGAGAGTTACCATTTCTTTTTGCCATTTCCTGTTTGGTAGTTTCTACTACTAAATCCTGATAAAAATCTTTATAATTCGCTGCTGGGAACGAATTCAATCTTGGTATAGTTTTGATAGCTGATTCAATACGTTCGTCCACATCAAAAACATCATCATTTTCCTCAAAATCCCTTATAGTTTGATATGATTTCGGAATATTTACATTGTTTATTTTATCATCACTCGTTATATCATTGACCATATAATTAGGAGGTGTTTGTTTTAAAAGACTAATTAAGTTCTCATTATAATTTCGAGCTGTTAAATCACTCTCAAAATCAATACTGCTGCTGACACATGGTTGTTTTTCTTGATTTTTTAATTTTATATCATCATTTATTTGGCCTTTGAATGAATTCGCACTGATATCTCCAATGATCTTATAAGAAGGAGCCTCATAGGACGTAGTTGCTGCCGATCTTAAAAAGCGATTGTCCATTAATCGATTACCACAAATAACACCGAATAAAACTGTTACCAATATAAATGTCGTCTTTAATAAACAATCCACAAACAAAAAACAGTTAATAAATTATTTTATTATTTGGTTTAAAAGAAATCATTTACCTTGGGCATAATGCCGTATAAGTGTGTACCTGTAGCCACTTGAGAACAATCTCTGCTTTTGAACTTACCTCAAAATTCAGCTTTTATAGCATTTCTTTTCCTGAGAGTGACTGACAAGAAGTATTTTAGCTTTTGTTCTGAAATATTCGCATCAAATTACAAATTGTTTTTTGAGTTATTATAATAGTGTTATATTTAAACATCTTCTATTCATTCATCCTTTTATTACACCTGCATTGTTTAATGTGTTTTAATAGGTTAAGATATTTTTACGTCAAATTATGAAGGTTTTGTCTTTTTTGTCTAAAAATGAATTTTGGCTAGCTGGTTTTTTAACTTAAATATGTATATACAATATATGATTCATACACACACACACATACACACATATATATACTATTAAAAGAAAACATGTGTAAGAGTTTATTATTTAAGGTTACACCAAAATTTTAGAGAAAAATAACCCTGTTTAATTTTTAACCATGAATGTTCTTATTAAAAGTAATCCGAACAAGTGTAAGACTGTTGTTAAAAAAAGATTAAATACTTTGTTGCGGACAGGTTGATAGTTGAGGCTTTCGACTATCGTTTAGTTTTCCCTAACGGTTCAACACCTTCTTAAAGTCCAATAAACCGTACAAAAAAATGCTACTGAATCTGTCATCAGCTAAAATGGTACTACTTACTACAATCTTCAGGACATTGATGTTCTATAACCACTAAAATTTTGTCATAACAGTTTGTACAATTATTCGATGCTATGATCTAGTTTTTATTCTTAGCCCCCATTACTGAAGATCATATCATTGCATAGTTTGAGTACCATTTGTTCCTGTTTTGGATGCTAGTGTTTTTTTTTTTTAAAGACTTATTTGAACAAAAATCAATAGTTATAACAATAAACTAATTAATTATATCGGTGATATCGGCTTACACATAAACTTGGAGAAAACAAGTTTTACACTTAAACACAACCAATACCTCAAAGTTATACAGGGTGACGAAGAGATTAAGTATATTCAATCCTTTTTGTACTTGAATAGCTTCAAGAAGACAAATCTAGGTCTTCTAACCTTAAAAAAAATGTGGAAACCACAATTCATATTAGAGCCAAATTTCGCCTTTTCGGTCTATGTTACCTTACGGGTGCTAGTCGTAGAACACCTGTGCCAAAGATATACAGTCTCTGCAAGTATTTATCATGATAAACTGAAAGAACCAGAAACTTATGGGAACTCGCGGGGGAGTCACCAATCCGCATTGAACTTGCCAGACCATAATAGCGTTGGATTGTCCACGTTTTGAGAAGAGTGAACGAGGTAAGACGGTAATTGAGTGGACCTACAAAGGCAGTAATAAAAGAGCTAGACATGCCAATACCTGAACTCTATTGGGCAGGCCTGAGATGAAATGAAGCTTTTGGCGCTGGAGGAACTTTGTTATAGACATTTTTTTCAGTCTGCAACAATTATTAATTCGTCGGCGTAAAGTAACTAAAACGGCTTCTGGAAATTGTTTTGAGTCCTCAACTTTCAATCAAACAAGTTTCGAACTTATCTTGTTTTCAGAAAATAGACCAGAAAAAATGATATTAACAGAAAATGAGTAGAAAGTTGGAGTTTATAATTCTTCCAAACTTTTTTAATAAAAAATGATATTCAAAAGGTTGCAACATTCATTGCATCTTTAGCAATTCTAACTTTTCAGGTATGTATATGTGTGTATTATCGATAAATTTGTTTTAAATTCACATTTTTTGCATACACATAAAATGTTTTAAGACATTTCAAATATTAGTATACAATTTATTTTTACAAACAATAATAAAAGCAAAAAACCAGCAACAACAATATAATCTTTTATTTTCCCACATTGGGGAGGGTTGTCAAACATAATGATGATACACATATACGGGGATATAAAATAAAATTAAAAGAAAAAAAATAGAAATAACAAAATAGACATTTATAAACCATAGAATAGTAAAAATATTTCTAAGGCTTCTTCTATTTTAATGCAGAAAAGTTTAAAAAATAAAAAAAACATGAAAAAGAAATCCATCGGTTTTAAAGAAACTAAACTATTCCCTAATTTAGTCTGGTCGGTGCTGTTGGCGGTGTAATATAGTTTTTAAATAAAAAAATAAATAAAAAATTTTCAAATTGGAAAATGCAAAAATGCAAAAAACACTTATTTGAAAGCTATAATCATTTACTAAATAATATATTCAATATAAAATAAGTGGTGCTTAATAAAATAAATTAATATTTTAACACGTTCTGAATAGAGAAATCAATTTCCAAAAAATTATAAGATTTCATGTATTTGTTTTCTAAAAAAGAAAATCGTCTCTCTTCTAAGCCTGGAGGTGAAACCTTAGAAATGTAGTGAAAATAAAAAAAAAATTAAACAAGAACAACAATAACAAAAAAATATTTTGACAAAAAAATGGAGCTGCACACGTATTAATGCATATTTTAAATTAATCTAAAACACACAGATCTTCGTAATTAATTTAAAATAATTGTTATCCCCCTTAATATTAATATTAAATATTAGTTAGCTTATATTACACTTATTATTATCAAATTGTTCGATTTTGAATGGAAAAAGGCACAACAATGAAAAGGAAACAACGACGTTACAGGTAGGTGATTTTCTATTCGGTCGTGTATCTACATTAGTACTCAAAAATGAGAACAAACGAGCCAAAAGCTTTGACTATACAAAAGAAGCAAAAAAATCTGGCATGGCGTTAAATTTTTCCTGGAAATGACCACATACGACAAAAAAATACATACAAATAAAATTCCTATTGTAAATTTTTCATATCCAACAAAATTCTCAGGCCTGAATACTATTTATTGTATATATTATAAAATTTGGTTTTAAAAAATGTGTCCGAGGCTTCCTACAAGTTTTGTGTGCCATTTTTCGGGTAGCTTTATAATTCCATAGCTGTAGAAATTGTCCCAATCGATGTTCAGCAGGTTTTCGAAAGAACAACAACATCTTTTCTACTTACCAATTCTGATCACTATTTCTTGGTTGATTTGTTTAAACACTTTGACATTGAAAGTGCTAGGTCCGACACTTGCTCATACCATTCTCATGTCATAAAGCAAAAATCCTGCTTTGTCTGATAAAAACGTAAAAACTCATCTTCAATTTTGTAAAACTTATAGAAAACGGAATGCCAAACAAGAAATTAATTTTTTTTTTTTATTAATTTGTTTGTATTTTCGTTTGGTTTTTATTCAGAATATGGCAATCATTCATCCATTTCTGCTCGACACTATGTGAACATACTGTGAGCGTCAAAATAAAGTGTACACTAGGGTTATGACTTTTTTAAATGACAAAATGACCAACAAAATATTAAGAAATGTCATTTTACTTTTCGCTGCTATCAAAAAAAAAAAAATACATAACGGGTCCGCCATCTAACGTTTATTTTCAACTAGTGCTTATTTCGTGACTTACACTTAGCTCATATCTGATTTGACAGATAATTAGTTTTATCCTTCCGCTGAACGAATATGGCTGTGTATACGCTTTTTTCGCTAAGTGGGCCTGCGATCGACTTACAGAAGAGGCCGATTTTGCCAAAAAAAAAAAAAATCATCTTTTCAGATGAAGCCCATTTTGATCTTGGCGGGTATGTAAACAAGCATAATTGTCGCATTTAAGTCACAGAAAACCCGCACGCATACCTTGAAAAGCCGATACACCCAAGACGAGTCATTGTTTGGTGCGGATTTTGGTCCAGAGGCATAATTCAAAAATGAGTAAGGAGTGGCCATTACAGTCAATGGCGATCATTATCGGGCCATGTTGAACGAATTTTTGTTCACAAAAATTGAAGAGGAGGATATTAGCAACATTTGGTTTCAACAGGACGGCGCTACGTGCCACACAGCCGAAGCTACACTCGATGTTCAAAAAAAAATTTATTAGGCGGACCCTATATATGTAGATTATTAAAAAAATTATATTTTCAAAGTTTTACACAGTATTTTTTACACAATATTTTTAAGAATCTACCTATAAATTGATATGATTTAAATAATTTTTATTTTAATTTTTATCTATGTTTCGTAAATATGTTTGTAGAATAATTTCATAAAGAAAAATTATCTGTGAGTTTGTAGATAATGGATTTGGTGCAGAAGGTTTTTCTGACAATGTGATCCGCAAATAAAATTTTTATTACTAATTTAGTATTGGCTACCACGTGGTGATGGTAAAAATTTTGTCAAAAATTAGTCATAACCAGGTAAACCAGAAATATGCTCTTAAAAAGTGTTTTATGCGCATAAAACATGGAGTAAAAAAATCCGAAAATAAGATAGACATTCTTTTGGTGTTCTTAGATGCAATGCGACAATAACAAAACATTAATTTAAATTTTCAAATATAAAACGTAGGCTATAACATCTGGACATACTTCTCAACTAATGTTAGGTCATTGGTTTGGAATTTTTTAAATGAAATTATCAATTAAACCGAAGTTTGAAGCAATAAAAATAAATTCACTTTTTGTATTTACATTTTTGTAGTTTGTCTATACCAGTTTAATGTGTATTTAATGCATTAAGAACTTCTCCTTTCATAATTGAAAGCGTAGTAATTGATGGCCGCAATCCAAGTTCCCTCAACGTTCTAGCGGCAACAGGAGGTTTGGATACTTTTCTTTTAAAATTTCAACTTTATTTGGAGCTTTCAAGAATACTAATTTTACTTTTGCAATGACTCTCTGAATTACGTTTGCACAACCGATGCAGTCCATGAGCAATCCATTTGACATGCGTTGGTTTAGGGTAAAATACCTTTATCGATTTGACAGCTTTTACTACATACGTTGCAGCGACCGTCATAAATATCGAAATCAAGTTTTTATTTAAATTAAAGCCCAAAATCTTTAACGAATCGTCAGAAAGTTGTACAAATATGAAGTGATTGGTTTCGTCTAAAATAACTGTGTTATTTAAGAATTGTTATAATTTTGACAGTGACAACAGTGGTTTCACCTATTAAAATCTATAAAGTTAATCTTTTATACATTTGCGTATGTCATCTAAGCGTTTTTGTAAATATTTTTGATATACAAAAATATTTTTGATATACAAAAATATTTATATACAAAAATATTGATATACAAAAATATTTTTGATATACAAAAATATTTGAAACGTTTTGAAACGCTTTCTGATCGCACTTTATAGTTCGTATTTGCATCCAACAATTTTTTTAGAGCCTAAAAACCCAAATATGCCCTGTAAAGGTTTAAGGTGAGTGCTCCTTAAATACGAAAAAATTTTGAAAATATGTACTAACAAATCTATGCCAGAATCCACAAAAATTTATGAAACGGGTAAATATCTTCTTTCCGACTTGATTGGTTAGATAAGAAAAAACATGCAATTGCCTATTTCTGGTTTCCCTAGTAATTACTCTAACGTGCACCCTTATTCTCTAGAATTTAGCTGTTATTTCAATCTTCAGTACGACAAATTTTTAACATTTTAAACTATTTTAAAACTCTATAAAATTCTTAAAAAACAAGGGTACCTAGAAGATAAGACTAAAATAAAAAGTGCTTAAAGAAAGAATTAGAAAAAGATATGGCGCGAGCAGAAATACTCTCTAATAGTGTATGCATAAAAGGAAATTTTTTGCGTTTTTTATTCGGAAAAAGTGAGAACATTTTAAAAGCAAGAATCTAGAATTTGTTTATAAACATAACACAATAAATAAACTTATTTTGGCAAAACAAATATTCGAATTTTAATGTTTAATTATTATATTTTTACAACAACTTTACAATTTTAAAAATCATTCCAAAATGTTATTGGTCCTTCGGTATATGTATGTACACACAATCATCATAAACTTTGTTTAGAGAATACAGTGCCGTTCGAAACCTAAGCAACTTTTCTTGTCGAGAAAATTAAGGACACGTATATTACTAACTGATAGATTTCTTCAAAGTAAAACATTTAATTCTAATTAATGTAGACACCTAAATTATAACTATAATTAAACTTTAATTCCATTCTCTACCAAGTAATACAATAACAAAAACTAAATTAGCTCCTTGAGTAGCTGTTCGGAACTTAAGCAACTTTGTTTTTTATGGCCTCCCTTTTCGTTATTTTTTTGCATAATTTTTATGAGATTTGTTAGTATTAATGCTCAGGTTCTGCTTAATTTTAAAACGACGTGGTCCAATTCTGCGCTTCGAACTTCCAAACAAAAAGTTTTCAATAGGATTTAAGTCTGGTGGTTGGGATGGCCAATCCAAGACTTGGAATCCCACTAGCTAATAACCATTCCTTGGATTATTTTGACAAGTGTTTTGGATCGCTGCCGTGCTAAAACAATACCCATCCAGTAGCATTCCCCATTCCGTATATTTAAGCACTTCGTAACTTTTTGTTGATGTAATGGTTGCTCTAAGATAACTCGTCGATTTTCTTCACCACTAATGCAGAAATTCTACTTGTTGAGCTTCGTCGGTGAAGATTATTTTGTAAAAAAAATTCCTAATTACACTTTTGCCATTTTCAAAAAATGTTTTAATAATAAAAACTTGTTATTCCTTGGTGTAACGTTCCATATTAACTAACCGGAATGTATTCAGAATCTGAAAACAAAAATTTATAATAAAAAAAATGGAAAAAATGGCAGGAAAATTTAAATGATACGTCAATTTTGGACACCCTTCATATATCATAATAAAAAAGCGGTACAATTCTGTAAACGATCATAACCGTTTTTGTTGGTGTGAAAATGTTCCTTTTTTGTTTTTATATCATGTTTAAAGTGTTCCAGAGAAATTTTAAATTAATAATAAAAAAAAAACACTAAAAACAATAACAATTGCATCATATCAACATGTAAATATATAAATACATACATATTAGTTAGTATACGTATGTATGGTGCAAAAAATTTACTACATATAGTATGTATTTATGTTAATAGGCAGGTACTTTATATACGAATGCATTTACATCTACAATTATATTATATTATATGTAGAAAAATACATACAACTTGTCAAATAAATGTTTTCAAAGTAGAAAAAATATGAAAATCTTATTTTCATTTAAGAATTCTAGCAACAAACTCTTTATATGTTTGTTTTTTGCTTCTTTTTTGCACACGTTTCGTTACTGTAACTATTAAGAACTATCAGACGTCATAGCTTTTAAAATTGACCCCCACATTACAACGCCAACGTTTCCAGCTTATACACTTTATAGTATATTCTTTTTGCACTATAGGAATATAAGGACGTAATAAGTAAAAACATAAAAAAGATAAAATAAGAAATACTAGAACAAGAAGCTATTACTTATATTTTTTTCATTATTTTTCTTTTTTTAATTTTTTTTTTATTTTTTTTTATCCAAAAAATATAGTAAAATATAATAGAGTATTTGTATACATCAAATTTAATTTTCGCTTGCCTTTTTAATTTAGAACTACTTTCAATACAATACAACTTCAAGAATTGGAAAGAGCTTTTCAACGAACTCATTATCCGGATGTATTTTTTCGTGAGGAATTGGCTGTGCGCATAGATTTAACAGAAGCTCGTGTTCAAGTATGGTTTCAAAACCGTCGCGCCAAATGGCGCAAACAAGAAAAAGTTGGTCTAAAAGATGGCGATGATCTGCAATCATATGACGATAACGTTATGGCACATTTGGATCAACCCATGGGTAAATTTTTATGGACAATTAGTCCAATTTCATTTAGGTCCCTAAAACGGTTTACAACTCGACTCAGATGAAATTTTACAATTTGGTATTATCGATAACAACTTAACATTTTAAAAACTTAAATAATTACAACTCATCAATAGCAGTTGTAAAACTTCAACTCAACTTAGTCGAATTGTAATAGGGACATTAATTTTTATTACGTTAATTGTGTATAAAATTGTATTCTCTTCAACAAAAGGTACAACTCTATTGCCTGACACTCCACCACAATCATCCAATTCGTTGGACAACGAAGGTAAAACACCCTTTAGTCATGATAATGGCAGCGGTGCCGGGGAAAGTGTTGGTGGTGACGTTGATGGTACTGGTACTGGTGTTACAACTCCATCACGCATGTCACCAAATATATTTCTTAACCTCAACATCGATCATATGGGCTTAGAACGTGGTGGAAGTTTGTCTATGGAATGGTCAACATATCCACCATCTTCTATAGTCAATAACAGTTTAACGACAATGCCCTCCACATCTGCTAAATCATCACCAGCACTAACTTTTCAAACACTACCGCCTACCTCTGCATCATCATTGATGAGAAACCAACTTGATACGCAAGATCAACTAATTAATCATAATCAGCATCAACATCATGTGGAACAACAACTACAACATCAGCAAAGCGAGAATCAAAATCGGCAAAATTTAATGGGAGATAATTGTTTTAATGGCTCTTTGGATTTGGTGGATACTAACACTTCCACTTCAACATATGACGAAATGAAATTTTTAAATGTCGATCAATATACCATAGAGCAGTTGAAAGCCGAATGTATTTTAAATATGGATCAGACTTTATCGCTAGACGATGATGATGATAAAGATCAACATATCAACTTACAGGATACCTTAACATTTGAGAATCTACAACCACAATTGCAAATAGACTCCACGCAAAATCATTCAATGTTTCAGCATGATCAGAGTCAAGAAAATGACCAATATACTATACTATCAACGAATGGACATAATCATCATCATCACCATCATCATAATCAACAGAATATAAATAGTACATCTCATATACAGTTGGAAAATTTGCAACCATTAAATAATGATTCTCTTCAACAACATATAAATACATTGAATATAGATATACCCGTAGTGTTTGGTTTAACGAGCATGGGCTCCAAATCACCGTCATTACTAACGTTGGATAAACCATTGTTAAACATTAGTGTGGATGGTATAAGTGATTTGGTTGATGATAAATTCTAAAATCGTCCTGGCTGACATTAGACAAGTTATTTATTGTCTCTTTAAATATATGTCCGTGGTTTTAAAAAGATTTTTAGTTAAAAATGTTTTAATTTTTGTAAAAGGTTGTGTAAGGATATACCTTCTTCATTAGTTGTCACTTAATTTAATTAAATATTTTAAAGCCTTTAGAAGAATGTTTGTAAATTAAATTTAATTATTGTATAATTTTTATTTAAATTACATACATAAGTAAAAAAAATATAATAAATTTTAATATTTGCAACAAAAATTAACTTCTTAAGCAAACAGTTGTATGAATTATTAAGTAAGAATACCAATAGTGGGTCAAAGGAATATTTAAAATATAATAAAATTAATATTAAAATAATCATAAAATTAGTTTATAAATCTTTTCTGTAAGTATTCCCATTGCCATCGATACCATAAGGAGTGTATACCATCAATAAACTTTTTGCAGCTATTACTGAGTCAATTTTATTTTAGCACTTATAAACTAGACATATGATGCTTATGACGTCGTTAAGCTGTATTCCAAGAATGCGATCATTTTACCACACTTTGGCAAGAATGTTCTTTAAAACATTGGGTTAAATAAATATAACTAATTTTACACACTGGGAAAGAAAAAGATGAGCATCAAACCGCCTTCTTCATCGACCTCGTCTGACACGCGTTTTTTTAGTGTTATGCTTCCGAAATAGCAAGACTGGGATCAATAGCTGCTTTAATATCGAATATAGTCCATCGTACGAAAAAAAAATTGTCGATACGTAACAAGTTGCCCAATTATTAGTGTTGCCACAAACTTGTTACAAAATACCGCCAGTAACCATATAATAAACCGCTAAAAACCACCAACTCTAAAACAACTACCGCCGACAAAAATCAGTAAATTATTTTAAAAACTTTTATTGTAGTATATAGCTTTGTATATAATAAGAAAGTAATTTAGAACGAAACGATATATATACTCTATATGCAATAGATTTTAAAATAACGAAAGTAAAGCAGAAGGTTATAAATTAAAGCAATAAATGAATCTAATGACTCTAATGCGGATGGCAACCGAACTTTAGTTGCATTGCCAGTTGCAAAAAATTGCATCACACTTGACAACTAGCAACTAAAAATCTATTAATTTCAATTGCCATATAGGCAACTACAATTTTCTTGTTACCGTTCGGTTGCCATCCATAATCGACCCATAAATCAACCAATTCGTTTGACATATCCGAGCCATCTTGAGAACTTAATAAATTTCACAGGCTAAAAACTCTTTCGGAACTTCATAATCAAAACTGTTTCATATTACGACGAAGTCCGTATTTATAATAATATTGCAACATTTTGAAAAGAATAAAACTGAACTGAACTGAACTGGCAGTTGCATCAAGAGAAGTTGTGCCACATCTGCTTACAATATACCTTTTTTTAGTTTTGGTTGTAGTTTCCTCCAGAAATGCAAATAAATACATTCCCTTTTCGTTTTTACTGAAATATTCATCCAAAACAACTAAAACTTCTTTATATTTGTTTATCACCGAACAACATAAAAATTATTTATTAAATATGATGCATGCACAAGCACAACGTAGCCTTAAAACGTTACAAAATCTAAATACCATAGTAGAACCATATACAATCTTCGTATTCATACGATTTAGGCATAACTAGATTCATTTGTTAAAGTTCGAGTGAATTATCATTAAATTATCATGATTCCAAAGAATGTACGATTGGAAGCTCCGTATTTGGATTCAAGCATGAAGTGGTAATTATGTAATTTAAATTTCAAGCAATTTCTATTTATCGTAGGTATTCAATTCTTTTCATTAATCAGTCAATCTTAATCAAATCACTCTTGAACTCCAAACTCATTGCTATATATGTAATATCTACGGATAAGTTATTTTACAAAAAGTAAATGCACTTGTTAAATATTGCATATGCTTTTGCATTTTAAATACGTTCTTGACAGATGACCCATTTAAAAAAATCAAAAACCATTACTTGAGAACGCCTTTAAATATCTAAAGTATTGTACTATTTCAATAGTCTATCATGAAACACACACTTTGCTCTGCTATTGCATGCAATTTTATTTTTTTAATTCATCTCGCCATTACTACAGAATATTGTCATGAGATATTACATGATAAGAATATTAGCCAAATCAATTGGCCATACTTACAACAATGTGTAGCTATTGCAAATGGTGAAGGAATAACAAAAAATGTCGGTGAAAATATATGGCGTTTAACAAAAAATGTAAGCATTTGTATATTTTTAACTTATTTAACTTATTAAAAAAAGGCTTTTGATTCTATCGAAAATATACCACATGAGGCCTATAGATATCTGGGTTACACTCTTACATTTATACCTAACGAGGAATTGCGTAATGTAAGTATGGAAAATGTAGATGTTGTTAAAGCATTTGGTTCCATACGTTCTAGTTTTTATAATGAACAAACTCAAAGCGGCTTTAATGCAGAACAGTTACAAATAATTGCTCAAAAAGTACGTGAAGAATGGCTGGGCAAAAATCCTCTTACATATTCGGAATACGACCTTATGTCAATGGGAGAAATAATATGTTATTTAAATGTCAGTGACATAGACAGTATACATGCGGATGCTTTTAGGTAAGTGAAAGTAAAATTACAACAATTTTGACCACTTAGTTCAACATATTAAAAAGGGAAGCTGCACAATCGATTGGAATGATAGAAAAATGTCCTCAGGATCGTTTGCAAGCCTTAGCAAATCTAGCTAAAAAGCCAGAAGCATTTGGAGAACCGCGAAAGTGGACGAAACTAGAAGTAATATTAATCTAAAACAGTATTCAGTTCAATGCTATCATTAGAGACTTTACAGGTCAGCATAATCGGTAATATTTTAAATGGTTTAGGTACAGAAGAAATACAGGCTATATCCAAAAATAAGCTTCAATTAAACCATTTTTATAAAGCTGCAAATAGAACACATAACGAGTCTCCAAACAACCACAATACTACCCAATTTGTCGATACGAATAAAAATAAAACAGATAATTAAATTTTGTTATTAATATTTATTAAAATTTGTTTATAAAATAGTTATGAAAAGAAAAAATCAAATTTACAAAACAAGTGTTTAACATAATTACAAACAAACAAAGTTAGAAAAAAAACATTTACAATTTTTAAACAATAACCCTTCTCCCTTAGAATTGTTGCTAGAAATAAAAAAATTGAATTTCATAAAAAATTACCTAAGCAGAAAATTTATTTCATGATAAAATATAGAAGATATTAATTTGCTGGTAAAGCTGTCACTAATTATTTTTTTTCTTTTTGCAGCATAAAAAATTTTGTTTGTTGGGTTGTAGTTTATAAGAACAAGAATAACACTTAAGCGATAAGATGTAAAAGAATAAAAAAGATAAAAATATTAACTTATTATTAATACGTATAAAATCTGTGAAGGGTTTTATGAACTATTACGTGAACTTGGACGTTCGATTGTCATGGTCTGTTGAGGTACTTGGCTGTCAGGACTAATGCCAAGGCCAGAATATATTTCTTTCATAACGAATAGAATTGTGTCTTCTGAATCCCTATAATTGAAATTATTACATTTGGTATATTTAATGGCCGAATGTGGTGTATATATAACTTTACTTACCAATAACATACATGACTACTCAATGCAAATATATATTCATTTATAAATTCCAATGGGGCTTCTTGCAGTACATAGTCTATGCGTTTCGAATCATTTAGTTTGCCAAGTGGTAAATCTATTTCCACTACATCATCTGATATGCAAGTAGATACTGAATCGGTTCTTTGTCTAGTTGTAGCAGTGGTGCTATTTGGAGAGTCGTTGCCAGAGGCTAGATTTTCACTGGATTGATGATTTTGACTTTGTTGTTCTAATTGCATTTGCATTTGTATGACCTTTTTTATAACACAACATACAAATTCAAATTCTATTTACTATAAAAAACCATGTAATTTCCTATTTACCTTATCAACCTCTTTTTCCATTAGTTCCTCTGCTTCTTTTGTAGATCTTGTAGCGGAACCGAAAATGTTAACACTTTCTAAAGTGGTTTTGAATTTATCCAAGAAACGATTTTTCAAATCCGTACTAACACGAGCCATAGTTTCTTTCAATTCTAAATGCATACGTTTGCGTCCCTTATGATGAGGAATCAAAACAGGACGTACACCACTTAGATCAGGATTAACTAAAGCTTCAATACGATATGCCACGGGATCATAAGGATGGAAAATGTTATAAAATCCAGGACAGGTTGGCAAACGAAAATCTAAGCCCAATTTATCAATGCCTCTAATAGTAACAAACATTCCTAAACAATAATAAACGTTTTATTTGAAAATCCTCTTTTTATGTCATTAGATTTACCTATAGGAGAACCCAAAGCAAAGAATTTTTTAGGTTGGAATATTAATTGACCATAATTGATAAAAGGTTGACCGGTTCCAGCTGGTCCCATCGTATAACTCATTTGTTTATCTTCCAATTGATTTGAATCCATTTGTGACCTGGTGTGGCCACCCGTCAAAAATTCATCCGGATTTTCAAGATTCTTATCTTCACTCTCTTTTATAGGATTCTGATGACAGAGTAAGTCGAAGAGTATTAGAGAGCCTAAACTATGGCCAGCCAATGAAACACCACCATTAAAATCTGGATGTCTTTCGCGATATTTTAAATACAAACTATTTAATGAGGTAACAATCGCATTCATGATTTTTTGACAGAATGTAGGGCTGGTATAAAAAAGTATATCCAAGAGAGTGTCATTAGTAAAGTTCCTTAATTTTGGAATGGATTCCAATGTAATCATGCGTAATTTTTCATCAATACCCATTTCCACTGAGTGTAAATGACTGTGCCATGATATTGGTAAAACTTCAACACGTCCCACCAGCCCTAAATCTGATGAATTTTTATAGTGGCTCTGAACTAGCTGACGGGCAATTGTACGAAAATCCTCGACTATGTTCAAATATTGAAAGTATGCAAGAAATCTGTTTATATAAAAGAAAAAATAGTAAATACTTTGAAACATACCGACTTCTTCTACGGATCTTAATTTCAAGTCACAAGCAGAACCAATGCCATGTACCATGAATAGTAAATGATCAACCTTTTGTGATTCTCCTTGTTCAATTTTAAAATCATCTAAGTCTCGCTTAACAACTCGTGGTCTAGTCGCAGTTTGCTAGAAGTAATATTACATTTAAATTTTCTACTACTTAATTTTTCTATTAGCAAAATACTGACTGTGGTACCACCCCAAGCATCAGCACTTTGTTGCTGTTGAAAGTGAACTATAACTGTTGGACCGTGGAAAACAACTTGTTCACCCATGCCCAAAACAATGGTTTTATGCCAAACGCCACTCTCTGCTGCTTGTTTATATTCCTGTTCTAATAATTCGGCAGTTTGTTCCTCATATGGTACATATTTCGAATCAACCGCCTTGTAAAACCAAGAACAACGTCTTACTTCGATGGGTTCTTTTTCCCAGTAAACACTTATCTTTTTGCGTTCACTAATATTGACATCATAACGACCACCTTCAACAGCCACAATGTTGGGCTTATTGGCTACTTAAAATAAAAAGGTATATATTTATTTATTTCCACTTTCATAGATTCATAAAAATAATATATCGTCTCTACTCACCATCATCCATTAATAGGCTTGTTTCTAAAAGAGCTGAATCATAGTGGCTGAAAGGCATCCATATTTGTTTGTCACCTACAGTACGCTTGAAAAACCAGTGTTTTACTGCTGGTTTATATGACTGCAATAATTTTATAAATTAAGGTTTAAATGGTAAATATACTTTTCTTACAAATGGGTATTATAGGTAGCTTGGCATTAACTTACCACACCAGCAGCCACACTTGTGCTTGGCTTATCGGCAGATGACATAATAGCACTTCTTAATTCTTTTAATACTTCTTCAGGCAGCTCAGCGTAATGTTTTAATAAATCTTCGGATAATTCTTCGGTATGTTTTTCGTTTGTAATTACGTCGGAACGCGGCTGCTGTTCTATGATTTCAGATGTATTTTCGTTTTTTATTTCTTGTTTTTCTGGTGACTTATCACTGTTTTCTGTTATCGGTAGGTTAACACCAATCGATTTTTGTCCTGCTGTGAAATTACTTATTTCCGAAAACTCTGAACAAGCTGATGATGGTGGTTCTACTAAATTCGAAATTGGTGTTAAAGAACGTTGTTTTAGATTTTTTATACCTAAACCGCTATGTACTAGATCGTAATTAAGATCTCCTACAGCATTTGCATCTTTTGGTGGTGGATTATTGAAAAAATATTGAATACGTTGTTCTTCGTTTGATACCACACTGGAAACACTCTCCTCTACTCCTTGCTGTTGCTGTTGCGTTTTTGTTCGTCCAGCAGCAAGAGAATCGAAAAAACTTGAGGGATCTTTCACAATTTCTAATTGATTTTGTGTTTGATTGAAATAATTTGAAAATCTATTGACAACTTCAGGTTGTTGTGTTTGATTTTTAGTTTCTTGTTGAACAGTTGTAAAATCCTGTAGAATATTTGTACTATCTGGAGCCGTAGGTTTAGATTGCATAAAATTTTCAAAACCAATTGGTGGCGGCGGCACGTTGCTTGTTTGTACAGATTCTATAAACTGACTACTTTCACTGTTCTCTAAAACTGTGGGAACTATACCAAAATTATTCGGAAGGTTTGGAAAGAAAGCAGTGATTGGTGGTTGTAAAGCAGTATTTGGTTGAAGAGGCTTAATATCAGCAGATTCGTTATTTGAGTTTGCAGAAAAGTTAAAAGTTTCTACTGCTGGTAATATGTTTGATGGTTTGCTTTCGATAGTTTCAGAGAAAAAGTTTACACCACTTTCCGAGTTAAGCAATTGCGGCTCTTGAGCAGGCAATGTTGCAAAAAAATTTAAGTCTGATGAGCTGCTTGATGGTTCCGGTGTAAAGAAATTAGCTAAAGTTGGCTGGACAGTAGAAGGTTTTGTTGTTTCTGTGGTAGAACCTCTACGGTAAGGATTTCCAGAAAAATGAGCCTGAGTTTTAGCAGGTGGTAGTGTTAGTAATTCAGTTTCTACATGGTTAGATGATAGCGAGAATTTGTGTAAAGTTTGTTCCAAAGAATCTTCACTTGCTATCTTTTTTTGTGTTTCTTTGGGTTCCTCTTCAACAACAGGTTCAATAGGTTCTACGGCTAATTGATTATCAGAGAAAATTGTTTTTTCAGGAATTTGGGCAATTGATTCTAATTCATTTGTTTTGAATTCTTTTAATTGTTTTTCATCGATGGGTGCTGCCAACGATTGAACGCTTTGTCGAATTTCACCTTCTGTTGATTCGTTAGGTTTTTGCTCTTCAACTGTAATACTTTGCTTGACTGATTTTTGTTCTTCTAACGGAATAGAAGCAAACAAAGGTGTACTTTGATTTGATTTATGTTCTTCAGCTGAAGAAACAAACAAACTCGCTATATGATTTTGATTATCAGTTTCCTTATCTATTGTAATTGGAGGAGGAGGTATAAACTTAGCAGAACTCTGTTGTAGTTCGTTTGAATTTTGCTCCGCTTTAAAAGGATTATTTAAGAGTATACTCTGTTCGTGGTCGTTACGTTTCAGATCTCCTGTGGAAGGAGGAGCTTGATCTTTAGGTTTCTGGTCTTCTGTGTAAGGCGGAACAAATAAGGGTACTTTCTGTTCCTGGTCAATAGATTTTATTTCTCCTATAGAAGGAGGTGCAAACAAAGCTGCACTTTCAGCCTGATCGGTAAGTTTCTGTTCTCCCGTGTATGTAGGAACAAATAAAGGTATATTCTGTCCCTGATTATTAGGTTTTAATTCTTCTGCAGAAGTGGGAGAAACTTGATTTCCTGTAAAAGGAGGAGACGCAAATAATGGCACACTTTGCGATGGAGGAAGATATGGTGTAGGATATGGCGGTTGAACAGCTTGATTAATGCTTTGTATTTGATTTGGTGTTACATGTATAGGAGCGGTTTCTTGAGGAGTTAAAGGATTTTTATAAAGCTTTGTACCCTTTTGTAAACGATAGGAAGTGGCACCAGTCACTTTAGGCGGTACTAGGTTATCTCCACTTAATGCTGGAAAAGACGGAGCACTTGAGCCAATTTGGTTATTCGAACTCGAATTTTGTAACGGTATGAACTTTGTGGGGTCAAATAGTTCGACTTGAGGAACAGTATTTGATGTTGGATCTTTTAAATTGACCTGTTCATTTATTTTTGGTTGTAAATATGAACTGTTTGATTGCGATGGAGGTCTTGATGGTGGTTTATTTGCAAGTGATGGTTCAAGTATAGCCGACACCGATGATTGGTTTGGATAATTTGAGGGATTAAAGATGGTTACGTTTGCTTCTGACGTTGTGGCAGCTGAAGTGTTTTGAAAAAAAACTGATGCTGGTGGAAGTGTATCAGTTTGTTGGTGTGGCACAAAAAAGTTCGTGTCTGAAGAAGAAGTGTGGGATATATTTTTCAATGTATTTTGAACACTTTGTGAAGGAGGCACAAAATAATTGGTTATTGGAGGTGGCGCTACTTCAAAAAAGGTATTTTGTTGATCAAATGCCACTTGTAATGTTTGTGGTGAGTTGCATTCTTCTACTGAATCAGGTTTAATAGTTTGCGTTAAAGAGCCTGCTGCAGACTGAACAAGTCCTGTAATATTTTGTAATACACCAGTTGGAGCAAGATTGGTTATTTTTGAGAAAAGTCCAGAAGCTGCTTTACGCTCTTCAAGCTTTTGTTCACCCGGAGTAGGATAATGATGTGCTGACTGTGATTGTTGATATAAATTAGTATAAGTGTGACCACTACTACCATATGAATTATCGTAAGAAATTGAACCACATTGAGCTGCTGATGGCTCTAATACAGCTGTAGGTTGTTGTGTCTGTTCTGAGAGACCTGGTATAGGTGCATAGAGTTTCTTTTTTGAAGAAAAACGAAAATTATTTTGACCTCCAGCAATTGGAGGAGGTGGTATAGCACTCGATATAGGTATGGAAGGAACGTCACTCGGCGTGTAAAACTTTGGAGGTTCTATAGCAGATAAATTGTCTTGTTTATCGACTTGTGTAGAGCCTGTATTTGAACTGGGTAAGTTTGGATAATTATTTAGGTTATGGGTTTAATTTAGTTCATTAATGAAAATTTACCTTGCAAAATAATTTCCACCTTGAGGCGGAGCAGCATAAAATGGCGGTGGTGCTTGAGAAGAAACACCTGGATTCGAATGTTGCTGTTGTTGCTGGATATACGTTGATGGTATGTCTATTTGAGGCGTAGTTAAATTAGCATTTGAGTCCTGTATGTATTGGTCGCTAACTGGAGTCGTTTCTCGACTAGAAATACCTGTTATACGTTTCGAAAATGTTGAAAAAACATTTGATGCCACTGATGGCAAAGCAGAAAATGAAGAGGCTGCTTGACTTAAAATAGAGTCGTTAGTACTTTGGATTTGGATAGAAGGATCCAATAAGGGATTCGCATTAGTATCACCTATATCCGTCGGTTGATTTTCTTCACTGGTAGCATTTAAATTGATTTCGTCTAAATTTTCAGTATCCAAAGAAGATGATCCCACGGTTACTAAAGATTTTTGTTCTGAAATATAACAATAAATTATTACCTTTTATTATGAGAAATATATAATTTTAGTTAATAAATAATTAATAAATTACATTATGTAAATTTAAACATTTATCTTACTAAAAAAGACGTCTCTTAAAAGTTACTTGATAACTTGATATCAAATGAATAAATTTACATTTTTGTTGGATGGCTTTTGTAATGGGAAAAATGATAATGTGTGGTACTTGTTACATCAGAACAGACAGAACATGAGTAGCAGAAATAAGCTATTAAAACATAGATGGTACTAAAATGCTTATTTAATTTTGCGTTTATTAAGTTTAAGCATTAAAATTTTATTAGGAAATCAATGGCACAATGTATGAGTATTATCTCTTATACTAGCAAATGAATTTGTATATATCAGAGCTTAACAAAATACTTCAAGTTGTATCTGCCTAAAGCTTAATTAACATTTAATAAATTCCAGTCGTTCTATGGAAACAACTTCTTTCTCTATTTGTCTTTTCAATGTAAATCGTCATTAACTTATACTTTTTATATATGTTAGTGACAGATGCTAATTTTCGTGGTGAAAAAGAGATAGTAGATCGAGATCGGGAAATATTGTTCAGTCAACCTAAATTCATTCTGTTTCGAACGTTAACGTTGGATCTACCAGATTTTTGGTTTAAAATATATTACTTCCGTTTATGTATATAATATCGTTTTAGCGCCTCTATCTTGTATGCCTCTACCTGTACAGGATATTAGCATATCCTAATGTCTGTGAGCTAGGACACAGATGTCGTCGGCATAGTCAAAATATTCTAACCTTGTGTTAGGTCCCAACCAAGCTTTAATAGGGGTTGTGCAACATACACTGCCAACCTTCAGCATATACTCGTAGAAGCTTGCGTTTAATAATATCGATGACTTTTCTCTGCAAGTCAGTGCGTTTCAAATGGCCGACTATTCAAAAGCCTTTTCGAAAACTATAAAAGCAGAGTAAAGTGACAAAAACCATTCCATAGACTGGGCAATATAAAATCCGTCCATGAGTTGTGTGAACGGAGCCCGCTTGTTCGTTTCGTAGTACCTAATTTAAAGCTCAATGGAAACGTTTATTTATAATTTAGGCTATGGCTTCGTTAATTATATTGATCTGATTTATTCCGTGTAAATTTCTGCGTCAGGTCACACTTTTTTGGAATGTTAATAATCACACATTCTTTTAGTTCATAGCATATCTGATTCGATTTTCAGAACTCCTGTATAATATTGACCACAAGTTTTTGAATTTTAATGCAAAACGCTTTCTATAGTTCTAAGTTTTTATATTGAATAATTGGTTGCAGTACGATGTTTTCGTGCATTATAAGAAAACATCTTACGCAACGCATTAATAAACAAAGAAAGAATAGAAGAGGCTGAATTATGCTTGATTTTTCAAACTTTAATAAATATTTTTTGTAGTTTAGCTCCCTTAGCTTGGTACACCGGGAACAATTTAATTATAACAAACTATTATTTTTTTTTAATTTCAGGTGAAGAACCAAAGCTAAAATTTAAAATACCACCGCTTTCATTTCACTACCTCTATCTTAATTATTATCGTACTCGTATATGCTATCTTAATTACTTTTTTTGCTCCTTTCCGGTCCAAGTTCAATAATTTGAAATAGCTTATATATAGTTCCTTCCAAAAAGACATTGTAGGTTCTGCTTTTAAGTTGTATACAATCTTCAAAGAAACACACATTCATTTTTATATGTGTATTTATGAATATGGTATAAATTGGCTTAAGAACACATTTTTTTACAAATTAAGTTTTATTCATACCAATATAAAATAGAAATATGGGAATTGTCCACCTCTAGCACGTCGACAGACGTCCGCACTTTTCACTAAATTTTGGACCATATTTTTCAACAAAGCTTCGCTTATCTCGTAAATGCAGTGCTGAACTTCAGCTTTCAGAGTGCCAGTTGTTTGTAGTTTGTTCACGTACACCCAGTCTTTCAAATAGGCCCAGAGAAAATAATCCAGCGGCGTTAAATCACAAGAACAAGCCGGCCAGTTGATATCGCCAAATCGAAAAACTATTTCGCACGCTGGCTGTGTGGTTTGTGGTGCCGTTCTGCTGAAACCAAAGGTCACTGATGTCAACATTAGCCAATTGTAGTCACAAAAAATTGATTACCATGGTTTGGTAGCGCAGAGAATTCACGTTGACGGCATGATGCTCTCTAGCCACAAACCGCACCATACGGTCACTTTCTTTGGGTGTAATGGTTTTTCGAGGACTGTTTGTGGATTTTGTGAGCCCCATAATTGAAAATGGGCCTCATCACTAAAGATGATTTTCTTGCAAAATGCGTTCGACGTAAACAATGGTCGGCTGGCGTTTCATAGTTAAAATTTCCCAATTTTTTACTAAATAAGTGCCAAAGGTTGACAGCTCAATTATCGACATTTCATCATTTGACAGCTAATTTACTTCCCGACCTCAAATTTGCCCACCCTGTACATAGATAGCTTTTATCCAGTGTGCTTTCTGCAATACCCGCTTTTTGGCTGATGTGGATACATAACGAAGATTTAATAGTTGTCGTTCTTCACATATACAAAATTCAATATTTAGGATGAATAGATGGTGTCATGTGCACTTATCCAATCTCTCTCAGTTACTGACTAATGATGTGTATTGCTCACGTCGTTGGTTGAACATATTTTAGAAACTTCTATTACCGTTCTTAAGAAACACAAATTTTAATATATGCTTTGTAGGTAAGGTACCATACCCACTTTTTGACTTATGATTTGTATTGACTACGAATCCATTCAGACCAAATTCAAAGGCTTTTGTTTTAACCGTTCTCAAGATATTCAGAAATTAATATTTACTTTGTATACGAGGTATCACGCCTACTTGTCCAATTCTGCCTACTTTTTGACTGATGATTTGTATTAACTATGAATCTAGTTGGGCCAAATTTAGAGACTCTGTTATCATTTTTAAGATATAGACAAATATATATTCACTTTGTGTGGGCGTGGCACCGAAGAGCTGAAATTTTTAAATTTATATAGTCCATAGTCCCTTTCAGACATACAGAGAGATTCCGTAAGACTATCAGATAATCCGTTCAGCCGTTTAGTTGCCTATAAAGCGCAAAATAAGACTGTGTTTTAGACTTCTCTGAAAAAGGATTGAGCATTTGATTTATTTTACGTCAATATGTTTTTAATTCATATTAAAATGTATTTTATGTCATGAAATAGTTGTAATGTAATTTGTTGTCTTATTTAATTGTTTTGTTAAACGAAAACTGGTTACAAATGTATTGTAATTAATTTATCATTATACCTTATTTTTATGTAAAAAGAATATAAAAAATAATATAATGGGTCCGCAATCTAACGTTTTTTTTTTCAACTAGTGCTTATTTCGTGAATAGTAATACTTATCTCATGTCTGATTTGACAGATAATTAGTTTTATCCTTTCGCTGAACGAATATGGTTGTGTATACGCTTGAACAACGCTGGGAATCTGGGCCTGCGATCGACTTACAGAAGATGCCGATTTTGCCAAAAAAAAAAAAAATAATCTTTTAGATGAAGCTCATTTTGATCTTGGCGGGTATGTAAGCAAGCAAAATTGTCGCATTTGGGGCACAGAAAACCCGCACGCGTACATTGAAAAGCCGATACACCCAAGACGAGTCATTGTTTGGTGCGGATTTTGGTCCAGAGGCATAATTGGGCCATTTTTTTTCGAAAATGAGCAAGGAGTGGCCGTTACAGTCAATGGCGATCGTTATAGGGCCATGTTGAATGAAGTTTTTTTCACAAAAATTGAAGAGGAGGATATTAGCAACATTTGGTTTCAACAGGACGGAGCTACGTGCCACACAGCCGAAGCTACACTCGATGTTTTGCGCCCTGTTTTTGAAGATCGCCGAGGGAGCCATTTGAATGAAATTATTTTCCATTATTAACCGGAAGAATTGTACTTTCAAATAAAAAAAGAAATTTGAGAAAATATTCAGTTTTTTTATAGCATTTTCAAAAAAGGGTTTATTTGGCGGACCCTATATAATTATAATAATAAATATACATTTTTCGCAATTATATTTTCATATAGACGCACCAAGTCTATATACACACATACGCACATAGCCGCTGTATTCGTTATTATCGGGTGATTTTTTAAAGGCTTTCGGATTTTATAAAAAAACAAACAAAGTTTAGTCAAATGTATGAAATCTTTATTTGAGTGGTTGGAAGAATCTGTATGATTCAATGTTTAAGGATGATTTCATGTAAATGTTGACAGCGGCTAAGCCTCAAATGGTACATACGCTGAGTCTTTGATAAAGTACGGACCAATGATGCCACCGATCCATAATTCATACCAAACAGTGCATTTTTCGACATGCATTGGCAGTTTTTGCAATGCTTCTTTCTGGCTGCTCTGCACACCAAATACCACTATTTTACTTGTTTACGTATCCATTTAAACAGAAATGAACCGACCATAAAATGGAAGAGGGGCACGATGTTAAATTATAGACCAAACTAAACATATTTGACAGTAACATGCTACGCGAAAACAGCTGAGCTGCCAAAAACAGAGTTTCCAAAAAGAAAGTTGCTAAAAAATCACCCGATTTTTTATTTTAACTTATGTATTTTGTATACAGGAATTGCATTATTTTGCGTTTTTTGAAATTCTTATCCGAATTTTTGTGGGTTTTGTATAAAATTCATAAATTTAATTATTTTCAATAATTTAAACAGTTTTTTAAGTAATTAAGCAGTACTATATATGATATAAATTTTTTTAATAGCGCACTTATTTTGGAAACAAAAAATGATAAAATTACAATATTGAGAAAATGACGTTAAATTGTCAATTTAAAATTCAGGACACATTGTTAACATTTTTTATTATTTGCGGTTTTTTTAAATTTTTTCTAAAACTGATGTCATTTTGTTATATACGAAAAAAAAGTGTAAAATAATGAAAAAAATTAAGATACTTAAAGCGTACAGATATAGAATAAAGATTAAGTTATTGTTTAAAAAAAATTGTAATCGTCATATGATCAGGTAAAGGCGGTTCAATTTAAAAAAAACCGATATATTTGGAAGTTTGTTTTTCTAATTAGTTATTCTTAATGTATAGAAGGAATTAATAATCGTAATTTAAATTTTATTTAGAAAATTCCCGTAAAAGTTTATTTATATAGTAAGTTTTATTTTTAAAGTGTTATAAATTGAGCTTTACATTTGCTTTCACACATCACTCCTACATATTTCTACATATTTATGTACATACATACTATGTTGTATATGTAAATATTTGAGATGTTATTTCAATTGGTGCTATTTTAATTAAAGCGTAAATCGCATCAAATTATCGAATTACTTTACTTCTCTGTAAAGTTTACTGCCACCAAAATTTGTTTTTGTGTTCCACCAAATCTGTTTGCAATTTAATTTGTAAATAAATTCCAAAAATTCTTAACAATAAAAAAATTTATTGTAATTAAATAACTTGGTAGGTATATGAACCTGTTTTATTTTTATATATGTATGTATATGTATTTTTTATATATACTGTATGTTTTTTATACTCATTGAAATACATTTTTATTTTCTTAACACCTGACTTAATTTGTATTTTTGTTACGTTCAACAAGCAAATTTAAATCTTATATTTACTTTTCTAATAATGAGAATTGATAAACTTATTATAAACAAATAAATACAAAATAATATAAAATTATAATTAAACTTGGTTGCCACAACCAAATCGTAAAAAAACCCACAATTCCTTTTGTTATATAAATAATATTTTTTTTTATTCTTAATTATAAGAGATTGAAAATAAAAACGCAAAAAAATTGTAATTATAAACTTAATTAAATTTTTAATTGGTATTTTATTCAAATCAATCATACAAGTAATACAGGATGGCTTAATAAGTTTTTAAAATAAAAAACATACATATGTATGTACATACATACATATGTAGTAGTATGTATTAAATAATGTAGTATGTAGTAAATAATGTAGTATGTATGTAATAAATAATTTTTAGCAGATCGATGTAATTAAATAAGGACCTAAGTATTCCTAAAGTATAAAAATCATCTCAAATGCAAAAATTTTCCCACTTTCAATTGCTAGTAGAAGCTGAATTATATTATACTTAAATAAATTAATATCGATATTTAAATAAACCAATTTGGTTTTTTATTCGAATATTTGTTATAAAACGCATTACAAAATAATGCTGTAAAGTGTTATTTTTAAAATTATTAATTTAAAATTAGAAACATACAAAATTTGTTTTTTTTTTATACGTACATATGTACATATATATTAAGTTATTTACATACGTTTGCTTTTTGTAATAAATCATTATAATAAAATTAAAAAGCGAAAATAAATTTTATATTTAAATGTCATGACATTTACAATTTATTTTACTTAATAACTGATGCATCCATCCAGTTAAGACAGTTGGCCAGGCAGAACAACACAAACAAAAAATGCTCGAGACGTTTAACAGATATACGAGTATCAAACCAATATACATCGAATTAAAATACATTATTTGATAAACGTATGACTACCATTAAACGTTTAAAAAATTCTCCCAAGAAAGAAAATAAAAAACGAAAAGTATAAGGAATAACAATTAATTAAGATTATTTAACCAAAAGTGTTTGTAATAAAACAATATGAAATACAAATAAGAAACGCCATATTAAATAATACTGAAGAAATCCAAGAAGAATGATCTGAAATATAAGATTAGGCACGCGAAAGAGACCTCATGGAGGAACTTCTGCAAAAGCGTTGAATCCTCTTCTGAGGCCAGTAATATTCGCAAGGTGTTGAGTTCCACCGCCAGATAACTACACAAATCGCCCGGCTTATATTTAGTACTGAAGGATCTTATTCTTCCCATACTTGGCTATTTATAATGCTTGTCTTGGTCTGATTTGTATTCCTCTGTATTTGAGGAGTATCAAGGTGGTGTTTACGCCCAAAGCTAGAAAATATCACACACTAATTCAAAGAGCATTCAACCCATCAGTCTTAGTGCTTTTCTGTTGAAAACACTGGAAAGATTCTCAATCAATATATTAGGAACTCGATCAGTCCTTCACTCTTGTCTACTTCTCAACATGACTACAGGAGGGGCAAGTTGTCCTTACAGGTCAGGGATTATAAGATCGTTGTTAGGGGATTGTTCTATCTCCACTTCTTTGGAATCTTGCGATTAACACGTTTCTTACTTGGCTTGATTATTCGGGTTATAAAGTTGCCGCTTTTGCAGACGTTTATTCGGGGGATACACTTCTTCCGGACATCCATCTACCCGCGAGGAAGGGTGTACCTTATACCTCCGTTAAGCTGTCTATTAGGTAGAAAGATTTACAATATTCTGGCAGAAAAGGAATCTGGCATCATTGCTAGACTCACCTGGCCTATATTGGACAGTAAACGTACCTATCAACCATTTGAATAGGACCACGTAAGCATCTCCTCTCTTGTGTGATTGTGTTATGTGTAGGTACACTCAAAGGCGTAGATCGATTGAGAAAGAGAAGGTCATAATCGCCTTCGTTTGCTAAAATTATTCTCTATAAAAAATTTGTTGTATATTGTGTGTGTTAATTTTAAACCGATTGCTATATGCAGCACGGATGTAAAGAAACTTAGAGACTGGCTACCTTTCTAAACAGCTGTATACAACGTCAAAGCAGCACCTGTAAATTAAATGCGTTGTCATTTTAAACTCTGAAAAATTTCCACTTTTTTTTAATCAAGTTTTTTTATTTTAACTTAAATACTTAACTATCTTTTTCAGCCATTGTTTATTTAAGGCATTACCTTTTTCATTTAGCTTCTGAACATCACTGGCGATATAGGGGAGCAGATTTATCCCCTTTTTTCTCCTCAACTGCTGAAACTAGATGAGACAATGGAATACCGCTCAAACCAACCAACTAATTTCTAGAGTGCACAAACAGGCTAACTGCACACACGGGTAGAGCAATAGTAATTGTCAAAATCGATAGATATAAGGGCTTATTTACAGAACCTGGAGAATTCTGAACAATAGTATTCCAAAGTTTTTGCAAAACTTACTCATAGAACATGTTTTTCTAAAAAAAATCGCTTTAAAGTACAGCTTATGCATTTTTTTTTTTTTTAATTTTTCCTACAAAAAGCATATGAAATCAGGTGACTCTCAAAAAGAATAATTCAAAATTATCAAAAACAATTTTTGAATCAAAATATTCTTACAGATCCTGTTGCAATACCTTTTTTCTAAATACATAAAGGCAAGCATTTAAATCTATTATATTTGTTTAATTCAAAAAATTATTTTTTTTTTCGCTTTGCCAATTGATTTAAGCAAAAATAATAAATTATAAGAACTGAATTGGCAAAGCGAAAAAAATGTAATTTTGGTATTACATATTTAAATGCAGCCGATTTTAAAATCTGGTGACTTTTTTGGATTCAGTAGAAATTCAAGTAAACGTGATTTACAGACATTTAACAACATTTTTTTTTTTTTAAATCTTTAAAATTTGAATTCTTGTAATATTTTTTTTTAGCAAAATGTCTTTATTTTTCACTTTGCTGTTACCTCGATCTTGAAACGTGATTTGAAATTCAAACAACTAAAGCAAACACCTATTATTTGCTTTTTATAATAAATATTTCTTTTAACCAAAATATAAAAAAAACGAATAACAAGAAAAACGTAAATTTCTACCATTTACTATAAAAAACATTTAATAAAAAGAAATATATATATATATATATATATATATATATATATATATATATATATATACAAATTAAATAAAAATATATTATAAACAATTGTATTAAGAAAAGTCAAGTTTGCAATTTTACAAATGCTACAGCAAATAATTTCACTTAAAATTCATTACACAAAATAATGCGCTCTTTTCTTTCGTTTTTGTTTTGTTTTTTTAATCGACCGTTTTAATGTCTCGTTCGTTCGATTTTATCGAATAGGTAGGTATATTTGAAGTCACTGAGGCGCAACAGGCGAAGAAATTATTTAATGTTTAATATCTATGTAATCATAATATTTTGTTTACAAACATTTCATTAATTTACATACTATAGAATGTAAAAAATGTAAAGTATGAGTATTTTGTTAAACGCTATTACGCGCTTACACCATAAGTGAGTATAAAATACGTCAGTAGGAAGTGTGTTAAGTGAAGCTAATTAGGAAGCTGCTTGAAATGAAATGAAAACGTGCAAAGAATTTTTAATAAAATGCTTTTCATTATGAATACATACAATAACTACTATTTTGGTATTTGGCACCACCAATAGTAATTTTATTAAACTATACTCGCCGTATGTAGTTATTTTGCTTGCATACGCTCCGTATACAGAGTATTATAAAAATATTTGATTTGTATGTTGACCATTTATGATCTTATTTAAATTTATATTTTATTAAAAAAAAAATTTAATATAGGTTTATGATCAAAATGAACTAGACATAATAATGATGATGATGTATTAACTTTATGTCAGTAAACTTAGACAAGGTTAAAGTTTATTGACTTAAGAAATAAATAAATAATGTGTTTACTCATATAACAGATATATTATAAATGAAGTTTATAATTAGATACGTTGATATTTAGAACACATACAATATTTGAATGATATTCACGCGGATTAATAAAGTTTAGTCACATTTGCTTGTATGCATCTAATTAATTATTATTTTAAATTTCTGCCAAATTTTAATTCCTGCATTCTTACAATATAGTTTAAAAACAACTCTTTCATTTTTCGAATTTTATTGAAATACGCACAATGAGCTTAAAAAAAAAAACTGCACACCCTTATTCTCTAGAATTTAGTTTACATTGCAGTCCTTTAAAATACGATGACTTTAAACAGTTTAATTTAGGACTTTACAAAATTCTGAAAAAAACAGCAAAATTCTTAATCCAAAACATATCACTAAAGCACTAGCTGTCGCAACAAACAGCTTGGGTGATAGATTGGCCAGCATAAAGCCCTAATCTCAGCTCGTTGGAAAGTTTTAGGACAATAGCATAAAATCCTGGAAAAATGTCATTGGTCCTCGGGAAACATGTTGGAACTATGTCAACGAATATAATATGAATGAAACCAAATATTTCTAACTTTTTTGGATAATATTGTTGAGGATCTGTCTAAATCTATTAAAAGCACCACAAATGACAAAGAGCACTGAAAACATTATTAAAAATGTAAGTTCCTCTGTTTTTAACCGAAACGTGCAAAACTGGGCATATGCGGACTTTCTTATAAAACTCTTTTTTCTTTCAAGACCAACTTCTTTATATTATAATTATCAGAAGTTATGTGATAGATATTAAGCTGGTATTACACGATTGTCGCAAAACACCAATTATTGGTACAGCAATAGTGACGGCTAGATAAGCAATTATGCGGCAACAAAAAAGTGCAACAATAGAAGTTTACAATACGTCATCATCATCATTCTACTCTACAAGCTGGGGTGGATTTTGGCTTTCGCCACAACTCATCTCCATTCCTCTCTATTTTTAACATGGATGCACCAATTCCTTGATGCGCCAATTCCTTAAATAGGCGCTTACGTGGGTATAGTCAAGGACAAGCTTTTGTGCTCGGCTTTGCTCCATATTTAGCAAATGACCTTTGAAGGGAATCGGAAACTCTTCCCGCATTTTAATAGACCAAAAAAAATTTAAAATTATCTAAAACGGAGGTTTAATTGAATATCCACTACAAGAATTCATTTGTTCAAAGAAACTCATAGAAAAATATCAAATCATTAATCATTTATATCTCAAAATGACTGTTGTATTAATAAATAAATCTAAACTGAACATTTTTATAAATAATTTTTACGGAAAATAAAAATATATTATATATAAATACTTGCTGTTACACCTGTCAATATAACCGGATTTGTTTAAAACTTAAAATTTTTACATTAAAATAAAAAAAGGAATTTTTTATACACATATATTATCTCTCTCTCTCTCTCTCTCTCTCTCTCTCTCTCTCTCTCTCTCTCTCTCTCTCTCCCTTTTACTTAATATTCAAAAATGTAAATTACGATAATTTTAATGAGACACCACTAAAAACCAGTGCTGCCAATTTCTGTGTAATTACACATCAATGCATTTGAAAAAAGATTTTCTATCATAGAAATGGATGATTAAAGCGGAAACCAATATGCCTTTTTAGATTTTAAAAACAGACTTGATGACAATTTGGACAAAGAAACTGATTGGGTAAAAGTTTAAAAAAAGGGTTTCGATGGAACTCTGTTTCCTAGTTTGAAAACTTTAATTACTAGTGGAAATCAGCGCAATTAGCGCATTAAAATTAACAAAAACTCATCAAAACAGTTATAAACACATATTTTGTTGTGTAATTTATACAATTTTGGATAATTATGAGGCCTTATTTGTGTAAAATTGAATGTAGGTCCTGGCAACACTGCTAAAAACAAATTCACACTTACGAATATGTTCTTAATAATGAATAGGTCTTCGAAACGTACATAAATAACATTCAGCTTAGGTAAATTTGTAGAATTTATATATATTTCGCACTTCAATTATTTTTTATATTTTTTGTATAGTTGCCTAAAAGGAGTGTAAAAACACACACATCATAAAGATAATGACCGCAATGATGTCATGAGTTAAAAAATATAATCCCCTTTTTTCATATCAATTAAGGAACTAGTCTACAGTCACAACGAATTATATGTTACATATACACACTTTAAAAAAAAAAAATTAAATAAAACTTATACATAGACTTGCAGTTATCTTCTATATGTATAAATAAATAAAATGAAATAATTCCTTGCTAAGCGCAAAACTCGAAAACGTCTGGACTAATTTCGCTAATTTCATATTTTCTTTAAGGCATAAGAACCTTCTAATGTGCCGAATTATCTCATCCTTTAGCTTTTAATTGTTCTTGGCCTATTGACGTACCATTTTTCTTTTAAATATCCCCAAGGCAGGAAGTGCAACGGTGTCAAATTACGTGATCGTGGTAGCCAATTAACATCGCCACAACATGAGATAACATTGCTATTGAATTTCTCGCGCAAAAGAGCCATTGTTTCATTAGCCGTGTGGCAAGTAGCACTATCCCGTTGGAACCACATATCGTCTAGATCCATTTCCTCAATTTGTGGCCACAAGAAGACCGTTATCATCTCGCGATTGCGAACACCATTCACGGTAACTGCCTCGCCCACCTCATTTGTGGACACAGTTTGATTTGAACGCCCATTTTCGTAACAGCCTTCAAAAATCTTAACGCTCTGCTCAATTGTGTACCTCTCCATGGTTGAATTTGTCAAACACTGAAACAAAGAAACGTCAAACTAAGTTGGGCAAAAACTTGACGTTAAGGTGTGACTCACAATTAACATCGTGCATTATGGTTGGACTACCCTTTACCATTACGAAAGATTTGCAAGGTACGAAATGGAAAACTTTTTTTTTTTCAAGTAATGAGTTGTTTGTTATTGAAACATTAAATTTATAAATAAATTAATCACTCTGCGACAGGCAAATAACTTTTGACATGTACAATGCCTGCCGTGGCACAAAGTTTAAAATAAATTCAATTTTGTTACAAACCAATTGACCAAATTAATTTACCCTTCAAAACTATAAATACTTCATTGGATCGTTTAATGTTAAATTTCTTTCTTATTAAAATTATAACTTGAGGAAAGATTGTTTAGTAAATGCCTTAAACAGATGCTCAGGAATTTCGTGAAAAAAGCACAGGTAGACGGATTGAAACCCAAATATGTATCTACAAAAAATAAAACACTCCAATAACGAAAACAAGATCATTTAAAAGCAGATGCTATTGAAAACATTAAATATTTTTAAGAGAGCGTGGTGAGCACATGCCAGGCACACTTAAGAAACATTTTTATAAAGAAAGAAAAAAAAATTATGTGTATAAATTTCGTAACTTAAAGATGAACAGGATTTCTATAAACTTTGATAATAAAAAATTGGCATTGAACTTTAAAGGGAATACAAAAACAAAAACACATATTTTGAACACAAATTTTCAGCAAATATTTTTCAAAACGGTAGCGTTATGCTTTAGTTACTCGTATGTCTACTTTTGTATATACAAATATAAATGTTAATTCACACAAATAAGCATTCACAAGCATACATGCCTTTGGGGTAAAATAAGCAAGGCTTGAAGACAATCATAAATGAAAAAAAAAAAACAGAAAAACATCTTTTGCATGGTAATAATTTTTTTTTTTTAACAAGGGGTACAGTAGTACTAGATTAAAGAAAAAAATATATTTAAAAATACAATTTTAAAAATGTTTTAAGCAAGCAATTAAGCATTAAAGTTTCACTGCTTTTAAATATGAATTACAAAAATTTCCATATTTACGAATTTTCAAAATAAAAACTTTAATATCGAGTGAGTTTGCGAGCAGATTTTCAGACGTACATATCATAAATCTAAATCTTCTTATTTGACATCAAAAGATGCATTATTTAATTACATAAGATAATTAGCCTAGTTTTCTCAGTGCAGTACACTTTAACTCCTTCTTTATAGTTAAAAAAGCTAATGAAGAATACAAGCTTTGTTCACTAAGTGAGAAATGAGCTTTATAGCTGAAGAAAATTTGTTTGAATCACTACTTTGGAAACCCAATGCGACAAACCTTTTACTAAATAAATGACACTTCAGTTGGCATATATTTAACAGCTGACGCAGCATGCTTGCTTGATACTTAACTTCATAAAGTCATACCGAAGAATTCTTATCATTATTTTTTATACCACTGTGCCGTAATTCAATTATTTAACCCTTTCGCTACGGTATTTTTTTACTGAACGACAATGAACATGAAAAATCTCCTTTTACATATTGAAAAGTATTAAAATTTATGATGTTCGGCACCATCTATTGTTTATTTCGAACTGTATTTAAAAAGAAAAAATGTTTTTCACACACGAATAGTAAAAGCAAAAAAGGAAGTTACCTTTATGATAACTTCTCATCAACTGAAACTAAAATCTTACAAAAAAAAAAAAAAAACAACTTCCTTAAAATTGGTACCGTTACTTATTTAATAACCTAAAACTTAAAACATAATTTTCTTTACTTTTGAGCACTAAAGCCATTAAAAATTTCTCTGAGATGTATTATTCCAATAAGACCGAAAGGGTTAAGGATGTTGAAAGTGTTGAAGTAAACAAATCAAACAAAAGACTTAAGCGACGAACTTCAGACAAAACCACTCTGCTTTCTTTTTAATTATGATTATTGCGGCGTTTTTTTTTTTAATAAAATGTACTGATGTTTGTGGTAAATTTATTTGCTTATTTTTGTTTATGAAATATGCCTTTGGAATTAAATGTTTCAAGTGTTTTGAGCTTATTTTTTTGCAAGCAAATGGAAATTACCCAAAAAATTAGAGCATTAAATATTTTTGTATTAATAATTACTTTATACTTTACTAAAATACGCAGTATTTTTAGTTAAAAAAATTAGTCATCAAAACAAAATGACTGAAAAATATTTTAGACATAAAATTTGTAATAAGTTAATATACATACATATTTCAGTAAGTTTCTTAAATGGGAAATTCCCCTTCACTAAATGTAAAAGAAAATGCCGCTTGCCAAGTAAATAAATGTGTATTGTATACAATTAATGTATGTACTTATAGTAATCTTATCATCTTTAAATGAAATAAAAAGTGTCTTTGACACACCTGATGTTTAATTAAAGCCAAACGTATGTAGACGTAATATATGTTAAAAAATATGTATATATGTTAAACTATTTGTACTCGTGTGAATATTCTTATAAACATTACTAAACTAATACTTTTTTTTAAATAAATACTATATATTGATTATTTAAACTGTAATTGTAAAAGGTTTTAAGCTAAAAAAGATAACTAAAATGAAAAAAAAAAACAATAAACCACCTCGAAAATCTACAAAAAGACCTGACTAATTATAAAATATTTCAGTATTCAGTATTCATTTCAGGAGCGAAATTCGTTGACATTTTCAAAAAGTATGGTTTTATGTCGAGTTATTTTAAAACGAAACAAAAAATATTAATTTAAAAAAATAATTGCTACAATCGTGTGTGCAAATCTATATCCTTAAAACAAAACACTAAAAAAATCCGCTTTATGTTTCATTTTTTAATGTAATAACCCTTATATATATATATATATATATATATATATATATATATATATATATATATATATATATATATATTTAAGCGTTATTACATATACACTTTATATACTATATATAGTATATATATATATATATATATATATATATATATATATATAGTATATATCTACTATATATATATATATATATATATATATATATATATATATATATATATATATATATATAGTGTATATATGTATGTATATATAAGAGACAATTATATTGGTTTTAATTTTTTTTGCAATTTATTTACTGAATTTGTAATTTTTTTAACACTATATGAAAAATATTTTCGAACTCACATTCATTTAATGAAATTGTTAACAAAACAAAATAAATTTATACGCAATCCATTCAAAAATAAAGAAATAAAAGTGTTAATTGTTTACCAAAATAAAATAAAAAAACAACAGTCCCGGCTTTGTGTAAGTTTGACAATTTTAATTCCTTTAATATCATTTCTTTAATGCAATTTTTAATTTCACCAAGTACATAATAAATTAATCATAATAATGTGATGATAATAATATTTTTTACACAGTATTAAGAAAGTTGAAAAACACAATAAAAATACCATATCGCACTTGATCAACAAGAGGGTATTAACTCAATATTTTTAAAATTTCACTTTTAGCAAGAAATCAACTAACATCAATATCTATCTACTGTAAAAATTTCAACGTATTCCGATTACTCCTTTATCTTGAAAACCGCATTTTAGAGCATTTTCGTGATAGTGTAGTGATTACCTTTATATCATCAAAAAGTTGTTTTTTTGAGTTAATACAAAAGTGAAAATAGAAATATATCGTATATTTCATGCATTTTATGATGCATTCGGATTCTCAAATACTCTTAAAATGTAATCGCAAACAGTTTTTTTATCTCTACTGAACATTTTAAAATTTTGAGTTAATACTCTCTTGTTGATCAAGTACGATATGTATATTGTTTAACAAAAAAAAATTGTTCAAAATTCTGCAAATTTTGGATTAAATCGAAAAATATAATAATTTATAAAATAAATATGAAAACAATTAATACCTGTAAGTAATTGTAAATATTTTTTGTTGAAGTAGCTTGATTTTGAAACTAATCTTTCAATCTTTTATTTTACTGAATCCTCATTGATATTTGTTGCCACCACGTATTTTTTAGTATTAAAAATATTCTAATAAGAAAATGCTATTTATATAATAAATAAATTAAACTGTTAATCATATTTAAGAACAAATTTAATTGATTTTTCTACGCATTCTCTTAATTACAAGTAATTTAAATACTTTTACAAACATATATTTAAATAAATTGTCAAAGCATTTAATACCCTGATTGAACATATGAAAAATTACTTTCATAATAAATATCCAAACAGTTTTATAACTTTTTTATAAATTAAAAATATTTTTAATGAAAAAGGGGTGAACGTATTATTTTTTCCTTTCTTTTTTTGTGAATATTCTTGCAAATATTTTAGAATCTTTTCCAATCTCCGTTCTTACAACTTAAAAAATGTTAAAATAAAAAGCAAAACTAGTTCAAACTATATATAACAGCACGATTTAAGATGCGATTTTTGATTTAATAATAAAAAATATTATTAAAAAATAATGATATTTTACGGCACAGATTACCAACATATAAAAAGGGTTTTTATTTTTAAACATTTTAGAACCTCTATAGTATTGACATCATATTGTCCACTGTTAATATTGTTGTTATTGTTATTAATACCATTATTTTTATTGTTGCATGAACAAACCTACATACATATTAAATTTAATATCAATTGACGTTCAGTTGTGCTGCTGCTATACTTTTGTTGTTTTTATAAATATTTGAAATAGTTTTTATTTAAGTAACATGCCGCAATTTTAGCCAAGCGTTACATGTATTTTATATATTTTATATATGTACATATGTATATATATTTAAACATACATAAGTATATATTTTTAACTTTTAGAATTTTATTTATTTGATTTTTTATCTCCGTTTTTCAACTACCAGAACCACCTGTTTACAGTAAAAATGTTGTTTAACATCAAAATGTCAACTGGTTTAATAGTGGCAGCAGCAGTGTCAACTCTCAATTTTAGTATATTTAACATGAAAGCAGCAACAGAGAAAATTTTGGTGGAGGAGAATAATTGGAGAGTGTTTTAAAAACGTTTGAGAAATTTTAAAAATTAAATTTAAGAGAGTTTTTGTAATTGTATCTACTCTTTAAAATTTAAATTCAATTGTATTGTAATATACAAATACGTGTATAAAAAGGACCCATAAATGGCATATTTAATATTTTGAATTTAAAGATATTTGCCAAACTTATCATTAAATATACGTATAATATGAAGTCATTATCGCTATTAAGTTTTTATCAATTCTATTTATTAAATAAACTATTATATTTATTTCAAATATAATTTGTAACAATATGAGATTAGAATATCGCATATACACCAGAGAACGGAATGAATGTATTTGTGTTTGCTAAGTATTCATGCATTCGTTGCTTTTGCCATGCACTCATTCAACAACAATTTCATTGATACTGCTATGTTAATATTCGCTGTTTTTTATTTCCAAGAGAATAAGCTTTCTTTACGGTACTGATTCGTGTAAAGCACTAGGGTAATCGATTATTCGACTTTTCAAAAACCGGTTTTCGAATAATTCGAAAAGTAGCACTTTTTAAAAAACCGGTCACACCAGGCCACAACATCTGACAATTTTCAACAGCGATATCACCTCATAATATTAGTAGCGACTGGTTATGTGTATTTACGCTGTGAAGAACTTCGCTAACTAATATAACTGCCGTTCGGAACTGGCGTTAGTGGGTTTGTCGGCTTTCAATGAGTCTAGGTGATCATTATCCATATATAAAACTCAATATTATTTACAGAAGATGAGAAAATGTTATTTTTACTCAGGAGTACATATCTTTTTCGGTCTACCTTGGTTTTGTGAAACGTTCAAGGTTGTCATATATACAAAACTAATTAAATTTATATAAATAGTTAATAGCCGCTGCAGAATGGTAGGTAAGACACTTGCCTACCAACCAGAAGTTCGTCGGTTCAATACCAGGCCAGACCATCTTAAAAAAAATGTTTTCGACAGCGGTATCACCTCATAACATTAGCAGTAACTGGTAATGAGTATTACTACTATTGAACTCTTCTCTAAATGCACCTACCGTTCGGAGCTGGCGTTGAACTGTAGGTCCCTTTCAATGAGTTTAAAAATAGAGTCGGGTGCAGCTCATTGACTGAGAGAAGTCTCTATGTTCCTTCATGGAATGTTATGAGAATTAATAATAATAATATAAATAGTTAAACGATGAGCATATTTTCAATAAAAAAAATATACAAACGTATAAAAATTATACTTATTTAAATTATTCGTTATTCGTGTTAAATTAACCGGTTTATTCGGTATTCGAAAAATGAAGATTTAAAAAAACATATTTGACAAAACAAAAAAGCCGGTTAAAACCGGTCGAATAATAACCGTCCGATCTCCCTATAAATCACACAATAAAAATAAATATAACAATCGGTATTTTCTTGTTCTGAAAATACAGCAATAAATACATACACATACTAAAACTTAATATGTTTTACAACAATAAATAACATACACTGCAGGCACAAACACTTTTCTAAAGAATTTTGCTTTTCATTCACTTACATGCCCAACTTTTCATATCATTCGTTAGGTATCGTTGCTTTTTATAAGTGCTAAATGACTTTAAAAAAAGGACAAGCAATGCAAGTGCATGGATTTCGTTACATTCACTCTTCTTATGTATTGTCATGTGTTGCTTAAATAAAGTATGTAGTGTGAATTGACAACATTGTATTATTTTTCTTAGTGTATTCGAAGCAATAAAATGGTGCACTCAAACCGTTATCTGGTACGTACTTACTTTTGTGTTATAAAATAACACAAAAAATGTTATAAAATAGTTTCAATTTTACATAACGTAGGGCTTACCTAAAACGAAAAGACAGAAAAGCAGAACATACGTTAAAAAGTATTTTTATAAATATGTAAGAATAGATGAAACTAGAAATTAAAATAATATACTTCATATATTTTATATGATACCGATGCGTCAATTTAACATATTAACCAGGGAGACTGATTATTCCACTTTTTTCAATAACTGGTTATCGAATAATTCGAAAAAATACAATTTAAAAAAACCGGGTTTCGTTTAAAATTATCAAATAACCGGTTAACCCGGTTATCACATTAAGCGGTTTTCACGTTCTTTGTGAGACGTTCAAGGTTGCCATATAAAGGGTCCGCCAAATAAATTTTTTTTGGAAAATGCTATAAAAAAAATACTGAATATTTTCTCAAATTTCTTTTTTTATTTGAAAGTACAATCCTTTCGGTTAATAATGGAAAATAATTTCATTCAAATGGCTGCCTCGGCTGGCCATGCAGTAGCCTACACCATCGGTCTAATTTTTAAGCACATTATCGATTGTGTGCAGCTGTATTTCACCAATGGCTTCACGAATATTGTATTTTAAAGCGTCAATTGTCACTGGCTTGTTGGCGTAACACTTATCTTTGACGGCACCTCACAAATAATAGTCCAATGGTGTCAAATCGCAGCTCCGAGGTGGTCAAACGACATCAGCTCTGCGGATGATAATGCGATCTTCAAAAACAGGGCGCAAAACATCGAGTGTAGCTTCGGTGTGGCACGTAGCGCCGTCCTGTTGAAACAAATGTTGCTAATATCTTCCTCTTCAATTTTTGTAAACAAAAATTCGTTCAACATGGCCCGATAACGATCGCCATTGACTGTAACGGCCACTTCGTGCTCAATTATGCTTCTAGACCAAAATCCGCACCAAACAGTGACTCGTCTTGGGTGTATCGGTTTTTCAATGTATGCGTGCGGGTTTTCTGTGCCACAAATACCACATACCCGCCAAGATCAAAATGAACTTCATCTGAAAAGATGATTTTTTTGGCAAAATCGGCATCTTCTGTAAGTCGATCACAGGCCCACTTAGCGAAGCGCATACACAACCATATTCGTTCAGCGGAAGGATAAAACTAATTATCTGTCAAATCAGACATGAGCTAAGTGTTACCATTCACGAAATAAGCACTAGTTGAAAAAAGCGTTAGATGGCAGACCCTTTATATAAAAATGAGGTGTTATATATTGAATTAGAAAAAAAAACTTAAACGATGAGATTACTTGCAATAAAAAATGTAAAAACAGTAAAAGTTATACATATTTATTATTGGTGTAAAATAACCAGTTTATTCGGTATTCGAAAAACGGACTTTTATAAAAATCCTTGTTCGACAAAACCAAAAAAACCTGCTAAAACCAGTCGAATAATAACCGTTCAATCTCTCTAATATTAACCTTAAAAAAGAAATTCTTCAATATGCAGTTTTTTTCGTTTAGGCCCAGCGCAACGTTTACATTAAACACGTCTCACGCTTAAACCATTTTACTTTTTTTTTAAATTTAAACTGATATTTAAATTTTGTCACAAAATCTAATTGATGTACTTCAGGTTTTTTTTATGAAATAATTCTAAGTATTAAAAATATTTTTTCAAAAAATGCATTCTTTACTTTTCACGTATGTTTGCAAATAATATAAACAATTTTAAGCCAATTAATGTCCTATTATTTAGATAGTTAAGGCATGCATTTTCAAGTATTAATTTACTTTATTTGCATTTAAATTTGGCTTTACCGATATACAATTTTATTTATTTTTAATTATATTTGTATTAAAATTTGTATTTTCTCAAAAAATAATAAAAAACCATTCGTAATTTTTTTGTGATTTTTTTGGGTAATTTGGTGCTAATAGTAAGTAGTCATGTTCAATTAGTGATAATAGTAGTTTACTGCAATTCTCTCATCGGTAGTAAAAAATATGAACAATACATGTTATAAATTCTATATCATTAAGGCCCAACGTAGAGTTTCCGCTACGTGGACTATCTTAGCTCATTCCAATTCGATTTCTTTCAAATTTCATTTAAATCTTATTTATGACAATATAATCAATTCCTGAAAGTTGCATCAATCTAGCTCAACAAGATTTTCAATAATAGTAATACTCATAACCAGTTACTAACAATGTTACGAGGTGATGATATGAAAGAGCAACTCTTAACTATTTTTAAATATCAATTCTATAGACTAATTCAATTGTACATTAGAACGAAACTTGTTTACAATTAGTTCACATTTTTTCGTTCACATGGATATGATAAATTACCTGATTCTTAAGCAAAGTGAATGAATTTAACATTTTAGATTTCTTATCTTCTTAATAATTATAGTAAATTTTTTCTCTGTTCGATTACATTTTATTTGTATTTATAATATCCAAAAAACGCTACAGAAAGGACTAGCAAACTAGTGCAAAAGTCCAAAAGAAAATTTTTAAAAATAGCACATATTAAAAACATGGACTACCAACGAACCCCAACACGAACCCGCACGCTGTTTATAATTACGGTGACCATAATTTTTAAACCAAAATATAGAACAAAGAACCCAAACCTAAACTTTTTATATTGATTAATCCGAACCCAAACCTGAAGCTGAATCTGAACCCATTCTTTATAGATTTTTAGTCCCAGGTTAAGAGCCTATACGAATTATTTAGGATCTTCAAAGATGAAATAAACAATTTTACTAGTAGTCAACGGTCTTGTTATTACTAAATAAACAGACGGGTTTTTCAAATCTTCCTAAAATTTTCTTAAATCCTTTTGAATTAATTTAATTTTTTAATCTATAAACATTGAAAAGTCTTTATACTAAATAGTGAACTTTGTTTTTGCAATTTATTGTTTTGAATATTTATTTCAAATTAATTAATATAAACAAAAATCCATAACATCTCTATTTAAAGAAAAAAAAAACATATTTTTAAAACAACAAAGCAATCGAACAGAAAACAAATATAAACAGAAAATTACAATAACAACACAAACAATTCTCTACTAAAGTAAAAAAATAAAGAAACAAAAAATCAATAACACTTTTATAAACATTGAAACAACAAAACGATAGAACAGAAAGAAAACAAAACATCCCTTATAACATCACACTCTTCTAAACATAAAAAAACAACAAAACGACAGAACTGAAAGTAAATAAAACGAAGCATCAGAACAAAACAAAACATTGAAGTTATAACAAAAATTCAACAATAATAACAACATCCAATACAATACAATATAATAACAAATTCAACAAAAACAAATAATATATTATAACCGATTTATATTATCTTTACACCACCGTTGCTTTAAATAAGTTCATTTATATAATTTTGATATTTTGTTTAAAATGTCTTGTTGTAAACCGAAGTGCAGAAATAAGTCTGAAGAACCAATGATTTCTTGTTGGATTTCTGATGACCTCTACCATGCTAAGTGTGTTGAGCTTGCTTTTAGAACGGTTGATAATCTTTTCGAGGAAAAAGGTCTTAGATGGTGCTTCAGAAAATGTAAAACTTTTGATCAAGAATTTTACTCTTTTGTTAAAAATTCTCGAAAAGACCTACAGAATTTGAGTGGTGATCTAAGCAATTTTATGATGAAATTTTCGAATTATAAGGATTTGTTCGATAAGGTTTCCTTGTTCACCTAAACGAAGGAAGACTTATGCTGCAACTAATCTTCAAATCCCTTCAGATCTTCAATTGATGTTTCATCTGCTGCGAATTCATCATTTTCAAGTACTACACTTGCTCAATTAAAAGTCCCTGATAGTAAATCCCTTGCTGATTCACCTGCTCCTCCTGCCTGTTCTTGGATTTACATGCAACATCTGACGGTCTTGCTCCTAATTATCCACTTCCTAATGGTGCTTCTCCTATTAATACGCATAATAATCCGATTGAACTAAAAGTTATTTCACCTAAAAAGACTATATTTGCTAAACGTTTAGCTTCCCAAACCACAACTGATGCTGTTAAGCAATATATTATTCAAAAGCTGGGATACGAAATCGAAATGAGTGTTTTTAAATTTAACTATGCTGAGAAAAGAAATAAAGCTTCTTTTAAAATTATCGTTCCTGACGAAAACTTTAAGACAATTGTTAGCGCTAGCTTTTGCCCACCTAGGGCTATTCTACATGAATACGAATTTAGAAACAGCTCTCGGTCTGAAATTGTTCAGTTACCTACGCAAAACACTGCTCCAAAAAACTAGAAAACTTTTTTAATAAACATTGGGTACCAAAATGTGCGCGGGCTTAATACGAAATAGAAATAAACTTATCTTTTTGCTGACAGTTTTGAAATTTCCCACCATGTTATTGCTTTTACAGAAACCTGGTTAAATAATGGAAGAAATGTTTTTAATTCTGAAATTTTATGCCCAAGGTATCAAATTTTTAGATATGATCGACTTCATAAAATTGGCGGAGGTGTTCTTATGGCAGTTCTTGATACTCTTCCTTGTGAACATATAACTATTCCGTCTAGTGAAGATACTGAGTTTGTTGCCGCAAAAATTAAACTTTATACTACATATCTTCACATTTCATGTTGGTATATACCTCCCAACTCTTGGAGACTTTAATCTACCTAATATAGTATGGGACAGACCTCTTGATGTCAGCTACCTGATTCCTCTGGGAATGAATGAATTAATTACATCACCAATACATTTGGAAAACTTCTGGATTTAGTCTTTGTTAACTACCCTTCGGATATAAATCTTTTAAATTTGTCTCCTTTTACGTATCCTGAAAATCGTCACCATCCTACTATACAGTTGAATTTTTGTCCTTCTACTAACATCGCTTCACTGAAAATGCTTAGTAAACGTCGTGAAAAAGTTTTTTGCTTTTCTCGGGCTAATTACGCAAAATTTAATTCCTTACTATCCTGTGTTGATTGGCAATCTATTATTTCTGGAGATAACTTGGATAGAATAGTATCGAATTTTAATGCTGTTTTTCATCATTGCGTTTCTGAAGCGGTGCCCAAAATTTTGGTTCGGAGTAATAAGGCACCCTCATGGAGTAATGCATTTTTATCAAATATAAAAAATAGGAAAAATATTAACTGTATAAAAGATATAAACTGTCTGGCTCTCATGCTGATTTTATTAATTACTGTTTCCTAAGATCTGAATATATTACCTGAGGTGCTGAGGATGAGATATCTGTTAGTAACCTATTTGCGGATTTTTTTGCTACTACGTAGCAGACCAATCGGTACCGTAACAGTGATATCAAGCTTAAGATCATTGCAGAATTCATGTTATACTGGTCCTGACGGAATACCTAATTGTATCCTTAAAAATTGTTCTGAACTTCTTTGTGGTCCTTTGACTGTAATTTTCATTAAGTCCCTTGAAATGAGATACTTACATTTGGAAAAGATTATTTATAATTCCTTTATCCAAAAATGGTAGCAGACTTGAAGTTTCGAATTATCGAGGAATCGCCAAGTTGAATGCAATATCTAAACTTTTAGAAAAGATTTTAGCCGAAAGCGTTTGTCATCAAGTTTCATCCCTTTTATCTTCATGTCAACATGGTTTTCGAAAATCACGACCTACAGCTACTAATATATTGGAACTTACAACTAATATAACTGATGGTTTTATTAATTCTAAGCAAACTGATGTTATCTACACTGATTTTAGTAAGGCCTTTGATAAAGTTAACCATGACATTTTACTTTTTAAACTCTCAACAAGTAAAATATAAAAATGCAGTTTCTAAGGTTTTTGATGTCCCTTCTGGAGTGCCACAAGGTAGTCCTGTATTGTTTACATAATTTATCAACGACCTACCGTCTGTAATTTGCAGTTCAAATTATACGGATGACGTCAAAATTTTTAACTCCTTTAATAATATTTCTGGTCAATCATCTTTTCAAAAAGACATCGAATATTTTTCTCAATGGTGTGATATTAATTTATTGGACTTGAAATATCGAAAAATGTAAGCACATGTAGTTTTATCGTTCACAAAAGTTTGATACTTCTTATCACATTAAAAGAACAACTCTAGAAATGGTTTCCATTATAAATGAGCTTGGAATTTTGTTGGACCATAAACTAACATTCTGTGATCATATTTTTATGATGGTTAATAAAGCTAGTGGAGTATTAGGATTTATGAAGCGTTCGTCGAAGGTCTTTGGTTCGACCGATCCTTGAATACGGATCTATTATGTGGAATCCTTACTTTCACACTTATTCTAACATTATTGAATCAGTACAGAAATAGTTTCTTTTATTTTGTCTGAGAGGACTCGGAAGGAACTCATATGTACTTCCTTCATATGAAAGCAGACTCGCTCTAATTAAGCGACTTACTTTAAAAAGCTGGAAAATAATGCTAAGTGTTTCATTTTTATTCAATTTAATACGTCGTGATGTTGATTCCGATTTTCTTTTAAACAGAATTATTTTTAATGTTCCCGTTAGGCCTTCCCGCTACTTTCAGTTAATAAACATTAAATATCACAGATCTGTATATGCCAATAATGATTCCTTTCGTCAGATATGCTTACAATTTAATAATCTATATCATTTAATTGATTTTTCTGAGAGTAACGAAATTTTGAAAGAAATAATAATACTGTATTTAAATTAATTATATTTTATTTGAATTAATAATTTTCATTTTGTAAATTTTGTATTTTTCTTAGACTATATAACTTTGGTCTGTACGGAATTAAATTTCCATAGACCAAATAAATAAATAAATATATTATTTTAGAACTCATTTTATGAGTTTCTTTAACAGATAATTAAAATTAAAATTTTGAATATCATTATAACATTTATATTTTATTTTTAACATCATATTTTAAATTTACTGTGTAAGAAAACATGCGGTTAAATCTTCACAATTAGTAAACAAAAAGAATAGCATAATTCTTGATCTACTTTTATACCTATGAATTTGCTTTTTCTTCTTTTTATTCAAAAAAAAAAAAAAAAAAAAAAAAAAAAAAAACATGTCTTCTTTTTATTTTAACCTTGGTCAGTTACACATCTTTCATGCTCTGTTTATTTTTATTTTTTATTTTACTTTTTATTTTTTTTTTTTTAGCAAAAACTCAACTCAAAAAAAATAAAATTTTTATTCTAATAAAATTAAGTCTTATTGTGTTTATTTATTCTGTTTTTTTTTTTCTATTTATAAATACTAATTTTATTTTAATAACCAGTACCACAGCAGCAGCAACAACAGTTGATTTTCAAACAAATTTTATACAGTAATAATTTTGTGTTGATTATTAATTAATCATATGAACTTGAATCTAAGATGTTTAAAATTTAAATTTTAAATCCATCCACAACAAAAGAAAACTTAAAAAAGCAGAGCGAGAGCTAGAAATAGACAGAAATAATTTTATGAACTATTCATAGATATTCAATCAGACACAGTAAATGAATAAGACGGCGAATTTACTTTATTAAAATTTTATTAAATTTATCCCAAGTTTATTTATTTATTTATTTATTTCACATTTTATTTATACTATTAATTTTGTTATTATAACTAATAAATTATGTGTGGTATCTGGCTAGTAAGCTGCCTAGCTGGCTAACTGACGTGCTAGCTACATAGCTAGTTAACGAAGAGTGACGAAGGAGTGTAAGAGAAAAACAACATAAAACTGAATTAATTTGAATTTTATATTCACCACGCGTTTTTTAATGTTAATATAACATGTTTTATTATCTTCGATTTCGTTGTTAATATATACTTAATTTTTATTGATTTTTAATGTTTGGTTTTAATCTTTTTGGCGACTTATATTTTCAAGTCGTTTTGTATTTTTTTAGAAATGAAATTTGACCACTTAAACTCTCAGGTATCGTTGTAGCATAACTTCTTACTTAACTTCTTACTTTACTTGTATTTTTTTAACATTCATTTGATCAGATGAAATCCTAAATAAAATAATCTAAGTTGGCTATAAAACGAAATTGGTATTTGTGAAAATTATACATCCAAACTTGTTCAAAGTCTAAGCACTTGTAAGCAAATAATTACTGAGTTAACTGCCTTGAATAAAGCGCTGTCATACACCTGCATAACAAAAATAATTAAAATCTATCTAAAGGGTATTACAAATTCGGTTTAAATGGTTTTCAAATTTAATATGTTTTCTATAAAGCAGCTAAATGCATTATTATATATATTATATTAAGATTTATTATGTTAAAAAAAGCAAAAAAAAAGCGGAAATAATTTAGATTTCTTTTTTTTCCAGATGAACATTTATAGATGCTTTTTTATTTGTCCTAAAAACAGGCACGCCATGTCGTATACGCAATTTAAAAATATGTATAAGCTTTTTTTAGAAATCTCATTTAATTTTCTTGTTTCTATAAATAGTCTAAATTAGCTTTATTATTGATTTCATTGTACTAAAATTTGGTAAAATTCGCCCAATGTTTTTTAATATCGTCATTTATTAGAAAGTTTTCTTTTGTTATTGTTCTCAAACTTATACTTTTTTCAATACAATCATTAACGTCTTTAAAACCCGTTATAAAAGACATCAACATTGTGTTTAAATTGGTTAAAGTTTGATCGAAATTTTATTTTATAATATGTAATAGAATGGTTTCAAAATATAATCGTTAAGCTGTAGAGCTGCAAAAAAAGTACTTATTTTTAGTTTAACATTTTTAATAATTGCGCTCTATAAAATATACTCGTATGCTTGTGGAACTTATGTGAGTTCGAGAATGTTTACGCCCTACGGGTAGTCTTTGCCTTAGACTATCGCACACATTAATACATTTAACATCCCAGTATTATGAATTTTCGCAATTAATAACGTTTTACTTTGAAAAGTAAGTAAAAGTTACCTGGCATCATGTTGTTACATAATAATAACAATGAAATAAAATTTCGTTTTACTCCTCAATGAAAATAAATGTGTGTTATTTATATAGGAAAGAAAAATGGCTACAAAATGAAAGTGCCTTTCAGCCAACCTGAACAGTGGTCTCAAGGGTAAGACCATTTATGCATTCTCCGACAGCCGAGCTAGCTGCCCTTGGCTAGGGCACTTGGGTCGAATCGTATAACATTTAGACTGACCAAATATTATTACGATACGTTGCAAAGAATCCGCTTAGGAAAAGGTTCAGTTGTTTTGGGTACCTGGACAAATTGAGATAGATGATAACGAAACAGAGGATGCATTGGCTAGGAAACCTCGTGATACCCTATATCACACCGATCATAGCATATACTGGAACCTTACTGTGCGGCACCACTTACTACAATCCGTAATCTCATCAAGGATTGGAAACTTGTTAGATGCTTTGAACACTGGAATGCTCAAAGTGGACTTTGCCACTCTAGGACGCTGATCAGTCCGCAATTTGGGCGTCGCTCTGAGGTTCTCAAGTTTGGCAGGCTGGACTTGAAACTCCTGACGGATTTTCTTACAGGACATTGTGAATGGCGTCCACAGACTGTGTTCACACGCAACACAGACGGCGGAACACAACAATTAAAGTTTCAGATCTGCTTGTGTTCATTACGAAGCCAACAGATCAACAAACTGTAGACGGGATGGAGCACAACAGATCCTAAGGATCGCAGTGTCCTGCAAGAGTGCCTGGACAGAATGAAAATAATAATAAAAAAGCAAAATAAGTGACGGCACCAAAATATTTTCAATTATATGAAATTCACACTTTATATTTACTTATTATAAGAAATTTATAATAATGTGACATCTGATCTCCTTAATATTTACAAGACCTATATCTGTCCCAAAATGGAATTCAACTCTCATGTATGGGCCGGTGCTTCAAAGTCTATTTTGAAGCTTCTCGACCACGTACAGGAGAGGGCGAAGATGCACATCAATGACGGTAGGGTAGCCAACTCTATCGATTCATTGGAGCACCGTCGCAATGTGGCGTGTGTTTCATTGTTCTATCGGTACTATAACGGAATATGTTCTAACGAAATTAAGGAATTAATTCCCAAAAATCATATATTTTTACGTAGTACTCGTATTTCTCGTAGGGCGCATCCTTTTGTAGTTGATTGTCCAGTAAATTGCACAACGCATTATAGGGAGAATTCGTTCTTTGATCGCACTGTTCGTTTGTGGAATAATCTTCCAGCGAAAGTATTTCCTGCCACTTACGGCATGATTAAATTTAAATCTAACGTCCATAAGCACTAGTCCCTCTGCTCTCCTTCCAATAACCTATTTTCCTAGTACCAGCACAATGCACTGCATGAGTAGGGGCCATCCCCTGGGTGCTGGTCTTATAAAAAAAAAAATTATTAAAATACATATTTTAACTATGTATTTAAAATAAGGAAATATTTTCATAAAAACAAGAAAAACAATTTTTTAATTGAAAGTAGAATGTTTAAAACAACACTGCAACGCATAAGTGCAAGAAAAAAACAGCAAGAAGTATCAAATAAATCATACACTTTTGGTCACATCAAATAAGCTTAAATAGCAGTTGAAACTCACTTTCTATGATGTCGTTTCTTTCCTTTCTTGTCTTCAATTAAATATAAAATTCATATATAATTAACATACTTCTCTTTTTCTTTTGAATATGTTAAAAAGTTTCTCTACAAAGTAACCAACAATTAATTTAACAAAAAATAAACAAATAAATCAAAAACAACTCTAATAATTTATTAGTTTCAGCACAATTATAATAGAAAATTACTAAAGAAAAATGTAAACACTATCACCTTAAATTAAAAGAGAGAGAGAGAGAGAGAGAGATACGAAATTATAATTAACCTTCAAAGAGAATTTTGTTATACAAAAAGAGCAAAAGTATAAAGCCACAGAGGTAGGTTACAAATAAATAACAGAAAAATTTTATTTAATAACAAACTTAAAAAGTTGTATTCTCTAAACAACACGTTACGGCTTTGAATAAAACTAACGAACGAACACTACTGATGCTTATAACATACTATAAAGATATTAGCGACTATTATGACGACGACTTAAATTGAATAGACGTGTCTGGTGTTTTCAAAATCTCTCATCGTCCTCACCATCATCACCATCATCATCATTATATTATTGTTGTTAATGTTTAGAAAAATATACAGAAAAAAATTAACCACAATAATAAACTCAGACAAAACGGAGGCTTTTTTCAGCTGTCGTTCGCTTTAATAGACTTGTAACATTACAAGCAGCTATACGAAAAAAAAAAACAACAACAACAACAGCAGCAGCAGATAAACAATAGATACGCAAATGCAAATATTACATGAATCTTTAAAATATTTGACGCACCACACATCATTAAATAATCATTATCAACATCAGGTAACTAAAAAAAAATAAGCTTTAATGGAAATACTCTTTAGCTTTTAAACTTTATTCACTACACTGTATAAATAAAACTTATAAAATTTATTTTAACAAAAAAAATCGAAAAACAAAACAAAAATACTTTTGACTTTGACAAACAAACACAAAACCGATGTTTAAACGTTAAACGTAGCACTCGTACTATGAGAATTTATACCAATTGCTTAAAAGCGTTAAGTCTTTGGCTGAAATGATGTTGAGTTGATGATATTCATTGTTGTTTAACTTGGTTGGCTAGTTGGTATGCTTTGGTTTTGACGATGGATCATTGGTGTTAGATAGAGGGTTAGTTAGACATGCATAAATACGAGTAAAAACAACAGACAAGCGAACAGATAAAACGATTGATGATTATATGAATAATAATGATGGAAAGAGAGACATTCTATGTCGTACGAGAAAAGGGTAAAATAAGCTTCACCAAAAAAAAATGACTGTGGAACGATTCATATTTATAATGCTCTTGCAGATATTATATGTAATTCGAAATTATAGCATAACCACATTGAATTTTTATCGAATGTATTTCAATAGCATTCTTAATACTACGTGGATGACATCCAATTCTCCTTCGATACAGTACAAAGTACCATCAAATCTCGAAAGCCGCAAAAAATACTATTGAAGGAGAGAAATATGGAACGGAAGGAAGAGATGGAAGAGACTTAATATCAAAGAGAAGAGCCTGTAAAGCAAACCTTAAAAATCCTATTAAACGGAACCAAAAAAGGAGACTTCTAGACAAAGATGTCAAGAGGAGCGCTCACAGGGATAAATGCCATTTAGTTGATGATATTGCTAAAGAAGCCTAAACAGCTTCTGTGTTCCTGTGCATAATAACGAAACAAGCAGAATACAAGAATTTTACCTCCAGCAAACTACTTAAAAACACGAAGAGATCGTAACAACGTAACATCGTAACTCTAGGATAGGTTAGATTAGGTGGTGGACAGTTCTTGTAGGATAAGGTTCCACTTGGGCGCATTATGAAACTACAAGAGTTAGAGCTAACGCAGGGTTAATAAAGTCTCCATAAGAAACCATTAAAAAGAAGTAATGTAAACAAACGACTGATAGACGCACTGGTAATGACATACGCAAAGAGTAAGCCAGTTGCCGCACTAGGCAACGACCACATCAACAGTCGAATAGCGCTCGCCGCTACATCTAACATTCATGCAATTAAATCTTAAATGTATAAAAACAGAAGCAGCACTAAGTGGTCTAAGCATTAACTTCCCGCAAACTAAACAGACCACAAAAACAAAGTTCCTTCTACCTGGACATAATAACAATAAGAGAAGGCTTGAAAGAAGATGTTGAAAGCCGTGTTAACAAGTCGAGACAAGCGCACCGAAGTTACCGCCCTTAACATTTACGGTAAATCTGTTGCACTATATTCTAGAACGAATGTCTATGGAATGAGACTGGACAGTCACCAATTGATTGGGCATGCAATGATAAGACTTCAAGGTGCACCCGATCCATTCATGGGTGTCGACAACTAGATACCGAGTCAGCCAGAGTTAACAAAGCGTAAAACGAGTTGAAGATCAAAGACAAGAATAGAATTCAATTGTTAAAGCTCTATGCTCCTTATAGGAACTAAGGAAATTTATATATGTATATATACCATATGTATATGCATATATTTAATCATAAAAATTGACTGATATGGAAACCATTACATTGGCTTCACACAGCAATAACAATACTTTAACATTAGATCCAAGCACATTCTTGCAGAAGTTCTGGCATATCAAAAATAAAAAAAATCTAGAAAAATATTCCCATAAAATTTATAAGCCAATATTCACAGAATAAAATTTCCCTATAATTAAAAGAAGTACATGGGATGCCATCACCTGAATTTGTCTCTTTTTTTCATCTTTATGCCTGTTCTGCTGCCACTTAAATGCTATATTTTATTTAATTTATTTGAAGTGTATCCTTATTCCTTTTTCTAAATTAACCCGTAAAATATTATAAGTATCATCTTTATGTATATCTTTCTTTAAATTAATAATTTTGTAGATGTTAACAGAAGTTGTTTTATACAAACATACATATTGTTTAATAATATTTCCAGTTGAAAACATTTTTTTTTTCTGTTAATTATCATATTTTTCAGCGTTTTGACACACTGTTAACTGAAAATTTCAATATGAAACAAAATACAGTGTGTTGTATAGAGCGAGCGTGTTTTTGTTTTTTTTTTTTTATGTTGATTGTTTCTTTTTTAATAATTTGCTGTTTTTGTTGTTTTAGCATTATTTTTTTAAGGGAACGTCGCTAACTCAGCACAATTTGTTTGAGCTCAACAGTTGGCTCAATGCTTTCAGTTTCATTTTAAACTTCGCAGGTGTTGTTTCGCAAAAGCGGTTGAAATATAAAAATAAAATCTTAAATGTACATTAAAAAAACTGCTAACGTAAACTAAAAAACAAAAATATATTGAATATACAAAAATAAAAAAGCAAAATATAAAAGTCTTTAAAAAAAATAAATATATAAAAAACAAAAAATGTGAGAGAAAAAATAGTTTTGTTTTTCTTTATTTTAATTTTAAGCATATTTTTAATTTAAGCAACGTTAACTAACAAATGCGTGCTTAAAATATTTTCAGAAAGCATAACAAAACAAGAAAAATTCTGTACGTCTTAAGAAAAGTGCTTGTGTTTTAAGTCTTTTGTTTTTTACTCTTGTACTTTAAAGCCAGGCATTCCTTTCAATTTTATGCAAATAAACAAATAATACATATGGACAGATATACTATACAACAAATAATAAAAAATAAAACAAAAAAAAAAACGTAAAGAAACGAAAAACTGGATAATAAAAATAAGAAAAATTGTTATGCAAATATTTGTTTACATTGCGTGTAATAATTCAAGTGCAAAATACACATTTACAAGCATATGTGACTACAAAAACAAAAAATTTTTTAAATAAAAAATAGATAAAGAAATTTAACAAATATTCCAATTCACATATTGTGATTATTTATCATCATCATTGTTGTCGTCATTGTCGTCATCCTTTTATAACATTAAATGGCACGTGCTTTGCTCAAGTTATTTTATTGCATTCGATAAAAGAAAATAATATTTTTATTTTTCATATATGGAAATACAAATAAATACTGGCAAATGGGAAACTATCAAAGTTTTTTGCCATTTAACTACTTAAAAAAATGCGAAAAAAAAATTATTTTTATATTTTAACATGTCTTATGGTTATCTTCTCTTGTCTTAAAGGAAATTAAAAAAACATATTATAATAATAAATAAGTGCTCAGCTATGCACATGTAAAAATATTTAAAAAAATATATAATAAAAAATCAATAAAAAATTCTTACTAAAAAACACACCAAAAAAGGCCAATAAAATACTAGATTTTTTAATATTTATTTAGTTTTTGTTTACATCAAAGGCGGGTATTAGTGGATTTATTCGTTGACTCAACACTCAGACCTTAAACGTTTCGTTATTATTAGCAAAACGTAAAAGGCAAGTATTTATAAACAATTATTTTTTTTTAGTTATTATTTGCTATTTATTTATTTATTTATTTATGTTTTTTTTTTTTTTTTTTTTTGATGACATTTAAAAATTGAAGATGCGCATTTTTATGGTTAAATACCAAATGTTAAATAGTAGAATTAGGAAATTTTATTTAAAGCAGAATATAATGTGTATGTTTGTGTATGTGTTTGGGAACCGAATAAAATGTGTAAACGTTGCACCAAGATAAAAGTTGTATGTGATCTTTTTTATTTAAATTAATTTTTTCACAAAATTTTTGTTTTTTTTTTTCGTTTTATTGTTTTTGCAAAAATTTTCCATATCCAATAGTATAACACGCAATTTGCAAAAATTTTGTAGAATATTCTGGTCTAGAATATAGGTCTTAACATACCAAATATGCACTAAAAATTGTTCCATTTATCGATAGAATACATTATTTTGTTCTAAATTAATAATTGAAATTATTTGCGAATTAAACTACAATCATACAACTTTAAGAAGATTTATCAAAGTATATTTAACAATTTTCCTTATATCCAACTACTAATTCCAGTATTTTATTTAATAATTGTAAAACTTTTTGTAGGTATCGTCCTTAAGACAAAAGAAGCATATGAAAAGAAAATAATACAGTTTTAAAACAAATGCCAAATTAGTTATTGCAGTCTTGCAAATAGTTTAAAAAATAGTATAAGGCCTTGATTTTTTTTTTTTTTTTTTGTTAAATTTTAATAATTTCTTGCATACTATATACGAGTAGTTATATATTTAAATATTTTTTATTATTTAGCATTCATGTTTAACAAATGTTTAATTCGAGTACATAATGAATTATATTAATGAATTATCTATCATATTCAAGTGTTATTTGTTTTGATTTGATTTTTAATATCTTTATAAGATTTGAATGCTCCTTTTTTCAATTCTATATTCATATGAGCATTCAAAAGTCTGTGTTAATCAAAATTAAATAAATATTTATATGATTTATAATTTGTAATAATAATTTTTAAATCAATATTTATTTATTTTTGTATTTTTCTTTCTTTTGCTAAATATTCATATATACACAAATAATTATTAAATCAATATACATAGTCTGTTTATATTTGAGTACGTATTTATTTGAGTACGTATTTATTTTAAAGAGTAAACTTTATTTCTCGTCTGTATATTATGAATTAGCAATATTTAATTATTTTTTTTAATATTTGTGAGCTTTTTATTTTGTTATTCATTAATGTTGATCATTAAGTGTTGATATCCTCACAAAATGAGAGTAAATATTACTATTTCATATATCTCACTCACCTCACATTCTTTTTACTTTTTAAATAATAATTAAAATTTACTTATTATGATTATAATGACGATTGCAATTTTTTGAGAACTTCTATTTCAAATTCTACTATATAGTTCGTATAAAATATTTTGATTTTCAAACAGGTGGTGTTACTGGTTCTTTCTATAAAATAAAATTGTAATTAAAAAAAAAAAAATTAAGTCATTATAAATAAGAAATGATTTCATTGTTTTATTGTATCAAGATTTTATTGAAGCCAAATACATACAGTGGTTGAGTTAAAAAAATAGTAGTTAAATGAATTTCTTATTTTTTGTATTCGAAGAATTAATTAAATTAAGCAAAAAGTTGTTCATGGTATAGTTTCAAAAGAGATTCGTAAAATAATTTCTTTAAATTAATGTAAAAAGTATTGAATTAACTAAATTTTGAAATTTAGAGCAACTAGTATAATTAGTGAAATATTCTTCACGTACTTGGTAATCTTATTAAACCATTTAAAACTCAATATATGTATAAAAAATCACCAAAATGTATTTGAATTTTAAATACATTTCATTTTAATGAAAATACTTAAAAGTGGTATTTTTTTAATAAATAACGAGCACTATTCGTAAAAATTATCTATTACTCAGTCTGCGATGTACCTCTTAGTTTCTTTGGCACTTAAAATCTATTGACGCCGACTTAAAATAAATGAAAATTCAACGATAACAAAATCTGCGCTATAGAGTGTTTCGACAATTTTAATTATCAAAATATATAGCCAATTTTGTGCGTTCAAATAAACAAATAGTGAATTTCCCAGATTTTGTGAATTAGTAAGTTTTTGACCAATTCATTCAAAACCATTCTATATTCAACCATCATACAATGACAATTAACGTTATACATATACCATGACAGTAAAAGTGATTATGAATGCAAACTCGATATTCGATATTTTTTACAAAATTTCACAATCATTATTTATAAGGTTATTACAACAGTTTATCACTTCCAAACAAATTACATGAAGACTTTTTTATTGGCAATACTTTTTATTTATCTCTAAAGACACACAAACTATCGCATTTAGAAAATGAATCTTAATTGTCCGATATTATTAGAAGTCATAAAAATTAGCATCTCTTCACATGTTAACTAATTTAAGATATAAATTATTTCACATTTAACTATATCACAGACTAAATAGCATTAATTTTTTGGTTCTAAAATGAGAAAAATTTCATTAATATAACGCATATAAAATCAAGTTATACATACTACAACTATATACAAAAAAGCCGTTTACCTTAGCATTCATTTTTTTAAGATACGCTGATTGAATTATTTAAAAGCATAATTAATTCTTAAAAAGTAACTTCAAAATAAAAAATAAACCTTCCTTAAATGAAAAAAGACCCTACAATAATCAACTTATTACTTATCTTATACTCGTAAAAACAAATCAACAAATTTGTAAAAATTTAACAATAATTATACACACCACAAACAACGTTTATAAACAGCATATGAAGTATTAAAAGCCAAAATAAATAAGAAAAACCGAAAGCTTAAGAATAATTCAAAGCAAAATGCCAATAAAAAAAAAAGATTTATCTATGACACCTGATCAAGCCAATTTGATGTGGCCAGTTAATATTTAACAGAAACAAGAAATAAGAAACAAAACAACTATAAATACACAGTCAAAATAGCATCATAGTATCAACAATAATAGTTTGAGTTGCAGTTACCACTGCCGGCTACTAAATAATGGAGCTAAGGCGGCTGCTGTCACGTCAGTAATTCAAACCAAAGTAAATCTCACATAAATAAACACCACCAACAGAGTTTAGTACATAGACTGCGCTTAATACCCAATGAACTCTCGTAGTTAATAGTTTATAAAGTTGTTATTATTATATATTTTTAAGAGCCGGCTTTTGCATTTTATGCATTGACCTTGCATTTTATACAATATAAAATGAAAAAATATATATATAATTTTTCTTTTTTCTTAATACACATGTCTCTTAAAAGCTATAAAAAGAAAAAATATGTGTATGCAAGAGGGCAAAAAAATTACATACAAATGTGGTTTGAAATAGATTGTAAGTAAAAATATTTAAATAATTTAAACACTTTCATAAAAAATAAATCGAACGGAGTCGACAATTAAAGGGCCTTTTTATTATGGCAAATGAATAGTTTGTATTACAGTGGTTATAGTTTCAACATTTTGTTGAATTCTTAATAATAATTTAAATTTTTATTTATATTTTTAAATATGTATATGATTGCCTACGAACTCTGTTTTTTCTTTCTAATATAATAAATACTTCTTTTGCAAATAAAATCTTTTCAAAACTATTTTGGGAAGCATTTTATAGTTGCTCATTACAGCTTTGTGGTGCAACTTAACTTTCGACCTTAAAATTATAGATAAACTTGCATAAGCCTAGCAAATGTAAAACAGTTTCGATTTCCTTACATTTTACTTTCGTACGTATGTAAAAGATAAAAGTTGGCGTCTAAATTATTTAAAATGTTTAACAAGAAAACAAAACAAAAAACTCTTGTGAAATATTTTCATAAACCGGCTGTAAATCAAACAAATGAAATGCAGTTTAACGAATAAAACAATATTTCGATTAATTATATTAAAAATATAATATTATGATTTTTTTTTTTTTAAATTGTCTTGCAATTTTCTAAACAACAAAAAAAGCAATTTCACTATTTTGCAATTTACAATAAAATTACTATTTTTTGAAGTGCAAGGCGAAAAATTTGACACATTGTTTATAATGCGTGTGTATTTAATGAGCACTTTGCAAGTTTATTTTGAAATAAAACAATAATGAAAAAATTAAACAAGTATATAATTATTATAATGTATGATATTAGTAATAGACAAAGAAAATTAAATTCTACATTGTAAAGCGTTAAAATCAATTTATTTTGATTTGTTTTAGGCAAATTGATCAAAATAAATGTAGTAACTATTGAGAATATTAAATTAATTAAAAAATAATCGAAATTAAGTGTTAAACTTCTTTTTATGAAAAGAATTTTTAAAATAAAGTTATACACAGAGTAATGAATAGTTTTAATTCAGATTTTAATATATTCCATTTATACAAACTAGGGTTCCCTCTTTATGAGCAATTCTAGATTTTATTTGTATCAAATTAAGAGAAATCATAGAGATGTTTGAAAACCAAGGATCAAATTTCGTGAGACTTTTTTCATAAAATTTTGCTATAATTGCAACAAATTAAAATTAACTGAGGTTCTCGAGAAAGCTGTGAGCGCCAAAATAAAGTATACAACCTTGTTATCTAGAATTTAGTAATTATTTAAATTTTTTAAATTCTATTTAAAGCTTTACCAAGTTCTTAAAAAACAACGACAAAATTATTTCAACAACTAAAGTTATACAACTAAAAACCAGTATAAATTCTAGATAATAAGGTTGTACACTTTATTTTGACGCTCACAGCATATTCAAGAACCTCAGTTAATTTTTATCTAGAATTATCTAGAATTTAGTAATTATTTAAATATTTAAAATTCTATTTAAAGCTTTACCAAGTTCTTAAAAAACAACGACAAAATTATTTCAACAACTAAAGTTATACAACTAAAAACCAGTATAAATTCTAGATAATAAGGTTGTACACCAATAAAATAAAATCTAGAATTGCTCCTAACTAGGGAACCCTTAATAAGTTACCATCACTGCCTACCTAAAACCTAATTTTTGTTTACAGAATAGAAGTAATATTCGACAACTAGAAAAAATTTATGATATTATTGTATGAATTTAATTTTCCTTATATACGTATGATATTCCTGATATTCGAAAATATTTTTGTATGTATTTAATTTTTCTGAAATAAGTAATTTTTTCTAAAAGGTATTAATTTTTCACAAATTTACAACATTTACGTACTAATTGAAATGATGTGGTAGTTTTAGTAAAAAAAAAAAACAATTTGCAAAAGCAAATTTAATATAATTTTATATACATTTATAAAAAATGTCACTTTGTTGCTGTTGCATCTTTAACAAAATCTATTTTATATTTCTTGACATTGAAATTTTATTATTATAACAAAATTCTGACAACTTTATTTATTAGCACTTAATGGATATGTTGATGTGAAATTTGTAATTAAAAATCCATAACTTGTTGGCTTCTTATTATACATATGCATACACACGTACGTATCGTCTTATACTTGTTTCATTTGTCAATATTAGTTACATGTCAATATTATTTAGTTTCTAATTGATTTAGATTTTTAAAAATTTAAATCAAAGATGTCATTTATATTATTTTTTATAAGGTTAAATTAAGATTCAAATAAAAATTAGTATTGATATTCCTTACTTTGTGATGTCTCTTTAGTTTGATATTCTTGCCAAAATAAACAAAAAACTCAAACCAATAATCAATGATACAAATAAAGGGTGGACAAGTTTGAGGTTAGAAAGTAAATTGGCTTAAAAACACATTTTTTTTGACAAATTCAGTTTTATTCATATTAATATAAAATGTAAATATGAGAATTAATAATGGAATATGATGTCGGACAAATGTTCACCTCTAGCACGTCGGCAGACGTTCGCTATAAAAAAATAGCGAAATATATAAAACGCTATATATATAAAATAGCAGTACTTTTAATTATAAGCTAACGGATGTTGGTATATGATAATATGATTTTTAATAAGTGATAATGTTAGTTGTATAATTTTTGTTAAAATATACAAATATAGTATTATTAAGAATTTTAAATTTCATTAACTAAAATCTAAAATTCTACCGCCTTAAAAAGGCCAATTAGGAACTTAGAGTATTCATATTTAATATAAATAAATCAATTTAATTAATAGCCAACTGAAATGCTCAATCAATAAAAATTTTGTTTCTAACATGTAAACATTAATTAACCACATTATATCGATAAACTCGATAACCTTCACTACTTCTTCTATATACGTTACTTTTTTTCTTTGTAATTTATTTAAGTAAATTTAGTTTTTTATAATTTATGCATTAACATTTTTTAACAAAGATGCTATTTGAAATATAAACCAAGAGGAGTAACAATCTATAAATCATTTAAGGGAAAAATACTACGAAATAGAGTTAAAAAAAAAAACATAATTTACTGCATGTTTTGTAAAAATTTTAAATATTTGACAAAAAATTTTCTCGTAAGTAAATTTAATAATAAACGATGTAAAGTCAAGATAACAAAGTTTAATTATAAGAAAAAATAAAAAATATTGTACATATGTATATACATACGTATGTACATATGTACATACATATTTTTTTCGTCATAACTTTTAAATGTCACACACTTTTAAAAATCTATTTTTTTTACTTAGCGCAATAATGACACAAAATAATAACATCACTTAATAGCTTTTTAATAGTGTGTCAGGAGAATATAAATTGTTACTAATTAATGATTAATTACTTTTAAAAATTATTATGTGACAATTTGTCACACAAATCGCACTTGTGCAACACACCAAAATTAAGAAAAGAAAAACAAATTGACATCTTACATATTAAGAATATATACATAAAAATGCCGTTTAAAGTAATTATTACGATACTTTCGTTAAACATTATGCGTTTACCTAATTTGCATTGATAAAGCGATATAACGATTTTCTGCTGCTACCAAAAATTATGCCATTCAAAAATTATGTCACTACTAATTACAACAATAATAAAGAAATGCTATGATACATGCTATAATATATCAAAGATATTACAAATTTAAACAGTATGGTATTCGCTTCTATTGATTGAAAATTAAATACGATAATAAAATAATATTTACATTTTCATCTTAAAATTATATATAAATAGTTCAAGCTTTGGTGTTTATACTTCCTGAAAATTATTAGCAATTTACAAAACTTATTAACATACATACATATATACATTATAATCATATTGCAGGCAAAATTTAAAAAAAAAAACTATTTTTTTATGTTAATAAAAACGACTCAAATAGAACAACCTACATGATAATTAAACTGATGTTAATTCATTAATATAGGTATGGAGCTAGCCAGAGCATCTGGAATAAAAGTTTGTAGTCAAATTATTAGATCTAGAGACAACAAGATCTATGATTATATCAGTTTCAATAACTTATTTTGTGCGGTTTGAAATTTCCTGACATGACAAGTAGTACTTTTACTCCACATAGGAGCTGCATAAAATATTACTGCCCGGAAAATTGTTTGAATATTAGTCTTTTATTACCAATACTTAGAGCAGAGTTCCGATTTTTGAGAGGTTAAAGTATACGGGTGAGAATATTCACCTTGTTTATTATATATTGCACATGCTCATTAAATTTCATTTTCGGATCAAGTATTATTCCCAAATATTTTACCATATGCTCCCATAGGACTTCTTTGTTTAGGAAAATAATGTTTCTTTGAGGAGTATAGCACGACTTTCTTTTTTCGGTAAAACATATTGCCCATGTTTTATCAGCGTTTAGAGCTATCATCCAGTTATTGAAAAAACTTGGCAATCGGAGAGTATGTCCGAACATAATACAGCTGTATCGTCTGCGAACACAGACTTGGTACACTTTCGCGTTGAGGTAAGTCCGACGTATACAGGTTGAATAAAATAGGAGATAATCAAGAACCTTGCGGACACCCAGCAGGTATACTGAAAGTTCATATTATATTAAGTTTATATTATATTATTATTTATATTAACTTTAAATGAGCATATAGAGAGAAAGCTATCGATTAATTTAATAAGAAAAATGGGGATATTAAAATGTATCATTTTATAAATAAGACCATCGTGCCATACAGAATAAAAGGCAGCTTTGATAATTTATAAGATTTAAATAAGCCATTGTTATAAATATTATCTGCACTTCAGTCCCTACAATTTTTATTTGTTTAAATGTGGATGCATATAGTATACTGATTACCAAATATGTTATTAGCCTTTTTGCTACAAGTTTTCATCAAATGATTAAAAAATCAAATTTTTTATATCTGCGGCTGATAATGCAATCTTCAAAAACAGGGCGCAAAACATTGAGTGTAGCTTCGGCTGTGTGGCACGTAGCGCCATCCTGTTGAAACCAAATGTTGCTAATATCCTCCTCTTCAATTTTTGTGAACAAAAATTCGTTCAACATGGCCCGATAACGATCGCCATTGACTGTAACGGCCACTCCTTGCTGATTTTCGAAGAAAAATGGCCCAATTATGCCTCTGGACCAAAATCCGCACCAAACAGTGACTCGTCTTGGGTGTATCAACTTTTCTGTGCCCCAAATGCGACAATTTTGCTTGTTTACATACCCGCCAAGATCAAAATGAGCTTCATCTGAAAAGATGAAGCCCAGATTCCCAGCGTTGTTCAAGCGTATACACAACCATATTCGTTCAGCGGAAGGATAAAACTAATTATCTGTCAAATCAGACATGAGCTAAGTGTTACCATTCACGAAATAAGCACTAGTTGAAAAAAAACGTTAGATGGCGGACCCTATATTATGTTAAAATTATAAAAAAAATCCTTATCTTGCTCTTCATTTTAAATTTCCATTAATACATTATGGTTAAAATTTACTTTCAAATTTTTTGAAATTTTTTCATAACAGTCTATTCTTTTAAGTCTACACAAAGATGTATGAAAAAGTTAATAGAAAAATATTAAATTATTAAAAATATTAAAATATTTATGAAAATTCAAATAACCTAAATATGAAAGTGAAATTGCAAAATTAAAAAGCAGTGGTTAAAATCTAACAAACGTACAGAGAAATATGAATATTTTAGCCTTTCCAGTTTAAGACTAAGTAGGTAGAGAAAAACACCTACAAAAAACAACGTACATACATATGTATATCAGCTTGCAGCTTGTTTACTTTGTAAATAAAATGTCATTCATTTCTTTTATTGCAGTCAATTTATTCAAGTGGAGAGTAAAGGATGTCAAAGTAAAAGAAATTTTAAACGAGTATAAGCACAAGTCGTATATTTGGAAGATAAAAATAAAAACAAAATGATTTTAAAAAATCTTTTAATGCTTGGTACACTGCTATGGGGAAGTTTAGTAGTAACAGCCTATTCCGAATATGATGATGAAGGAAGCAACATTCAAGCACAAAATACACAGGTTAGTGCTGCTGATATTGCACTTTCAAATGAAGAAATCTATAATCCTGCCCAATTGCAACAAGAAATAGAGTCCAATGTGAGAAGGACCGAGAGACTTATTAATATGGATATCGACATGGATATAGATTATAAAACTGAAATTCCTGACAAAAATGTGCGCAATATATCAGAAAATAAATTATCTAATGAATACACTTCTTTAGAACATGAAGATGACCAAAAAGTTGGTGTAACTGAAGCAGAAGTGGAATATGAAAATAACAATTATAAACAAAGTACCGAACAGAACTCATTGATATTGAACAAGAATCAGGAATATGAAACTGAAAGTCCTTTAAGTAAAAATGTAAGAATGGGTAGATTATTTACTTCAACTACTACAGTGCCACAGTATATAAATAAATTGCATGAAGATAAACCGATTGTATTAGCGAAAGATTTAAATGTTTCAAATTCCGATTACGTCGAAGAGGACGATGAAACATTACTTTTAAAGAATCATAAAACCACAATAGGATTCAATAAACACTTGGACAATTCTAGTGAAGAAAATGATGAAATTGTGCCTTTAGCTATGAAATACTATGATGATATACCTCCAGAAAATGCATCTTCAGCTCGTCACATTGAAGAAGTCAATTCAGAGGATTACTATGAAGAAGAATATCACGATCAAGATTTAACAAGAAAGACATCTAGCACCACCACCTTGCAAACTCCCGATAATAATATTTTACGTAGTTTATTTGGTGGTTTCACTACACCCACAGCAACGCCTCTAATAACAACATTAACCGATAATAATCCCGCAATTGGACTGTTTACTACGTTAGCACCACTGCCAGCACCACCTCAATTACAAACACAAATTATGACAGGTATAACAACATCACGTATTGCAAGTGCTGCTGCAGCTGCTTCTGCTGCTGTTCCTAATGACAAAAGAGGTAAACAAATACCCATTATTAGCACTATTCCAATTGTAACAACAACAACAACAACCACAACTAGTAGACGGCGCCTTTTACCACATGAGCAATTACGCAACTACATTGAAGATGCCTATATACGCATGCCTCTCGCTGTCATTGTTGATCCATCGGTAGAATCTTTAGAAAAAACGAAAGCATTATGGAATGATGCCATGCGTACAGATTTAAATATAAAAATTGTTTTAGTAACACTAAATGAATCCGGTAAGTATTCAAGTTTTGTTCACTTTTTTTTTAAGTTTTCAAACCTCTCACATATTTCACGTTAAACTTTTTTTTCATTTTCACAAAATTCACCGTTATAGTCTTAAACTTATAATTTAATATTTGTTTAATTTTATTTGCTTTTATTATCTCTCATCTTTTTAGAAGAAACACCAGCTGCTTTTAATTTCAATAATACTCGCCAATTTTTAACCGGTTTAAATAGTATTAAGGAACAACATAGTGGAGATGCCTTTAGAGGTATATCACATGCAGCCGAACTAGTGCCCTATGACAGCGCAGTATTTTTGTCAACAGCCCAATTAGCTAAACATACAGATCAAGTGCAAGATTCAGCAATTACGCTGCTGAAAAAAAGGACAAGGGTTTGTAGATATTTCTTTAATTATGTAATTTAAATACTACGAATTCTAACATCTGACTTGAGCAATGTTTGTTCTATTTTCATGGTTATCATAGTTATTAGTCATTTGTAGAAATGTATGTTATCAGAAAATCATATTTTCGTTTTCAATTTATTTTAAATTTTTATAGCTTTATCTAATTTGGTTTGGTGAACGCTCTTTAAGTGAAAATGAGACTCAGGATTCAGTTGGCGGCATTTTGGGAGAAGTCGCTATAAGATCAGGTGGTGAAATTTTGCACATAGTGGGAAGTGAGAATTCACAAGAATTGGAAGGCAGTACGGTAAGTGTTTATTTTAATTGGACACGGTAATCTGATATTGATTTGAAAGTAAAAACAAATTTATTATTCACACAAATAACTAAAAAATTCACAGATACTATTAAAAATAAAAAACTTGTCTTTTTATAAAGTGAACGTACATATGTATATATGTATGTCTGTATGTACATATACATATGTATAAGCAATTTTACCATTATTATTATAGTTAAAGTTATTTCGCTACCTCCATCTACTTCTCTTAAAAACGCACAAAAAATAACACAAAAGGCAACAGTTTGAAACTATTAGTTACAAAATGACGAGAAATGATACATTTAAGAAACTGTGTAATTTGAAATTTTTATATGAAAGTAAAACATATCACATTATACACATACATACATATATATATCTATTATTTATTCATTTGCACAAAATAAAAATATGTAATAGAAAGCAAAAATTATTGTCATATAAATACATATACAAATATGTTACATTATTTACATTTTTTATATACATATGTACGATACATACATATGTATATTATTGTACAAAATATACATTATGTCGGTATTATCAGAAATTGCAAAGAAAGTATTTATTGGAAGTGCTTTTTTAGCATACTTAAAATTGATTATTATTTAAATTGCTTTCATAATTGTTTTTTTACAGCTAACTTTAATGGCCGATGCTTTACGTGGTTCTCAAGAAGTCGATGTACTTGTAGATACTACTTTATCTAGTTTACATGTAAAAATCGATAAACTTATGAGAAGGGCAGTATTGGAAACGCCCAATGGCGGTTAGTTATCGAAATTACACTATTATGTTTTCTTCTAACATTTAAAGCACAATTTTATGTATTTCCTTAAGGGTCAACAAGCAAATCAAAATTACTAACAATGGGTTATTAAAAACAAATAAACAAACAAACAATACTTTTTGTAATATTAAAGGTTTACTTAATTTTCATAAGCTTAAAAGCTTTAATCAACCTATAGCTTACTAATAAAATACTAACATTATAATTTATTTTATTAAACTTTATAACAAAATAAAAATAAGTTTAAAAGAGCATTTACGCTTAATTATAAAAAAATTGAGTCGTGTGCATAATATTAAAAACCTTTTTTTGAACATATCGCTCAAAAGACATGATTTTTAGTTAAGTATTCAAAAATATGCGGGATAATGTAATCTATATTGTGTACAAAATTCTTTATAATTCGTATAAAATTTAAAGCACAGGAACAAGAAATTGAATATTAAAAACAGCTTCCCGTTTTTTTTTTTTTTTGAGTTATAACACTATTGTAATAACAATAACAAATATATCATCTCTCAATAAATTAGTTAATTAAAGAAGATAAGCCAGATACTTAAAACCGTTGCTTCAAATGAAAATGCTCTCTTAACAGAAAGAAATGATGGGACCAAATTTGTAAATCACTTAGGTGATGCGTTGCGTTGTTAATATGAAAATTATTGTTGTAGCAAAAACAAATTGTACAGAAATAACGCCACGATTTGCAAAATAAGCCTCCATGTATTTTACTTATATATAAACAAACTTATCCGGGCCAGTTTAATGAAAAATTTTCTTTTTTTAAGTTATAATTTACGTCTAGTATATTTTTTATTACCATTTTTTTAGCATTTAACAATGTTGATTCAATACTGTTGATTCAATATATTAAATATTGTTAGTGTTACTTTGAAACAAAACTTGTAAATATATAACAATTCTCATAATTTTTGTTCTGTTTATTACTTATTTTCAACTAGAAGTAAGATTAGCATTTAAAATCTCTTAAGTCTAGTTTAATTGTAGTACAAACATAAAAATATGAATATACATACTTACATACATACATATTTTATAAATATATATGATAAGTTTATAAGATTTAAAAATATAACATAATAATTTTGTAAAATTGTTAAAATAAAAATAATTTTTAAATTAAGCCTAATTGTCCATTGTCTTTTTTATTGGTAAAATATGTAACAAACAAATCTGTGTTTTTGTATACGTCTCTGCATAACAAATATAATTTATGTCCTTGCACATTTTAGATTATGATGCACATTTTTGTGAAATAAAAAATGCTTTCTTTGTAAAAGGTAAGTAAACATCCTATTTAATTTGTCTGTTAAGCTTTTCGTAAAATACACATTAGTATAGTTAATATTAATATTATATGTATATAACTTCCTATTTATATTTACTTAGTTGTCTCAACTTGCTTGTCTCACAGAATCTTTAATTTTTTAAACATCCACTTTATACGACACAACGTTTTAATTGTAGTCCACGTCTGCATTATCCATAATAAGTCCAAAGTTTAACAACTTGTTTGTACTCTCCATAATAACTAATAAACAAATGACTAACTGTGCAAGATATTTTATGCGTATACATATGTATGTAAATTTATCAATTTATATAAAAGCTATTTAGTTATGCTTTAATCTGTTTGATAAGAATCATTTAAAAATGTTTTATATGTCGAAGAAATACTGCATGTATTTTTTATGGCAATGAAATGTAGGCTAAATTTTAAAATAACATTATTGTTTATTTTTTAATCAGCAACACACTTATAGGTCAAAACTCATATTTTAAAATCTAAATTCATAAAATATAATTGTAATATTTTTCCATACATACTCGTATGAGTGCTAAGTACGGGTCGATAAAGACGCATTTATGACGCATAATCATAATATTGATCATTTTTATTTAGTATGTGTATTTCCTTATCAATACTATATTTCATAGGGATAATGCTGTCAAAAAGTTATAAAGTTATTTTAAAATTGCATTAAACTCAATAAAATACAGCATACAGCGGGTGTGAATTTAAAGTTTGATTAATGTCTCAATATTTTCTGGCCGTTTGCCTTTGTTTTACTTTTTTACATTACCCAGCTTATAGGAAAACTAACGTCTTTTATAATTTTCGCTTGTAAGCAACATAAATTTAAATATCTAGCTGATTTAGAAAACACAACAATATTCATACCTGTAGAATTGTATGAAATTAAAATGATTTACTATTTACTGATTTATGTTTTATTTAAAATTATTTGACTTATTGAGACAAATTCACTAACGCATTTCAAGGATATTTGATATATCATAGTTTTTTAGTAGAACCCTTAAAGCTCGCAGATTAATATTCACAAATAGTCTGGCAATTCTGTACAACCTATGACAACAGAATGTTACTCATACTTTCTGTATTACCAAAACAAAAAAAAATTTCATTTTTAGGGTAGAATACATATTTATATAAATTTTAAATAACAAATACTGGTTAATTACCTTAATAATAAATTAAATATGAATATATGTATTTCGTAATAACTTATATTACACAGCTTTAGCAACACATTAGAATTATTTTGTATACATATGTGTATATGTATTATATACAGATTTTTCTTTGCAGTATTTTTGTAGCAATTTCAAAAGATTTCAATATTTTGCATTTTTTACTTTGTTTTAATTATTTTATTACTTTTTTAATTCACTTTAAATATTTTTAACTCGCTTAAACTATCGAGTGACTAGGAATAACAAATGTTTTTTTTACCTATTATTTATTGTTTTTGTTTGCGTTTTTTGACATTTGTTTTTTAGCATGTTTATGTATTTGACTTTAGTATCAGGCCTTTCAGTGTTTTTATTTTTACATTCACATACAAAATAACCAAATTTTCATTCACAATTCATGGACGAAGAACACAATATTCACAATATAAAAATTCTTAAAAACCGTTGTTTTTGATTATAGAAATAAATTTAAAAAAATTGGTCAAATTTAAAACACATCCATTATCTACGATCGATGATGACAACACGCGTTTAGATGCTTACGTTCCACTGACGAAATTACGCAAAGCCACTGTTTATAAATTGAAAGTGATACCAGAAGATCTAACCACGGAATATAGTGTTTTTATAAGAGGTGAACGAAAAGCGGATACATTTTTAGGTAAGTTTTTTTTTTTATTGTTTGCTCTTCAAAGTTTATTACTCAACTGGTGTTATTTTATAAATTATTTTATTTTATTTTATTTTATTAAATTCACATCAAATTGAAAATAATACACAAAATGTACCGAGATAAGAATAAAATACTGTGTTGTTGTATGCCAATATGAGAGATGATAACTTTATTAACCCTTGGACAAAAAATGTTTGCTTTGAATGAAGCTTGAATATGTACGTCATTTAATAAGTTGAATTGAAATCATTATTACAGTATTTTAATTTTTAAAATAGGAATTAATTTGAAAATCAAAGATAAAACAAAATTCTTTAGACTTAAAAGTTATAATTTATTATTTAGAAAATGTTTAAATAAATATTTGTCAAAAAGCTATCATTACCCACGAATGATAAAATAAAGTTTACAACTTGCGCATAGTATCCCGTTAGATAACGTAGCTTTTACTTTATGAGTTGCCAAGTTTGGTTTATGTGTAAAAATTTAAATTTCTTAGGAAAAATGTGTATATGTATTATGTACGAGTTGGCAACCCCGATTTTAAAATTATGTGAATATGACAGGGGAGCAATTTATTATTTCACTCCTCAAATTATTTGATAATAAAATTTTTTTTTATAAGTCTATTTATTTAGTGTGTATTTATTCAATAAAAATTATTAATGTTTGCAAAAATATTTAAAGACCATTAAAGCAAATATGATGTCAAAAAAATTGAAATCCTGAAATTTTTCAAAATATTAATAAACAAAAGGAGGAAATTAACAAAATGAAAATACAATAATGATATATATATATATATATATATATATATATATATATATATATATATATATATATTATTATTTTTGCTGTACATATACATATATAATTTTTTGGTTACCAAACAATTTGTAGAGCAAAAATAATAAATTGTCCTTCTGTTATGTGTATCTATAATAATAAATAGAAAACTAAAATTATTAACCAATAGGAATACACGTTTCATAACGTCGAATTTCCAACATACGCAGAAAGTTTGTTTTCTTGATGGCGTAATATTTATTGTATCACTCTTGACCATTACCTACCTACCTATCTACTTAAATACGTACAATTACTAAAACCAATCAACAATTTTAAAACATGTATATGTACATAAACTCACAGATTTATTTTTTGTACGCCATTATTGTGAATTTATGTGATACAAACAAATATTAACAAACACAAAATATTTTTATCAGAATAGTTATTGAAACTGACAAAAAGTTCGTATGTTTATAAGCTTGATATCGTAAAAACTATTTAAAACTTTGGAGAAATATTTTGAACTAAAAAATATAGACCAAATTTTAACTCGTTTGGCCGAGACATTTTTTTATAGCAGCGAAAAAGTAAGTTGACGATTCTTGGTATTTTTTTTTTTTTTGTGACCATTGTTGTTAGGGCATGCAAAATTTGATATTTGCAAAAAAAAAAATTAAAAACGTATAACCCATTAGGATTATATTAAACAATGGAAGGAACTTTATTTATCAAAAGTAAATAAAGGAAACATTAGTTTCAGAGGTTTTTAAATCCGGCTCCGAAAACGAAAACTGAAATTACAAAACGTTGCTGCTTGTCACCGTCTCGTTTCTACATTTACATTTACATACATTTTCGTTTCAGTTGGGGCATTGCGGCATAAAACAGACACAGGAATGAGGTTATTGTGTTGTATTTTTAGTTGTCATTATGAAGTCAATATTGGGCAATAAATACTGAATAAATACTAAATTAATGAGGCAAATCGATGTCGGGCATCAAAATAAATTTCATTATTTTGACAAAATCGATTGTTTTTTCCTGGTCGCACAAAGAAAATTTAATTTTTGTATTCATTTTTAAAATTGAATTTTTATCTTTATCTTGAATTTTAAAAGGGATTTTAATAAATACCGTACGAAGTTCAATAAGTTTTAACAACCCTGCGTACAATAAAATCACATATCAAAAAAAAAAAAAAATCCTTTCTGTTTTTAAAATTAAAAAACATAAAAGAACATTGCTACTTAGGAAACAAAATTATAATTAAACATGTAAATTCAGCACCGAAAACAACCGTTTACTATAACGAAATTTTTTCGGAGCAAATATATGGAATTTCGTTTTTGGCGATAATTACGATGTATGCAGTAATATTCCTTAAGAAAAGTATTAAAAATACAAGTCGCTCTCTATTTAAGCAAAATATGCTTAACTGAGTAAATGCAGTTTCTTCCTTATTATTTCCTCTCTCATTTTAGTTTTTGAATTTGATACTTTTTGCAAATCTGTTTTAAGAACTTAATGAATAAATTTGTAGTTTTGTTTTATTTGATTTTTTATACGTAATAGATCAATCAATAACAAAGTTTAACTAGAAATAAACGAATAGTTCAATATATATACTCAATTACACACATGTCCATAGTCGAACTCTCTAGCATACTTAATAATAAATTTACAATTCATTTTTTGAACTTATTATATTAAGATGTAATAAGAATATACGAGAAAATATTCGGTTACAATGAAAAAGGTGGAAAAACACTGCTTAAATATATTTAAACTATTAAAATAAAATAGTCAATACAAAAATTAAAAAGAAAAAAATTTTATATTGAAATCCACCAGCTATGCTAGTATTATATTTTAATTCATTGATATTTACAACATTAATATTATATGATTTATTGTCAGCTATTCGATGTAAGTGATAGAATATTGGAATTCCTTCTTTATTTTGTATGCAACTATTTTAATCTAAGTATATGAATGCTTCAGGAGGTACATAACCAGATTTTGTGTATTTGATAATAATAAAATTATCTATTCTGCTAATGTTTGCAGAGTTATATAATTTTTTATTAGAGATAAATTTAGTGTAGTTACTTTGAGAGGATTTATTAAGTGAAGTACATGCTCTTAGACATTTTCTTTCGAACTTCCTAATTCTCGCCATAAACGAGGGTGAGATATTAAACCAAATCTCACATCCGTATGTTATAATATGGCGAATCAAAATCTTATATAACAACATTTTAACATCTTTTTGTACATATTTTGAACAAAATTTTGATTTATAGATTTTGAAATCCTTTCTTGCCTTCTCTATACGTGCCTTGACATGAAAGTTGAAATACGAAAATTTGTCAATATGGATACCCAAATATTTTACAACTTCCTTTGTAGGAATTTTCCTGTCATTTAGATATGAAATTTTCTCCAATTAGTTCTAACATGATAACTACATTTGCCGACTGGCGGACGAAAATGAATAGATTCACATTTATCAACATTAACCCTCATATTCTAGTCAGAAGCATACTGCTCCACTACATTATGAGTTCCGAAAATTTTTGTTAATTTCCTCTGTTTTGTTGTGCGAATAATAATTGTAATATCGTCTGCAAAACCAATTATATTTTCAATTTTCAATAGAAGATCATGTAAGTATAAACTAAATAGAATTGGGGCATTAACAGTTCCCTGTTGAAGGCCATTATTCATTTTAAATATCCGAGAACTTATCTTGTTACATATTTACATGATCTTTTCAGTTTAACTTCTAAAAATTCACTCACTTTTACACTGTACTGTGTATTTAAAACTTAAAACTAAATATTATAATTTCACTGGATTGCGCTTCCAATTTAGTTTTTAATTGTTTTTTTTTTAATTTTCAAAATATTTTTTCTTCTAGTCTATGTACATATAAGTCTTTTTTATTTTTGCTGTAAACTCATTAAAGTACATTTTACAGCTATATCGTATAATGTTTGTGCGATGGTGCGAATAATCGAGTACTATCGATTTTGATAAAAAAAACCGAAAATCGGTAAACATGGCGTTTAAGTCTTTTTGGTGGTTATGGCTCAATATATTCTTTAAATTGAAAGAAATATATTTGCATATACTTTCACTCGATTGCGATTCAAATTAAATTTTTTTTAATTTTAAAAATACATTAACTATCTTTTTATAGAAGTATGAATAACATATCGTCACCTAAAACGCAAACGGCCCTATCTAACATTTTAAAAATTTTACAGGAGAGGCAAAAAACTATTTAAAATAAAAAGTATTGTTTTAATCAGCGAGACTTTTATCAATAATTTAGATACAATTTTTATATTTTGTTTAATTAACTTATAAACCAATATGGCATTTTGACGTTTAGTTTGTTTATTTTTTCGTTTATCATGAAATCGCTTTTGTAGATATGGCCGTTTGTTTTTTGGTAATAAAATCGCTAATTTTATTCGGCAGAGTCCAAATTCATTTGCAAACCTTTGCTTTGATGAAATACATCAGAGTTAGTGAAAAAGTCGATTTTGAATTTTTTGTTAGTTAGGGCCATTTGCCTTTTAGGTGACGATATGTATGTCCTTTAAATTAAAAGTAACAAACATTTTGATATAAGCTTTTTTTAATTTAAATTTATGATATTAATTAAAAGGCAAAACAAAATACATCAAGTATTTGATAACACGTTGTTTGGACGTTAGATGTGTAAAACACTCATACATATGAAAGAGACAACAAAAAAATGCTTTTTCCAATTTAAATACTAAACAAGAAAACCTATTAAATTTTAAAGTTTTATAAGTATTTTGATGTAAACTTTTCTTGCAGATGATATGATTAAGCACTTTCAAACGTATTATTTTGAGGGTCACACATCATACCCGGCTAGAGAACGTAGTGGAAAATCGCAAAAGTTAAAATCTGTTTCAAGTGAAACTCCTGCTTTATCACATGCCAATATACAATTTCAAGATAATGAAATATTACATCCAAAAAGTGAAGTCGAAACATTTTCTACAAACGAAATATACCGCAACACGGTAAAAAACCATAAATATAATATTACATCATTGCCAGCAACTACAACACAACTCGAACAAAGAACAACAAATATCTTACAGAGATCTAATACGAAAATTGAAATAGGCACACAGTCACAAGTTCTTATAGCACCTGGTATGATAGGACAATTATATTTTGAAGTTACAAATACAGCTTATGAAGCGGTATACTATACAATACAAGTAGTAGATGAACGACGTTATCTAATGAAATTAATACCCCAGAGGTAAAACAATGATACTCCTTTAAAAAGTTAATGGATATAATTTTTTATTTTATAGTTTATTTTTAAGACCTGGCCAAATGGCAACTGTTGCAGTAACAATTTTAGCACCACAAAATACGCCACATAATACAGTAGATCACATATCATTTTCCGTTACAGGAGCAGGAACAACAACATCTCTAAGTCTTATTCTTAAAGTTATAACCACTATTGATGCTCAGGTAATTTTGCAATTAGTAGTAAGTTTTAAAATATGTGCTATGTGCTACATATTTTATTATTTTCATAGGACAACACATCACCCTCCATTGATTGGGCATTTGGAAGTAGATGTGAAGGTATTTCAACAGAAGTTAGCACATGTTCAGAACGCTTTTGGAATATTTACATTACAGCCCAGGATTGGCAAACAGGTATTATGCGTTTACAAACAACTCCCTCAGCTGGTTTAATTTACACCAAACCATATACTGTTGGAACAAATGAACCTATAAAAGCCACCTATATAGCGTCATGCTGTGAACCAAAAGTTTCATTAGTCGTTTATGATATAGCAGGAAATCAACGTTCTTTCACCGTCGATGTTCGAGATATAGTACTGACAGAGGCAGCTATTGCGGCAATCGTTTTAGGTGCTTTTCTTTTAATATTACTTATTATACTATTAATAGCTGCTATAGTATGGTGCTGTCGTAGACGTAAAGTGGTATTAGATTTGCCAACATATCGATCACATTCAACAAGAAGTATGGAGTAAAAGCATATGACACTGAATCATACTACATTTGGTTCATCAAATAATCTTTAGTATCTTAAGTGCCAATTTTTATATATGTATGTACATAAATAAAAAAGAACGAATTTTTTAAATTACCTACTACCTACCTATTACTTACAGTTCAAATTTTAGGAGAACAGAAAAAGTAAATTATAAATGCTAAATTTTAAGTCAGTATTATATTTTAACCTATTTTGTAAATCAAGGCGCTGCTGCGTTCTAAATTTGATATCCAAAAGGTCTTAAATACACTCCATTGAAAAAGCGTAACATTATTTTAATCCCGAATGCGTGTCCGAAAATTATACTATAAATGATTATTGTTTTTATGGGGAGAAACTGTATTGAAAAAATGATAGAGAATTTTCACGAAGACTTTTAATATTTAAATCTTGTCGACAAAAAACTAACTCATTCCTCAATAAGTCTTTACTATGACAACTGCTATGTTCAAAATCGTAACAAAGATATGCTTGTCGCTTTAGTATTTTTTCTTTCAAATTATATTGACATCATATGTAAAGTACTTATTGCCTAAACATACTGTAATATCTGTTAACTCTGTCCACAGCACTATTGAATATTTTACTCGGGATAAACCTGTTGAAGGAATGAATAATTTATTATGGTTTCAAACACAAGAACTAATCCCGAAAATTATAAATGCATTATAATGAGAAGCTCCTCGGTTCAATATCAACCAGACCATCTGAAAAAAGAAAAAGTTTTTCAGCAGCGGTATCACCTCATAACATTAGCTAGTAACTGGTTATGAGTATTACTACTATTAAAAACTTCTCTAAGGTATTTGCCGTTCGGAGCCGGCGTTAAACTGTAGGTCCCTTTCAATGAGTCTGAAAATGGAATCGGGTGCAGCTCATTAACTGAGAGAAGTCCCCATGTTTCTTCATGAAATGTTCAGGGAATTAATATATTTTGTCTTTTCCACTTTGAACACTTTTACTTTATAAAGCGACTTCAACTAAATAAATAAATTGCTCAACACTTTTATTTATGCCTTAACACAACTTTACTTTATGACCGCAAAACTATAACTCTACTAACTAATGCATAATGCGCCGCCTTTTATTAACAATAGACATTATTTCCGAATGTTCTTGTTCTTACTACAACATTCGATTCATTTCCGTTAATGCAAATGTAACACCCAAAATCGGTACGGTAACACCGCACAATTGGTAACACTCTTAATAAGAAAAATTATGTATGGCATTACCAAGGTCGCACATTGACAACCGTGACATAAACCAAAGGACTAAAATCACACAATACAGTTTTGAAGGTACTGATGTTTTTGTATCTTCTTTAGGCTTTAATTATTTCCGTAACACTATTATGAAACTTACAAGTCGACGATAGACGGCATGTTTGCTCGTCTATCAGGCTTTTAAGTACATATGGGTATTGTGTTAATTCCGAAATGAAAAAATATCAATCAATATCAATCACATGATGTAGATAATAAAGTGTGCAAGATTAAAAAATGTCAATCAAAACTGATCGTTCTGAGAACTGCCAAAATTAGTTGCTGCGACGCTATTTTTTGCAGGGCTGATATATAAAAAGTAGACAGTACCACGCCCATACAAAGCCTATATTTACTTGTCTATATCTTCAAGATAGTAACAGCCAAATTCGCTTAATTTGGCCCAAAAATATTCACAGTCAATACAAATCATCAGTCAAAAAGTAGGCGGGATTAAACAAGTGGGAGAGGTGCCTCCCATAGAAAGTAAATATTGATTATAGTATATCTTTAGAACGGTTGAAGCAAAAGCTTCTGAAATTGGTCTAAATGATTTCGTAGTCAATGCAAACCAACAGACAAAATGTGGGGGAATTAAACAAGTGGGCGTAGTACCTCCCATACAAACTACATATTGATTTATTTATATCTTGAAAACGGTTAAAGATAAAGTTTCAGTATTTGGTTTAAACAACTTTGTGGTCAATAAAAATCATTAGTAAAACAGTGGGCGGAATTGGACAAATAGGCGGGGTACCTCCAATAGAAACTAAATATAGATTTTATTATATCTTGAGAACGATGATTAACGCTTAAGTTTCAGTATTCGGTATGAATAACTTCATACTCAATTAAAATCATCAGTAAAAAAGTAGGCCGTGTTGAACAAGTGGGACGTAGTACCAAACTAAATGTTAATTTCTGTATATCTGAATTTGGCCTGAATGACGTCATAGTCAATACATACCATCAGGCAAAAAATGTGCGAAACTACACAAGTTGGCGTGCGACCGTCCATACAAAGTAAATATTAATTTTTCTATATCTTGAGAACGGCAGTAGTAGAAGTTTCCAAATAAGACTCAAACAACGTCGTGAACAGTACACATCATGAGTCAGTAACTGGGCGAAATATATACTAAATCAATATATACTAAATCTTGGATTTTGTATATGTGGAGAACGATAACTAATAAAGCTTCGTCATCTATCCACATCAGCCAAAAAGAGTGTATTTCACAAAGCATAAAAAAGCTGTATATAAAAGAATGTGTATTTGTTTGAAGAATGTATATAGGAAGAAACAAATGATTGGATTTTGACCGGAAGGGGACAAAGTGGGAAAAAAGAGAAAAATAAAGATAGCATTTAAGGTAATAATCAAGATGAGGATAGCGAAGCACACCTGGTATTAACTAGTACATATATCAAAATGGATTGTGGTTTGTTCGGATGCTTAAAACTTGAAAACGACTGGATCATACCGGATACTTCCTTCTGCCGTATTGTTCTTCATTGCTACGTGAAGGGTTAGAAAAAAAGAAAAGTCGAAAAATTTTCAACAGGTGGCGGTATAGGCGCTCGATCTTTTAGCTCTACTCCTATTAAAGGTATTTCAATAAGATTTGGCACGTCGATTCAGTTCACATATTCTAAGTTCTGCAGCAAATATAAACGGGATTGGACAAGTGAAAATGGTACCTCCAATACAAAGTAAATATTGATTTTTGTATATCTTGAAAACAGTTAAAGTGAAAGTTTCCGAGTTTAGTATATGTGACTCCGTAGTTGATACAAATAACCAGCCAATAATCGGAATCGATAACTGGGCATGGTACCTCTCATACAAATAAATATTGATTTTTTTGTGTCTCGAGATCAGTAAATGGGAAGTTACTAAATTCGGTCCAAATGACAGTCAATAGAAATCATCAGTTTAAAAGTGAGCGGAATTGGATAAATAAGCGTGGGACATAGTAAGAAATCGTTTTTTATTGAGGCTTTGAATCAATAAATAATCACTCTGAGACAATATATACAAACAATTTTTGTCCCTAAATAGCTGGACACTACTGTACATATATGGGTTCCGGGGCAAAGCCGGATGGGTTAAGATAGTATATTAATAATATGTAAATAAAATAAGATATAATAAAAAATTAATTTTTAAGGGATAAAAACATGCGTACTCATTCTCCTTGCAAAAAGAAGTATGCTAATGATGTTGGTAATTTGTTTTCGCACCTAAGGACGATAGAAGCAGAGTAATATGGAGTAAAATATATTGAAAAGCATTTTCAAAATATTCCATTTCATGCCAGGATCATTTCTTACAATCTAATATAATCCGAGATGGCCGCGGAATATGTATTTTGCTTATGTGTTAGACAATTTTGAAAGGGCTTAATTTCCTCAGAAGAAAAAGAAGTTTTTGTATGTACCAGAATAAGGATACCATTTTAATTGTATTAATTAGACAACGAATCTTATTAAATACTTTCGTATATGTATTTTTTTAGTGAAAACTCCTATAAGCAAATTAATGTTAGACAAGAGTTTTCCTAACGTGTTGCAGGATTATTCTATGGAATCTTCTACCTCTTCTCAAAATGTTGAACATTTTTAACCAAGGAACACCAAATAAGATGAAACAGAGGAAATAAAACTGATATTGCATTAAAACTTAATAATTAAAGAAGAAAACAATTCTTAATTTAAATATATATATATATTGATTGATATATTTTTATCACACCGATTTCTATAACGAATGAAAAGGAGCTTTTAGCTAAAATTCGTAATCTAAAGGCGGGTAACAGAAGTTTAAAAACGGAACTAGCTATAGCGAACTCTGTTGTAAAAGCAATGCGCAAATTATTATCAGAAAGCCAAATTAGAAAAATTAAGTCTCCAGCATCTGTTATATGCCAGTGCAAGGACATATCAAGCGCCATATGTCCCCATGCTTTAGGTCCATGAGCGTACTACCATTTGTACAAAAATGGTTTTCCACTACCTCGTAGATCATCGCTACAACGTTGGTGTGCGAAGACAAACGTTAGCGATGGAATTCTGGAAGCTTGTATTGATTTTATGAGACAGCCAACGATTTAAGGCCGGAAAACAGAATTTGCAGAATTTGTTTTTGATGAGATGAAGATAGCGGAGATATTTGACTCAGACCAAGCTGTAGATTTGGTCTAAAAACCAACAAGCTATATGCAAGTCGTTTTGGCTATGGGCTTAGAAAATCATGGAAACAGCGGGGTTTTTATGACTTTGTAAGAAGACAAAAGAACTGTTAAATAATATTATAGTAAAGCTGAAGCTATTTTTAGGAAATTTTTTCCCGAAATATTCACTACCTGCTATTAAACCATTTTATTACGGTATTTTTTAAAATAGAGTTTTATTGCAGATATTTTTTGAAATATTGTATTGAACCTATTTTTTAGGAACATTTTTGCTAATATATAAATATATATATATATATATATATATATATATATATATATATATATATATCTGTATATATATATAATATATAAATATATTTTATATATATATATATGTTATATATATATATATATATATATATATATATATATATGTTATATATATATATATAACATATATTTATATATTATATATATATATATATATATATATATATATATATATATATATAATCCCACTTCATACCGTTAGCAAACACGTCTGTACACAACCATATTAAATCACTTAAGCAAGATCACACGATTGACTCAAACACACCAATCTGATACAAATTTTATTGTAACAAATTAGCGTACAATAATAAAATTATCCCAATAAAAATTCTGTATTCACACGGTTGTATTATTTTATACAAAATTTATTGTCACAAGATGGCGCGAAACGATGTATAACAAAAATTGTCACAACGCTGTCACACGATTGTTTTAGTTTACGGCCACTCTATGAATCAGCTGTTGTGATAAATTTTTTTTCGGTGTTCTAAATGGTTTGTTATTTAAAAAAAGAAAATAGCGTCCTCTTTATTTATATTTAGTGAACTAATAAATTAAAGAACTACAAAAAAATGAAAAGAAGAAGTGTGTGGGTCAGATATTGTCTCACAAATAGGACCATTGATGGTGCATATGAGAAAACATTTCAATAAATTTAAAAAAATTAATTCACTAAAATATTTATTTATTTAAATTGGAATATAATTACAAATTATATTTAATCCTCTAAAGTAAAGATGATTTGTTCACTAAAAAATAAAAATTGCATCTGACATAAAATACACTTATTATTGGTGCATTAGGACAATCGTGGACCCTACATTTAAACAATATGTTTGCGCTATAGCTATAAAAATATTTTGAGTACATGTGTGTATGCATTCAAAGTACGTGTATCAATGGGAATGGAAAAATATTGAAAGTACATTAAGTACTCGTCTGTTTATTTAGTACTCATATGACATGCGTGTATGGATGAATAAAAGAAATGATATGCTTTTACAACAATGTTTGTGTTTCTTCTTAATCTTTTTTTTTGGGAGGCCCAATAAAAAATCCAAAACAGAAAAAGTGTATTTTAAACATTAAGCAAATTCTTAGAATTTTTTATATTTATTTTTTTTTCTCCGTCACTCCTCTAGGGAGCTTATTGGCTTTCCACAAAGCATATATTGTTTTGTTTCAGTTTCCTTAATCAATTTGATATTTCAAGCTAAGTAGATGATTCCGCTGTAGCTTCCTCCATATGATTTTTTTGTTTGTAGTGGTGAAGATACTTGTTAATTGGTGGGAATCTTTACTTTAGCAATGTAATTTTTTCCCAGTAGGTGGCATGTTTTTCCAGATTATTCGTCTGATGGTTGTCATCATCACCAGAGGTATGCGAGTGGAGTCAGTGGAGTTTTTTTCTTTACATAGCAATTAAAAACTCATTTATAAATAAACACCTAGTACTTAGCATAGAAAAATCAAAGGCTTATTGCGTATGCTATTGTATTTTTTTATTCCCATTGCAATATATATATATTTTTTTAACCCACTGAAGAACACTGCCTGCTATAAAACTCATTAAAGAACTTGAGCAAAATATTTAAAAAAATCATTTTGTTATATTTCATGGAAAAACATTGTCGTACATGAACCATATGTTCAAAGGCACACATACAAATGCTTAATAAAAATTTTTACGATCTTTCACTTTTGACAAATTTCCAAAAATTTTCATTTACTCACATGGGAGATCAAAAGCAAAAAATTTTCTACAAAAATATGAGGCAATAGAAAAGTGGAAAATCCCCAAAATTAGACAGTAAATAATAAACCAATCGGAGTTTTCACGTTTTCATTAGCATTTGAACTTTTGAAGTACAATATAAGTTTTAATAATGGAGATCTGTGACGAAATTTCAAAGAAAATAAATGAACGAGTATACAATGTGCTAAGAAAAACTGGAGTGCCGAATGATTTTTAAATTTGTAAGGAAGCAAACATCAAATTTAATTGAATGTGCAATTTCGAAAAGGGCACATGTCCGAATATTTAAAGTTTATAGGAAATGCATAAAACTAATTATTTTTAATGATGTATAATAGTTCAAAAAATTTTATACGGATTATATTTTATGGCTAATTTTTAACCAAAAATTACAGAGATATTAAATATTGACTTTATTATTTATGTTTGTTTATATACTTAAAATTAATGAGATGTGCCCTTTTCGAAATTTATGATATCGAGTATACAAAACTTAACGAAAAAAAACCATATTAATTTGCAGAAAATTTTATTTTAGGTATATAAAAATTAAAGGCAATAATTCTACCAAAAATAAATAATATACTTTTATCAAAAATCTTCTTCAGGGAGTTCTTTTTTTTTTTAATAGGTACTTTATCTCTATAAGCTCGATAAGGAAGAAGAAAAAATAACGGCTTTTCGCGTTAAACTCTTTGTTTAAAGAATAATTTCGAAAAGGGCTCATCTCTTAGAGTTGTGACCTATCTGTCATAACGTCTAAAGTAGAAAGAATGCTAGGGATGTCAGTTTCTCAAACGTAGTAGGTGCAGGGAAGCATTTGGGACTCATTGATACGAAAAAACGCATTTGCTAAAATGTGGGAGTTGTGCCCTTTACGAAGTTGCATATTCATTCAACATAAGTACGTTCATTCACAGCCCTATGACAGTACACCAATTCAAATAAATACCGAAGAGAAGTAGCATTGAAGGCTCCGGTTTTCGTAAATAATTCAAAAGTGTCTACAAATTGGTGGAAAGTATGGTAAAAATTTTGATTTAGACAGCTTTCTTTCCAGCGCTAGAAAAACGAAAAACCCAATCGGTGGCACACATACAGAATAAGCAGCAATGCTCGAAACATCTTTGAAGAGCAATTGTCCTACAAGGTGTAGTTCAAATTTCGCATTATCTGACTCAATTTTTGATAATTACACAAAGATCAATGAAATTCTTGCGGATAATGTTTAAAGGCGGAGTATGTTAAATTTTAGTTATTCTATCCTCCAAGGTTTAGTAGAGATTTGCAAGGACTTCGAAATAATTTTCCAAAAACTTCAAGCGAATGCGTCTCCTACATTATTCCATCCCTTAATAAAATTAAAATTATTTGCCTTGTTCAAAGTAAAAGATTAAAGTAATGTCTTACTTGGAGAAATGAAGTTCAAATTTAACTATTTTACATAAAGCAGCATTGTTTTTATATCCTCCTACAATATCTTTACAGTCAAATGAAATAAACAGTATAAAAGAACTTTGCTTAAACATACAAATATTTATTAGAGAATTTGTTTATCATATGAATTTTTAATGATGTTAATTTTATCAAGACTTGTCTTTTATTTTTTTTTAATAAAACTCGTTGAAAATGTTTTAAAAATAGTCCACATATGTATATAGTCATTTTTAGCATTACTAAATTGCCAAATATAAAAAATATTTACTGCATCACAGCGATTTCAAAAGGTTTTTTTGTAGAAATAAACACTAAGTTTACACTGCGTATTCTCGAGTAAAAATACACATACTCAAGTATAAATATACCCATGCTCATACACACTTTACTCTTATAAGTGCGGGTATGAATCGTACGTCACGGAACTCCTACTCCTAGTTATTTAAGTTGCGCTGACTTTGATATGTTGTGTATGGGTATCGTTTTATTTTTAACTTTACTCACTCATATATGTTTGACCACCAATACTTTAAAACAGGGCTTGTCAAACACATACATTGTCATTTTGCTTTTGTGTAAGTTAGCAGAGCTCTCTTTTACTCAACGCACCTAGGCAAACTTATAGTAAAAAGAATAAGAATAAAAATATACTATTAAAGTATTGAAATATATTTGAGATAAATTTGAGCCTCTTTAAGCAAATAAAAATGAGGTACTTTTTTATTTTCATTATAACATAAGTTAATGTCTTGACACGTCATATGTAGTGCAGCAGGACATCGTGCATTGGCAAATTAAACATTTGAGCTTACCAAAAAACAATTGTTTAAACATTTTTCCGAGTGTTTTTTTGAGAAACTGACTGTTTGTTGTTATTTTTGTTCAATGTGTGAGCACATGTAGGTGTGAGAGAAAGAGTATCAATTTACGCCGCGTAGTGCTTTTGAAAAACGTGCATTAAAAGTACAGAAAAACATACTTTAGTCTTTCTCGGATTTATTAAAATAACTGTTACGTAAACATTTTTATGGGCTGTTTTCTAAAATAGAATTTTATCGCAAGAATTTTTTAAATAATTTATTTTATCTATTTTTTAAGATGACTTTTTTTCGAAATATGCAAACATTTTGTTGCAGTGCTTTTTTAAATAGAATTTTATTTTAAGAATTCAGTTGTTGTATTTAAAAACTTCCATACCTGCCAATATCCATCCAATAACATTTTCTTAGATTTTTTAATAACAATTCCTTTATAATATTTTTAAAACATATTTTCGAAAATTTCACTCTTTATAATTACGAACATGTATGCAATAACTTTGTAGTAAAGAAATTTTTTAATGAATTTCGAAATTAATAAATATATCTCTTCATACATGCATATGTATATATGTATGTCGTTCACACAACATGTAGTTATTCGTTTCACAAATACGTTATCGTTTTTTAAAAAATACTTTTAAATACCTTTGGCCGTTAATAAACTGAGCTATTTTTGATAAATCTCAGAATGAAAATTTTATAGTTGAAGACTTGCACACACCTTGTGAAATTCAAGACGTAACACCAAGGCGAATTCATATTGCGTACACAGTGCTTTAATTCAAAATGAACCGTTACGCTTAAAAAAATATACAATTTTTACAACGAATTTTTAAATACAATGAAACTATTAAATATTCACTATCTGAAACTGATCAAAAAGACATTTAGTAGGTAGGTATTTATCTTAAAATATTCTTTAACCTCTTTCAAAGCATTTTCCTGGGCTCTGAAGTGCTTTTCTTAGTATACACATTCTATATTATTTATTTCTGGTCAAAAATTACAACAACAAAAATTAGGAATTAAAAAATGTTCATTTGTTTAGCATCATTCCCTAAGTATTAGCTAAACAAACAAAAAATAAACCAAGAATAGCAACAGCTGAGATTATGCATTTATTTAAAGTCTGGCTTCAACTTTAGTCAAATCCATATATACAGTAGTAGCCAACTACTTCGGGGCAGCAATTGATTGTATTCTGCCCAAAAGAATCTAATAAAGTTGGACCACTCAGCCAGCTCTGTCAATGTTATTTTTATAAGATGTTATATTTTGAATAGGAAGTAGCACTATTCTCATACACATAAATGAGAAAAAACAGCAAATAATTTGATACAAGGTACATTTTAGAAGGTTGCGATGCCAGTCCGGCAGACTGCTTTTTAATTTAATACATGTTTCTTGATTGTCAACTGTTTTATTTATTTTTACACCTTTCTTGTTTTTGCACCATTTTTTGCACGATATCGTTTGGAATGTATCTAGCGTGTAAAATGAGAAGAGGTGTATTTTATTAAAACTATATCTGTTACTTTGTTTGACATCCAAAATTCACAGAAAAACAACAAATATACATATGTTGTTTTTGTTAAAAATTAGATGTTGTACAGCCAACACTTCCTTTTTAAATGTGCCTTGATTTTGAGATTAACCAATCAACAGGTTGCAGTACTATTTTATTTTAAAAAATAGCAACAACAAAAATTCGATTTTTTCCTTTTTGACATATGCATACCCATACTATACATACATACATGCATACATATATACATGTTTATAGGATGACTTACCTCTTGTAACCAGGCCGGTAGGTGTTGCAACTGACGCTGGAATAGAAGCAGGAACTATAGGTGGTGCAGCCGGTAGTAATAAAGGTTTATTGGGAAAATCATCAAACGTTAAACCTGTAACAGAAGCACTTAGCAAAGGATTCTTTATAGGAGTAGCGCCGGGACGCTGTTGTTTTTGATTTTCACTCATTATATTCACTTTAAAAGTTTATGACATATATATTGTAAATTTCTCCCTAAAGTTGTTTTAAAGAAATATAATAATTTTACAACTGCTTTTATAACAAAAAGTTCACAAGGAAATATTAAATCTTTGGTAGAAAATTTACCACAAAACTTTTTTACACATCACCAGAATAAATTGTCAAAAACATATGATCATTCAAAATAAACATTACTGACAGCAAGAACGCCATTATCAACACTTAAAATATAACAAAAAATAAGCTATTGTGAATTAATTTATATCATTTCTAAACACAACGTGCTAAAGAAAACAATATACGAGCTGCCAAACAAAAAATATACAAAGCTAGTATTAATTAGAAAATATTTAATATTTTTCTAACAATTTAAATTAATAAATTAGAAAAATTGAAGCATGGCAGAAATAATCAAGGAAATACAAGAACGTGATTTATCTGAATATGAATCTATTAAGGCAAGTGGTATATGCAGCGACGAGGAGTTGCACAAACTAATAAAAGAACGTGAACGTTTCGAAACAAAAATTATCCAAAGCAAGAAAATGTTAATAAATTACATTGAATATATACAATTTGAAAAAAATACCCATAAATGGATAACAGAGAAGGAAAAACAAAACCGTTGCAATCTTAACGACGTCAAGAAATCCATAATTCAACGCATCATTAAGCTTTACCGCAATGGCACCCAACAATTTCCCGCAGAAGAAAGACTTTGGAATAGTTATATACAATTCAGTAAAAAATCCAATCCTGGGCAGGTGGCGGGCATATATGAAAAAATGTTAGGGGTAAGTAAAGAGATTCTATATATTAAATGTATGTATATCACAACAACGATATTTCAGTATCATGGAGATAAAGACAGTATTTGGTGTGACTATGCTTTGTGGGCTTATGAATCAACAATGTTATTAAAAAATGTCAAGGAAATATTTTTCAGGGCACTTAAGAGAAATCCGACATCAGAAGTTATTAATTTAACATTTTTTGACATACTCATTAAGGAAACAGTAAGAATTTCAAATGTGGATAATAAACTCAATGTTGCCGAACGTCAGTTGGGACTCGACAGAGCTGTATTATTGTATCGGAACAACAGAGCAAAGATAACAAATGTTTCCTACTATCTCAAACTGTTAGAAAGATGTGAAGATCCTCTTTTTGTAAACTGTACTGTTTTGCTTCAAAAAGAAATAATAGATGATATTCTCAAATATTTCTACGCTGAACCAATAGTTTGGGACTATCTAGCTCAAAGAGAATTGAAAGGCTATAACATGATCGATTTACAAGAAATAACTTCCAAAAAAGTGGCTGAAATACAAGATATGCAAACAAATTTAGAGGATGAAAAAGATCCATCCATTAAGGGTGAAGTTTGGAGAGTTAGAAGCTTGAAAACACGTATAGAATTATGTTTTCGTGTTTATGAGAAAGCTGTTGATGCGGTGCCTTCAGATACAATGTGGTCTTATTTCATTAATGCTATGTTGGATCTAAATCAGGACGTACATATGGAAGGTGAATTAAAAAGGCACTGTTTGGCAAAAGCTTTTCATATGGGTCATAAGTCTAAGCTAATGAGTGTAGAACACTATCAAGCCTGTGTTGAAATGCTTTTGAAGTCACCAAATGGCATTAAACAGGTGGAACAGTTGTTGAGTGAAGCCATAGAATCGCATAAAAACGAAAAATTCTATGAATTATGGATGAAAGCCTATGCCGAGACACAAAATGAACCCAAATTTTACGAGATTTTTTGTAAAGCCAATAAAGACTTGGGTACTGCTAAGTGTGTTTCCGTATGGCAATTAGCTTTAAAATTCTACAAAGCTTATCACGAGGATCAACCAAAAAAATTGAATGAAATTCTTAGAGAAGCCTCTAAACAAATCTATCCTGAATTTGGACATTTTAGGGCCTACTATTTAGAGTACACAATAGCATATGAATCCCTAAAAAAGGCAAGACAACTTTATGATGAACTGTGTCAATTACCACCGCCCTGCTTAGACTTGCATAAGAAAATGGCAGAAATTGAGTTGCAAGCTGGTACTAATGTAAGTATTATTGAAAAACAATTGAACTATACTTTTATACTAAATTAAATATTCCATTTTTAGGCTAAAGGTGATGTAAGCAAAATACGCAAATGTTATGAAAATGCTGTACACTATTTTGGTAAAACCAATGTCGAAGTTTGGATTGACTTACTAAAATTTGAACGAGATCTAGGCAATCTAAAATTTATGTCTTTAATATATGAGAGAGCAAAAAATACTTTAAATGGCGAATTGGTAGATACATTTATTACCGAATATTCTTTATTAAAGGTGTTAATGTAATGTTAATGTTTATTACATAAGATTTTAGTAGGTACGTGTAATTTGTATTTTTACAAAATATTGTAGTTTTAATGCAAATAAATATCCAAAGTAATATTTAAAGCAAATTTTACAATTATAATAAAATAAAATATATACTTGTTTAAATTTTCTTATAAATTATGATTTTGCGGCCTTTAAAGCACTGGCGGGTACAATTTTCGCTACTTTACGTGATTCTTTAACTAAAGTATTAGGGCATTGCATTTCCGTCCAACTTACTGGTACCATAGGAGCACTTTGAGGACCACATTCACTGGCTATAGCTACAACCACTCCTAATTCATTTTCTGCCGTACTCAGTTGATAGCAGGATAGTTCCGTTTGTGGTAACTGTAATATAAAATTTCATACTGAATAATTATATAAATAATAAATTCGAAGGGTTTTATTGATTGACCCCACTAAGTCATTGGTTAAAAAATATGTGCCGTATATTTGTAGATACAATAGTATAAAATTAGGTATAACTTTAAGAATCTTTTCCCACGGAAGAGATTGCTCAGAATTTCTTTAACGAAGGACAAGGAGTTAGTTCACCGTGAAAAGTATATTTAAAAAAAGATATCTACTCCGCCTAAAGTAGTTTAGAATATATACAACCAGTATAAACTTACCACTCTGGCCAATATTATATCACCAGGACGAAATGATTTATACATTTCAACACGATCTTTTTCCGTAGCTCTAACGTCTTCCCTGCGTAGCATGGCACGATAATTTTGTTCCAAAACATGTTCTCCAATGCACAGAATCGAGCATTTGGCAAAACGTTGATTTACTTGAAGAACACGTGCAGTAACGACATCTCCAGCCACCGGAACAATTGTTTGGCTGCCTGCACATTCTACTTCAATAAACTTACACTGCAAATGTTCAAATATTGTAAATATTCTGCCTAAACAAGAAAGTGGATGACCACATACATTATCCTTTTCTCGTATATTTACTGTTCCCGCTAATGTCGCATAGATGTAGCCCATGCGTTCATAGGTCCCCTGGCCAGCTATAGTGTTTTCATCCGATAAGCATAGACGTTGCCCCGGCAAGCATATCAATTTAGACTGTTTTAATTTTTTCTCAGTACTATTAGCAGTCATTTTAACAATTTTTTATTTCACTTTTTTTGTCAGTTTGAAATTATTTATATCGTTTTGAATATAAACAAAACGTGCTGATTATACTGTTTTTATTAATTTTTGAAGATTTGAACCTTTTTGATAAATATGTATCTGTCAAATTGTAATTCAACAAAAAATGTCATATTAAGAAATTCCACTGGCCGTACCAAGGCTGTCAGATGATTTTTACGCTGTTTCGCCAAATTCAATTTCAAAAATCCCCAAATCATCTTTCTTTAAATTTCGCCAAAAGTGGAAAAAATTCGCTATAATATATATTTTGTTGAGAAAAAATGTAGCAAAAACAAAAAGTGCACAATGTTTACTGTAACATAGTTTATAGTTTACTGAAAGCTAGAAGACTATAAAAAATAATTTGTATGGTTAATATAAAATACAGTTTCGATATAAATATGTTGTTTTATTATTGTTATACACTTTATTTTCAACACATTCACATTGCCTTAAATTAATCTATGCGACCAAAAAAAAAAAAAAAAAAAATTAAAATACCTGAAAAATTATACTATTTTTCAAAAATAAACGCTATCGAGTACAAGATTCAGTTTTTGAAATTTTCGAAACACCTTCAAAATCTTTAATTACAGGTAAAAGAACGGTGTTTCGTAATTTCATACACTTATAGGCTTATAACTTAGCGGAATACTATCCGATTTTAAGCTCTTCAGTGGATTTGGAGAGAAAAGAAGTAGACGTTTTTAATGATTATATACTTCATAACCCTGAGGTATGCATACGAGGGCGGATTGACATTGAAGCTACCTAGCGCTAGATGGCAGCACAAACACAAAAACTTTCGTGTAGTGATTAAACACTATTATTTGAAAGGCAAAACGGCGGAAGAGACGATAGAAAAGCTTGATAAACATTACGGCGAATCTGCTCCGTCAGATTATATGGTAAAATATTGGATTGCTGAATTTAAACGGGGCCGAACAAGCACTGCAACAATACCATCAACAGGAAGGCCAAAAGAGGTGGTTACTGAAGATAATATCAAGAAAATCCTCGATATCGTTATGCATGATCGCCAGGTCGAAATACGTGAGATTGCTGAAATGGTAAACATATCATATGAACGTGTGTTCAACATTTTGCTTGAACATTTGCATATGAAAAAGCTATCGGCAAGATGGGTGCCGCGTTTGCTCAGTGTTGAACAAAAACGAATTCGACAGATCACTTCACAGCGGGGTTTGGACATGATAAAGCATAATCCTGCTGATTTTTGGCGTAGATTAATAACTGTTGCTGAAACGTGGATCCACCACTACACACCTGAAACCAAAAATCAATCGAAGCAATGAGTGGAACCTGGTGGAAGGGCACCGAAGAAGGCGAAGACAGCGAAATCGGCTAGCAAGGTTATGGCCACTGTATTTTGGAAGCACACGGAATATTGCTCATCGTTTATCTTGAAAAGGGATCCACAATCACAGGAGAGTATTATCGTGCATTATTGGATCAACCTTATAGTCCAGATTTAGCCCCTAGTGACTTTTTCCTGTTTCCAAACTTGAAAAAATGGCTCGCAGGAAAAAGATTCATCTCAAACGAAGAAGTGATTACCGAAACTAATGCATATTTTGAGGAGGTCCCAAAATCGTATTATTCAGATGGTATAAAAAAGTTGGAAAATCGTTTTACTAAGCGTATTGAGCTAAAAGGAGACTATGTTGAGAAATGAATGGTTTTTGAAAAAAATATGTTTTTTTCCTATTTAGGTAGCTTCAATATAAATCCGCCCTCGTATGTGTGAAACATCGTATACATTTGTTTCCACATTTTTCAAGTTAGCATCTTTTTTCGTACCATTAATGGACTTATTTCGTTGCCAGTTGCCGAAAATTGCATTACATAAGTAAACTGAACAAAAATCTATTCGTTTCAGTTCTATATAGGCAACTACAAATATCTCATTGCCTAGAACACAATTAAAGCTCGGCTTCTATCTATAATCGACGCAATAAAATACACCATATTTACTAATTTCATACATAAAAATACCAAAATAATAATTTTAATTTTTCGTATTTTTTTTATCAAAAATAGCTAACAAAATCGCCAACTAATTTATAAATCGCTAAAAAGTCACCAAACCGAAAATTAGGACGCGAATTAACTTTTAAAATCGCCAGATCTGACAACCCTGGGCCGTACTGTTTCAAAAACTGCGTTATCTTTTTAGTAATATATACAGCTGTTTTTGTTTTGCCAAGTAGTGTTAGAATTTGATTTTCGTTGTCAATACATATTTGCGCCAATTATTGAAAGACGCTGTTTGTGCAAGAAATATTAGACAAGTGCTAGTAGTATTAAAAATCATATTTAATTTATTTACTCTTATAAGTATGGCCCTTTGGGTAGATAAACACCGTCCTCGGGAACTAATTAAATTAGATTACCATAAGGTATGTGTACAAACTGAGTGGTATTGATTTGCTTTACAATCAGTTATATACCAACAGGAACAAGCTGAAAATTTAAGAAACCTTTGCCAGCAAGGTGATTTTCCTCACTTAATGTTTTATGGACCATCAGGTGCTGGCAAGAAGACTCGTATTATGTGCTTACTGCGTGAGCTTTATGGTCCCGGTGTAGAAAGACTGCGTAATGAGACAATGACATTTACCACACCTTCCAATCGTAAAATTGAGGTCATGACTGTCAGCAGCAACTACCACTTGGAGGTTAATCCTTCAGATGCTGGCATGTATGATCGTGTGGTTGTTATAGATCTTATTAAACAAGTGGCTCAGACTCATCAAATTGACCCCAATGGGCAAAGAGATTTTAAGGTAATCGTACTGTCGGAAGTGGACGAACTTACAAAAGATGCTCAACATGCTTTACGCCGTACTATGGAAAAATACGTAGCTACTTGCCGTATTATACTCTCTGTTAACTCAACATCAAGAGTTATACCTGCTATACGTTCACGTTGTTTAGGAATTCGTGTAGCTGCACCAAACCCTCAGGAAATGTGTTCTATTTTACAAACTATAAGCAAAAGAGAAAATATTTCGTTACCTTGGGAGCTTGCTGAACGTATAGTAGATAAATCTGAGCGTAATTTACGTAGAGCTATTTTAATGCTTGAAGCCTGTAAGGTTCAACAGTATCCATTTACCGCTCAACAGGACATAGTCGAACTGGATTGGCAAGTTTTCCTCCGTGAAACTGCCAGTCAAATATTAACCGAACAGTCTCCATCTAAATTAGAAAAAGTTCGTGATCGTTTATATGAGTTGTTAGCTCAAGGTGTACCGCCCGATGTAATATTCCAAGGTTTAGTTAAAGAGTTGGTACGTAATTGTGACATGTCTATTAAAGCAAAGACATTAGAATATGCTTCACTTTATGAACATCGCATGCAGAATGGAGCCAAACATATTTTCCACCTAGAGGCGTTTGTTGCCCAATTTATGAATATTTATAAGAAATTTATAGCTGACGCTATGATGACGGATGATTTTTAAAAAATGCAGTATGTTAAGTTTTTTGATATACACGCATATATAATGCTAGTTGTCTTATTTAAAATAAAAATAATGAATTTAACTATAGTTTTCCAATTTGTTTTAATGTTGAAAGAAATGTTTTTCACAACTGAAACATGCAGTTAAGAATCCAGCGTTGACATAAAGGTAAACTCCGTACCCTTTTCCTGGCAAATTATTTTTCTAACACCAGCACAATGTAATTCATGAGAAAAAATATTGGCTAATGTTATCAAACCTAAGACAAGTATAGAAGAATAAAAAATCTACTAAAAATAGTTTATACCTAAAAAAATTTTTTTTTAATTTAAATTTTTTATTATTTTTTTTTTTTAATTTAAAATTTTTAATTTTTGTTTTTTTAAATTAAAAAAATATATTTTTTTTTAAACATTTTTTTTCCATAAAAGTTCCTTTGGAATAAAATAATTACTTAATTTTTTAAATAAACATATTTTTATTCATTTTATTAAATAATCTGGACATAAACGTTGAAAAAAATTATTTAACATAACATTAATTTTTTTTATAAAGTATTTAAAACTTGATTTTCATCAGTCCATACATAAAATTTAGTAAAAAAAAACGGTTTTTATATAAAATAATGAACTTTTGTCTCAAAATATCATACATATTCTTTAAATTATTAGTATTTGCATATGTTTTTGTTAAATATTCTTATGACATTTTTATATTAGTTCTAGAATGAGAACTCTGGCGAATAACTACAAACTTATTGTTTGATAAGTACCAATTTCTACGTTATTGAAGAAAAAAAATACAATAGATTACATCGATAACATCATAGTATACAAAATTAATTTAGTTTGAAAGCAGTTATGAAAATATAATTTTAGTACCTAAGCCTTAAGGTACCAGTCACAGATATGGATTTATCCCAACATTTATATTATTTTTTACACAGTATGGATACTAACTAAAAATATATGGTTTGGACAAAAAAAATGTATTATAAAAATATGAATAATCAAGAAATTAATTTCATAATTGAATACAGCAGTCATAAAAAGTTATTACTTTTTTCTGCGAAGCTTTAACAAAACTGCCATTGTTTTTTCCTAGCAAAAGCTTTAAAATAATAATATAGTTTTCTTTTTTTTTTAATTACAAATACTTATTTGTAAAATTATTTTCGAGAAGAAATGCAATGCTTAAAATTAGTTAAAATGATACTAAGAGAATTTATGAAACATTTCGCTCAAGTTCACCTTAGTTTAATTAAAACAGAAAGTATGTTAAAACTAAAGGAGAAAATTGGAATATATGACATGTTCATATGTGTATTAGGTTATCATAAATCAACGTATCTTTCTTTATACATATAACTAGTTTTGATATAAAAATGCGCTCTAATTATTAATTTTCTAATTTTTAACACAATAATAGCACGAATATCTCTATGCATTTTTTAAAATAAAAAATTTTAATTAATTTAAATGAAAGACAAGAAATAAAAATGTTTTTACTACTGATTGTTTGATCTCTTTTACTACATACATACTTTATTTTATATTAGTATAGTACTATACTCTATATTTAAACATTTTTGTTTTGTTAAATATATTAAATATTGTAATTATATGACTTTTCTTTTTTAACTAATAAAAAGATTGTATATGTTGTATGTAAGTCAGGTATTCATAATTTTTATTGGTTTATATTTAATAAAAATATCATCTTTCTGTGAATGTCGCTCCTTTGTGTGTTTATTTAAGGTATTTTCATCGGTAAACAAATGTAAACAGTAACAACATTGAAAATTTGTTAATAAATTGATATTATTATAATTATTATTGGTATATAAGGCAGTGGTGTTGAAACTATTATCACTAACTCTTGAAACTGCATTTAACTTTAATAGGTCCTGGAGCCATTGATAATTATTATTATTTTCTATATTATTCGTTATTTTACATGTTTCAGGCACTTCTCTTTTAGAACTTTCATTACAATTTTCTAATATTAAACAGGTTTTAGCGATTTGAGACTTTCGTTTTGATAAAGGCGAAACATGTATGGTACAGTGTTTCTTGTGTTCCTCCAGAGTGGAATAACAATTTTTAAAAGTTTTATTACATATTAAACACTTAATATATTCATTATCTTTGTGTTGTTGCAAAAGATGCAAGTTGAACATACGAAACCCTTTGAATTTTTTCAAACAATAATTACATTTAAATTTTTGTAATTCAATTTGTCGTATGGGTGGTTTTACTTTAACTTTTACAACCTGAGGCTTTTGTACATTATCTTTTCTCTTCCCCTTAATAGGTTTCCTTTTTTCATTGTCTTTATTTTTACTACTACCAGTATTTTTCTTAGGTCTTGCTTTGGTTAATTTCACTACACTTTGTTTATTTTTCACTGTATCCTTTGGTTTCAATTTAATTTGTATTTGAATTTTTGTTTTATATTCACTTGATTTTGCTTCTGTATCATCTGATTTTGGTTTTGCTAATAAATTAGAGTTAGATTTATTGATTTTATAAGTTTTTAACATTTTTTTAGTACCTTTTTTAGTATTTTCTTTCTTGGTTTTAAGCAGGTCTTTAGATGTTTGTTTTGTTTTGGATGTTTCAAATTCTTCAACAGCATCATTAACATTAGTTTTATTCAAATCCTCTTCTAGGAATTCTTTTGATATTTTAGACGGACAATCTGCCTTACTGTTATCATTTATTGATTCCTTATGATTATTTACATGCCTTAAATGATGTAGATAGCCAGCAACTACTTTACGACAAATTTTACATTCAAAGAAAAAGGTTTTTCTTTTAACAAATTGGAATATTTTGGCAGTTTTAGCCACCTCATACTGACGGGCTGCGCTCCAACCAAACGCACTTACGTGCACCAACTCCCTTAAATGGCTTTTGTATTGCTGATATTCATGCGTAGAAATGAGATGACGACATAAGGACAAATACTGAGCACCACATTTTGCCTTACATATAGGACATTTAAGTTGTTTCATCATGGGATCCTTAAGAGATTTAGATTCGCTTGCATGTTTTTCCATGATGTGAACTTTGTGCTCTTTAAATATTTCATCAATACGACCACAAAGCTGACATTCATAAAATGTAGTAGATTGCATGTAACGCAGTCTAATAGTCATACAACTATCCTGACCAGAGCGAGGTTTTTCCGATAAAACATTGCCATTATATGAGCGGTGCTTGTGGCGCATATGATGTATTAGACGTTTAGTTTGTGAAAAGCCAAGTGGGCACATGATACACTTCTCACCTTGGTGTATACGTTCATGAACAGAAAGGCTTTCAGAGTCGGGAAATTTTATTTGGCAAATTTCACAAGTGATAGAATTTTGCAAATTTTTTGAAATTTTACTTTCATTTTCAATGAATACTTTTTTTACTGGTTCCTCTTCCGTTTCAGAATCACTTGAAACCAAACTTAAACTGGCCACTAAACGTAGTTGTTTGTCATCATAACTTTTGCGTTTTCTTTTTTTTAGCGTTGAAAAATTATCCTTTTCCGAATCAACCTTACGAAAGACAATTTCTTCATCATCTTCTAATTGTTTAGGACAGTTTTGAGATTTTAAAGTTTGCGTATTGGGCCCACAGTCGTGGCTTTCTGTAAAAGACAAATCATTTGAACAATTTGTTACTGGTGTTAATAGAATACTATTCTTGTCTTCAGCTACAGTATTTTTACTCTCACTTTCTTCACAATCATCCAATTCTATGATGGCCACGATACGATGACCCTGTTGGTCGACTAAACTAGATTTTGCTTGTGGTTGCACTGCTGGAATAGTAAAAGATGGGGTGCTTTCGCGTGATGTTAAAATCTCTATTACCTTTGATTCATCGCCTTCACTGCCGCCAGCAGAAGATTGTGGTGGAGTGTAGGACGTATGAAATTGATTGACAAAATGTTGGTTTTGTTGCTCCATAATTGTAGTGTCTGTTTGATGCTGATTTCTAAATTGCCTTTGTTGGTCGATCTTTTGCATAAATATATTGTAAAGCATGTCGTTGTCATCGACAATTACGGGAGTTTCAGGACGCTGTTGTTTTCTTTGAAGAGCATTTTCTTTTGACATGGATCCACTCAGATGCGAAGGCAATGTTATATTATTTGTTGTGTTGTTGACAACATCTACTTCAATATCGCTACAACTATCATGATCAGCATCATCATCGTCTAAACGATGGAAGATTTGTAAGCGTTCATCACATTCGCGGCATATATTACCCAGCGTTGGTGTGGTAAGCAGGAGCTGTTTTTAAAAAATTGTATGTTACAAATATAGTATTTGCCTTATTTTTCCCAACTTAGGTTTAAAAAATGTATGCTTTGTTATAAAATCACCCATATAGTGTAGATGGCATATTTATGTAGGTGTATTAGTATGGGTGTCGTTATTTGCTCTACTTAAAAGGAAATCAAACTTACCTTTTTCGATGCCCTACTATTTTCTTGACCTTGTTGTGCTGCTTGGGCTAATAATAATTGTTGCTTGTTAAGTAGCCTCAGCTCCTTGGTAGTGTACTTAAGGTTTTTTTCTGAGCGGCAAATGCGACAAATTCTCATTTTTTCCATACTGAAAACTCTTTGGATGAGGCTAGTAAAATGCCTTCACTCTTCTTTAATCAAGTCCTTCTATTATTAGGCACGACAGTAATATTGATATATAATAATTTTTTACATTAAAATCATTGTTTTTAAGGCAATAAATTTGATAAAACTCGTTGCTTTCTTTCTCTTTTAATTGTTTATTTGCAAAATACCAATGAAAAAATAAAAGAAAATATTAAATGACAGAGCGGTAAAAATGTCGCTTCTGTCATTTTTTTCCTTTTTGTATATTGGTAACGTACATAAATACTATGTTAAATTGCCAATCAAACAACATATGTAAATAAATATTTCAAAAAAAAAATCACTTTCAGAGCACTTCCAATTTGTTTTAAATATTTTGACATTTTAGTTTAAGGTTATGTTGAAATATTTACCGCCAGCTTCTATTGTCTGTATCAATCAGAAAACATTTTCAAGGAAAAGTAAATAAAATACAAAGTATTATAATACAAAAATGGAAAGTTTAAGTTATCGCGAAGTTATAACAACAAATTCATGTGAGGAGGAGTGGCATGAAATCACTTTAAATACAGGTAAACAAACTCATTATTATCATATCGCATATAAAGTCTTAGTTGTTGGTGTTGTTTTTCTCTTAGGCGGCACACACAGTACTTTGCAGGACATTAAAGTTACTGAAAAGGCTGGTGGATATTGTTATAAAAATGTTGCTTTAAATCATAATCGAAATCGTTTCATTTATTGGCGTGCCTACCAAGACATATTAGAATTGTCTGAAATAAGCTTGGATTTTAATCTGTATCAAAACAATTTGCGTTACAGATTCACTGATTCGCCCGTGATCGCTGTGTCAATAATTGAACAGGGCAAATACATTGTTTTATTAGTTAGTACCGTTTGCAGTTTACATCGAATAACTTTTCCTCATCCAGACTCTTTGGCAGATGGTACCTTTATCGGCACTAGTGCCACCACAAGCGTTAGTTCAGCGGGCACTTCTCTGGATTTTAATGAGTCGCAATCGTTTTCGATATTTAAAGATGCAAACGCATCAGTCGCTCGTAATCCGAGTAGTTTTTACGTTATTGACACACTAGGGCCATCAAGTAAGTTGCTGAGTTTCATTGAGTTACATTTTTGGAGATTTTTATTATTTAACTTTGTAGATAGTCATATACCTCATGCTGCTGCAAGCTATCTTTCGGCGAATGGTGAAGAAGCATACTTTGCTTTGGCTTGCCAAAATCAATTGATGTTGTACACAATGAATTGCTCTACCGGTCATACAATTGGTCATCAATTGAAAGAACACCACATAATGCCAAGACTATTTTCGAATATAAAAGGAGCGTTAACGTAAGTATAACCAAGATAAGAGATCGTTGCCATGTCTTACTAAGATTTTGTCTTACATGGAAATGAGAAAATTTAAATTATTTTAATTTCAAGTTAAAACTACAATTTCAACTTTTAAAAGATGATTATGTACTCCATATTAAAATGTATAATTTTAATCATATTTGTTATTAATAGAGGTAGAACTGATACATCTGATGCCGATCACGCAAACTCATTGGTATTTACTTGTACGAATAATCAAATTTTACTCCTGGCATTATATCGTAATGATCATTTACGTGTTTGGTCAACAATAAATATGCAAATTATTTGTGCCATTAATTGTGTTAGAGAAGGCAGTGAACAAAGAATGCAAGGCAGTAAGTTATTGTCTTAAATAAAAAAATTAAGCATACATTATTATATTTTATTTTTTGTTTTTTGCAGCGCAAAGTAATGCTTTGCGTAAAATAAATGATACAAGTTTTTGCGCATTTCTATCCCATTCATCTGGTTCGGAGTTTGTTTGCGTGGATTTACAAACTGAAGCAAGTAACAACAGCGGCTTTAGTTTACAACGACGAAAAATAATTTCTGCACCTCAATTGGATTTGACTGATTTTGATATATGTGATTCGAGAATATGGTCCCTATGGAGTAATGCCGAGGGCGAGTTTAGCATATCCAGTTTTTCTTTAGTTCGTGGAATGGGTATGAATTGGGTTTCGGCTGCTATGGAACCTCCACCAGACCGTTATTGTTTAGGAATTGAACAAGGTATGGATCCTAGGGAAGCCTATTGTTCCTATATATTTCATCCTGGGAAATTTGAAAGAAGTGTTATAGCGAAGGCTTTGTTTGTAAGTTTACATTCTTTTAGAAAACTAACCTATTTATGTACAAAAAACAAATTACAGATGTTCCGCAGATCAAGTGTTCGTTTTGAAGGTAAGCACTGCACCATGAGTCTGTTAAAAGAGCATGTTTGTCAGGCCATTGAAGATGAGCTTCAAAATGAAGTTAAAGATTTTGATGTTTCTGATGATGACTATTTAGAAATCTCTACAAGATTATGGGAACGTTTTTATTCATGTTGCGAACAATATCATATGAAAGCATCTCAACCTAGTGGGTTATTAATACTTGAACCATTAGATGCAGTATGTGTGGTAAAAAAGAATACATTTTCATTGCTAAGACCTTGTGAAACTATAGAACACTTAATGTTAGCTGGAGAAGATGTCGAGGCTGATATAGTTGCTTCTTTCCATTTTCCCGACAACGAAAGCCAAGGTAGAGATTTAATAAATTTGGTTGAAATTTTAGCTAAAATAGAGAAATGGCTACCGGAGGATATTAAAATAGACTTAGACCGTAAACTCTACCAATTGGAAATGCCAAATGTGCTAATTGAAAAATTAACAGAAGATCTATTGGCAGGAGATACGGAAAAAGAGCTTTTACCACCAAATTTTTTAGTGGATATTAGACAAAAATTGCAAACAATTAAGGATTTACGTGGAGCCATGTCGATGTTGCTCGATATTTTACGTATGGATAATGGAAATCCTGAAACAATGCACACTAACTTTAATAACTTAAATCATACTACAAGAATATTTATGTCTTTTGGAGCTCTATTTGGCAGTCAAGCTGGTTTATCTCTATTAGCCGAAACCGTACGGCAAAATGCTTTAATACGTTTTGCCCTTTGCCGCAATCTTTTACTATTGCAACAAATTTTAATTGACACTCATTCTCTACCAGTGGATATTTTGGAACTCTTGAGGTCTCAATTTATGCCGGACGTTTTAATATTTCTGCAGTCCTACTATGTCATGGTATGGATATCCGAAACTCCGGTTAACATTAACTCTGCAGCTTCAATGGGAACATCTATGCAAAGATTACACCTTTTGCAGTTAACCTCAGGATCTGGAAGAATTTATTCGACTGGTAGCAAATGTAGTTCGGCCCCGTTATTGCAAATTTTTCTTAGTGCCAAAGGATTGTTTACTGCTCTAGCCTTATATGCTGATAATTTTAAAGTAATAGACAATGTTTCATGGCAACAAACTTTAATGCCTCTATCAACTATTGTTAGCCAACTTATATGGGCGGTTTCTTTTAATTTTGTATTTGGCGAATGGCTTTTCAGTACTTGCCAACATATTATTATAGCCGATTATGTTCGCCTTTTGAATAGTTGGTGTGAATGGAATATTTGCTCAAGACAATTTATTTTGGCAGTTACTTTACTTGATAGTGGTGAATCACATAAGGCTTATGATTTGTTTTTACAATCAGCAAAAGGCGTGGTTAAAGAACAATTTTTGGCGGAGAAAATCCTAAAAAATACACCTTATGCTTCTGTAGTAGATAATCTTTTCGACATTGGAACAGACAAATATCAATTAAAAGTAATAAATCAGTGTATTGCACAATACTATTTGAAAGTAATTCAACTATTCGAGCAACACAACGCTTTAGATCATATAATATCTATGGCCCAGGTCGCTATCGCTTTGTTAGATAAAAATGATCCACAATTGCCGATGTTTCAGTCGATTGTCTTTAATAATCACTTACAATTAGAGCACTATGAGGAGGCTTATCATTCATTAATATATAATGCAGAATTATCACGTCGTAAGGACTGTTTACGTCAGTTAGTGATTACGCTTTTCAATCGTAAACGATATGATTTATTACTGCATTTTCCATATGTGGGTCTACATGAGGAGTTTGAAAATATTGTAGAGTCCCGAGCTCGCTCGCAAACCATGGATAAAAATGAAATTTACGATTTTCTTTACGCTTTTCATGTGAATAATGGTAACATGAGGAAAGGTAAGTTAAGACAATAATTGATTTATTTATTTTTTTCGTATTTACATAAATCACTTTACTTTTGCACTATTTAGCATCTGCTGTTATGTATGAACAATCGATGCGTTATCAACTTGAAGCGGATACATTGGAATCCCTTAATAAACGATTTTCATCCTTATTGGTTTGTTTGAATTGTTTGCATCTAATTGATGAACGTTATCGTTGGATAGCAAAACCCGTTATAGGTGATGACTATGATGTAGCGAATAACACTTTAAAGGATGTTCAAGACCAGGGAGAGGAAGGTCATGATCAAAGTTTAATTTTAAAACCACAGGTTATAGTTCTTGAAATTGAACACATCAAAAAGGAAATGTTACATACGGAAGCACTTATAAAACTATCAGAACATCGCAAAGACATGCATTCGTTTTTAAATGCTGGACCACAAGAACTGTCTATGATTTTAGCAAGTTGTGGCCTATTTACAGCAGCCCTTAAATTGGGAAAAGGATATAATATAAGTCTATTACCAATTTTTGATAGTTTAGCCGGTGCTTGCGTTAGAACATCAGACGGAAATTCTACAGACGCTTGGGATTGGCTGCAAGAAAATGACTTGGCTGATTTACCACACCGCAACAAAGCTTCAGATATGGCTTGGGCCTTGCTACGTAAATTAGTAGAAGACAATGAGGCAGAATCGTCAACACAAATACGCAAATCGGTAGTTAACAAGCTTTTAAGTTTGCATGCATTTGTGCCACAATGGCTACACAATAGTTATAAACTTTCAAATTGTTCCGAACTTTTACATCTATATGTGAAACACAGTCGCCTTTTAGAAGCTTCCGAACTGGCGCAAGAAATACTTTCAGCTATGCTAGGTGCAGGCAGTGAATATTTTAGTTTTAAACATCCTATTGCAGTCACAAATCCTGAAATGTGTCTACCTCTTAATTCAATAGATTTGCTTTTACATGGATTGCAATTAAATGGTAACGATATAGAATATCGTCAGGCTCATGCAGAACTTGAAGATAAACTTCACAAATATATAGAGACTGCAACGCGGACAGCACAGGATAAAATTGAGATGTCATTTCAAAAGCAGTGGAAGCCTTAAAAATATTCACATACTATTTTAAGATTTCGCTTTTAATTTTTTGCAAATTTTAATAAAGTGTATTACTTAAGATAAAATCCTCTGGAAACAAGTTGTTAATGTTTATCTCGTTGATTTTTGAATAAATGTATACGATTTACTGTAGGAGCAGATCGTTCGTTATTTCGAAAGAAATGTAAAACGGCATTTAACTAAAAATACTTCTCATACTTTATAATAAAACTTCGGAATTTAGAAGCGTAATATTAATGGTAAACTGCCAAAAGTTAAAGGAAAAAAGTAAAAACAATAGCTTGATCATAAATGCATCACCGCGCTACATCACCACGTCAAACTTTTACAACAGAAGGTAAAATGTTGCACTAGTAATGCAAATTAGTTTGCGGAGTAAAATAGAGAAGTTAAACTGTTTTATAGCGCTAAATGTTAAGATGAAGTGGAGTGACGCTTCTACGAACAGTCCACGAATAAAAGCTTAGAGTTTGACATGGTTATCCTTCAATAAGGATAAATAATCCGACAAGCTAAAAACATTTTTTATGTAGACATATGTATATAGTTGCGCATTGGACACATAAATGCATAATAGTATTTTTAAAATTTTGACCTTTGCTATGGTTAGAAAGGCGACTCAAAAATTAATTTGAGTTTGTATGTTTACACGGATCACATTAAAACTTTCCCACAGATATTTTTGATAAAAATATCAATTTCTGAGTCATTCAGTTTCTTTCATACGTTGGCAACTCTAACTGTTGTCATTTTCTCAATTTTGACAGACAGTATTTTTTATCCCCCAGTTAGTAAAGTCGGTTTTTTATTAGAGGAGTTTTTAATATTTTTACTAATAATTTTCAGTAAAGAAAAATATTATTAAAAATTTGTCATAAAAGAATAATAAACAATCATATTAGTGTAAATTGACTTTGAGTTTTTTGTTTTTTATTATAAAATTTGTGTGTAAAATCAGATCCTTTCGCACAGAAGCCCTAAAAGACAGTCCCACACGTCTGTTTTATAAATACATACGACAAAGGCGAAACTCATTTGTCTGTCTGTCGTTCATAATTTCATAAACCTTGATTGAATCTTGCTAGTAGAACACATATAAAATAAAAAAAAAAAAAAACAATACATAAGCCTGGTGAAAACCAAAAATGGTGAGTAATACTTTAAATAAAAGATCCTAATGTAGTTTTTTTCAACAAAATACAATTGTTATTGTTACAGTCTTCCCCTCTGGCTTTGGTGGACACACTGCTACGTGAATTCTATACTGCGGCCACACCTAATAACCGAAAACGAGAAATTGAATCAGAACTGTTATCGTTTAAAAGCCAGCCAGATTCATGGAAGACGTGTTTGACGGTGGTAGGCAATGGTAGTGTATTTGAACAGAACCAATTCTTGTGGTTTTTTTGTACATCGACGTTGGAACAGACTATAACACGTCGATGGATACAATTGGGTAGTTCCGACAGAGCCATGCTTAGGGAAGTACTTTGGAGTGGCTATGTCAACTTAACGAATAGATCAGCAAAAAGACAACGAGACACGTATGCACAATTGATAGCATTAATGGGTAAACGTGAGTTTCCCGATGAAGACCCCAATTATATTATGCACTGTCTTACATTAATAAAATCAAATTTTATCCTGGGTATCTGTTTACTGCGAACAACATCCGAAGAGGTAGTGAGTAATCGGGAGGACGTTAGCACCGACAGAAAACAATATTTTCATTCCTGGTAAGTATTTTGTCTGTCACATGGTAAATAAATAAAACTAAAATTTTATATAAAATATTTAATCAGATTTTGTAAGTTTATGTTTGTTTATATTTATTGTTATGTATTTATTTGACCTCGGGACTTAAGATAATATATTTTATATTTGTAAATTCTAACTAAATATTGAGAGTTTATAGTTTTTGTTTTATTTTTCAGCACTGTGATAAAAACACCAGTTGTTTAACTCTTTGTTATATCTTTTTAAGTGTTTTTTAACTCCTGTGCATTTTAACTTTGGTTTTTTAAATTTCTTTTTGCAAAATTTTCCCATTAAATATCTACAAATAGTTGAAACTTTGTTTGGAAATAAAAGATTGTATACGTATTTTTTATACATAAGATATGTAATGTTTGATTGGTCAATATGTATGATGTTTCAAATTATATTGATTTATAATTTAAAAAATGTTAAGAAAATTACACTATAATTTTGATATTCTGCAGTTTTTTGTAACAATAAACTATGTTTTTTATATTTGTTTAAATGTTTTTGTTATTTTTTTTTCGTTCTTAAAGCACGTCAATGTGTATGCCTGAAGTAATGGATCTGTTAACAAAATATTTACTAATCGCTGTGTGTCATATAAATGGCAAAGATATTCATTCCATATCAAATACACTCATGGATTATAGTCTAGTAACATCGCTGCCAAATGACAATCAATTAAGGTAAAAAAGATATAAAATATCCGTTATTAATGCTTAAGGTGTTTGGCAATCTTATTGTAGAGTGTTGTTAGTCCCAAATTAAAGATAATAAGCAAGAAAATGTTGATATGCCATAAAAACTAAGCCAAACATCGTAAGAGAGATTGTTCGAGTATTTTTGATATTTCTCGCTTAGCGAATATGTTAATTGATATCTTTTTATTTCACATATATAGTTCCTCTGTGTTGGAACTGCTTACATGTATCCAACATTTAGTTTCATGGATTAGAACAGATTTAATATCGGAATATTTTCTTATGTCAATTTTGGATATATCACAGTGGCGTACTTCCCATCAAGAACTGTCACTTGCTGGCTTAACTGTACTGAATGAACTGTTGTATCTACAAAAGTCTCTACCACACAACTTTAATCTGATGTCCAGCATTAATGTCCTTTTGGATCAACATAATACATCTAAACAGCAGAGTGAAATGTATATCGATAAATTTCGTGAACTATTACGCTTGTATGCTGCCAAATATTGGCCGAAAATGTTACAAGAATCCCCAGTATTGGATGCATTCTTAAAGTCATTATATGGTTGTACCGTATTGCGTAAGTTATATTACGTGATAAATATTAAACTATGCTAATACTTTTTATCTTATCTATTAAAAATTTTATATTGCTTTTAGAAAATGGTGCATATGATTTTACAGAAAAATTAGAAATTTGGACACCCATCATTAAAGGTTTAACAACACATGATAAATTAAATCGTTACAATGATATCATAGACAAATTAATGTCTGAAATTATGCATCGCATACAATTTGAATACAACAAGACTGAATTGGAGCTTTTAGACAATGAATTAATGGATGATAATGTAAATATATTTGTTGTGTTTTTTATTTTACATATATACAAAATGAAATTAATAATTAATTTGTTCTTATCATCCCTTAAGACCCAAACGGAATGGCAACAATACCTAAACCAATGTATTGAGTGTATTGCATTGATAGCTGAGTCACGTCCCAATGTAGCATTTGCTCAAGTATTTAGCCATTGGTCAAGACCACATGTTTATCTACAATCCATAGAGAATGATATAAACAGTGGTAAAAATTTCGAGTTGTCACGCAAGATTAAGTCTCAAAGTTTTTCTGAAAATTTAAGAGATTTCTCTACGGTCTGCCAGGCTGTTGTAAGAATAGCTCCACTATTTAATGCAAATTCCGAAGTTGAAACAGATGTTAACTGCCATTTAACTGCTTTAGCAGAAAATTTAATGACAACGTTAAAATTATTGACTAGTAATAAACTACAAACTATTGATGCTGATGCATCAACATTTCAGACTGATTATGATTACCTGTAAGTCTTTGTTATTTATTTACGAAAAGTTTTAAGTAATAAACAAATTGTGTTCCTGTTTTAGATATGCTCAAGTTCTTATGGCCATACGCAGCATTTTGCCTTTAAGTGAAGCGCTTAAATCTGATCAAATGCTTTTGCAAATATTTGAATCATTGGGTAGTATTTTTCAATCGAACACGATTATAGGTTCGTCACCTCTTATTTATATGGCAGCAAGCCAGCTGCTACTGTGTATATCGTCTGTGATACGTCCAAAATGTCTACTGGAAATTCCCACAATCGTAAATCTCATGCAATCGGGGCCTCGTCTAACGCATTTACCACGTCAAGTTATTGCAAATATTTATATAAGTCTTATTAGCTACTTAGTTTTGCCTTGGAAAAATGTCGATGAACAGCAACAATTTTATTCACGACGTTGTCTTATTTTAAAGGAGTATGTTGAAAGTCTTGCGCAAAGTTTTTTAGAACTGGATTTAAATTCTTTGAATGTGGCTACAGGCGAAGCAAAAGTATCATCGATTTCATTAAGCCTATTAGTAACTTTTAGTTTAGTAATTGAATTTTTTAAAGATTCTCCAAACACAACAAAAGACATGCTGGCTTCTACTTTCAAGGTATGCAAAAACGAATTACCATCAGATGAGTTATTAATAAATTTTCTTTATAGCCTATTATAACGAAAGCTTTAATGATTTATAACGCATTCGGTCAAAATAGTAATGGGATTTCCCTTACCGTTGCCGAATTTAGTTTAAGTGTTCTGCGTACACTGCAAAGTCAATTAGGTTCACAGTTTATCAAAGAAATGATAACACTTTTTATTACAGTGAATGTTAGGTAAGTTGTAATTAAAATCAATGCAGTAATACAGAAAATTATTATTATTTTCTATTACTTAATTTTTAGGGAACAATTGACACTCAATCGTGTGGTATTAATTGAAAAAATTTTACAAATGTTCCAATTAATTGTACAACAACCGGGTAATTCATCCTTAGCCATGTTGCCTTCAATATTAGATTTTACATTTGAACACATAATGCCCCTACTGCAAATGGAAAATAGTGTTACCGACACCACAGATTTGACAAGTGTAGTCTACTCTCTGTTTGATAGGTAACTTAAAACTTCTTTATTTGATCACATATATATAATTAATTTGCTCATTTGTTGTATATCCCTTGTATTATTTAATGTAGTATTCTTACATGCAAATGGCAGTATTTCTATAAATCATATGTCCAGCCAAATGGTGTTTTACAACAGCAAAATGGCAATAATAGCGCAGCCATGAATCCTTGTGATAATATACATCCGGAACATTTTATGGCCATTATGAATGCATATGGACAAATCGTTGTCACTGGTAATGATCCAAATATTGTACGCACTGTTTTAGTGTCAATGCAAAATGTTCATGAGAAATGGCGTCTTTATCAGAGACCTTTGTTCAAAGAGAATTTATTAGGCTCCTTCCAAAAAGCCTTAATAAACGTTCTTATATCTGGAGAAGGAGCTTTACATTTTGATCTCTTGGCAAATGCGTTATTTTCAATGGCTCAAGTAGATGCCCTGAAAATGCGCGAAAGTTTTGCAAGTGCTGGTCTACCAGTAAATATGAAAATAATTGACGAAATTTGCTTAACTACGGTAAGTTAGATTACTAAATTTTGTTTTAAATATAAATACAAAATATAAATACAAATTTTATTCCTTTTCTACTTTGTGGCATACATTCGATTATAATATAAAATTTGCAAAAAAAAGTAGCATAGCACATATACACATATGTGTATGTACGTGTAAGAATTAAAATTACTAGATCTATTTGAAATGCATATTTGAATTAAAAATCTATACTAGGTAAAGAAGTATGCTGATATGCATCTTAAAGAGAAGTTTAGTGTAAATTTATTTTAACATCAACGGGAACGACACCAACGAAGCTACAACATTATTTTCAAAAGTTCATTTTGTATTATGTAAAGTCTTTTAAAGTGTAAATTTTCGTCGACGACCAAATAGGAGCATAATAAGATATTATAAGGTCGAAGAATAGATTTTTTTATCAAAACTTAAAATAACATCAAATTATGTGAAATCAGAGCAAAATTCATGAGAACCAGGTTGAATTAATGCCACCTAATCAAAAGTATTTTCCTAATCTTTTAAATAAAACGAGTTAAGAATTTTCTTTTGGACACATCATTTTGAAAAACATTTATTTTATTTTATTTTTTTTAAGTTTTTTTTAATTTTGGTTTTTCTTACAAATTTATAAATATCAAAATATTTAATAATAACTTATTTATTGTTTTCTCTTTCTTTTTATAGGACATTCCAACATTTTCCCAGAAACTTACTCAATTGCTGCAAGATGCCCATTGTGTACATCTAACACATACATAAAAAATAATAGTACCAATAAACAAATATTTATAAAGATATCAATAATTTGTGTTTAGAAAAATAAAATAAATAAATAATATAAAATTATTTGACAAATTCATTCATTGCTCATTACAAATAACATCAATATCAGTTATATTTATGCTTAAGTATTTTATAAATACATATTTAATTATTTAGTATCTTTTGACCTTTTTGTTAGTATTCTGAACTACTATTAAGCTTAAGGTTGGTCTTTAAATCTATATTTTTGTTTTCTTTGTTATACAAAGAAGTAGCGAAATAATAAAAATATAGATGATTTTTTATGAAGAAAAACTTTGTGTTAAAAATTAATTCGGAGTATACAAATATTTATATATCATCTTTGATCTGTTTCATTTAAAATAACGATACGTTTTTTATAATTTTATGTAACAAATATGTATTTAGTATTTTTTATATAAATATACCTTATATCAATAATTCTACTAAGACATATTAAAATACAAATATTTACGTAGTTTATATATAAAACATTCAACATTAAATATATTTTCTACTATTCTCTTTCAAATATTATGCTATAATTATATGTATATGTATCTTATTTCATTGTATAACAAAAATACTGTATTTTATTTAACTTCTAATTCTTTAAGTAATTATTAAAAAAGATTTTTGTTTTTTATTGTTTTATCCTTGCAGATTTTTAAGGTACATTGTTAAATTGTTTCTTTTATTAAAAACCTTTATAGGTTCTAACAATACATTTTACTTTATCTGTTGAAATTCAATTTTTGAAAATACATGTATTTTTTGTGTTTCAAACAATTTTTATATGTATGGGTAGTGTATATACCATATATAAAATAAATTATTTGATATACTACATTTTGTATCTTGCTTGCACTAACTATTATGCTCATAAATTATTTCTATTGTTTTAATATTGTTTTTGCTTATTTTCATCTCTAATATTTTTATCATATACGAGGATTTATTAAGTTCTTTCATTAATTCTCTGAAAAAATTTGAAATTCGAGCTTTTAATTTCTTGTGTAATATTTTCTAAGTAAGAAAAATGTAAAAGACGTTTAACTTAAAGTACAGTGTTTTTATCCATATACTTAAAATATATAAAATCTTTTTTTAAATAAAAAATTAAGAACTTATAATTGTAAAAACTTTGTTTTATTTCCTAATGCTACTTGCTGTTTTACTACAAGGTATTGTTGTGGGTATATGGAATACAACGTTTTATTTTTGTGTTCATTTCAACTTTGTTATTTTAATGGTATATTTAAAACCTAAAAGCCGTTAATGATAGTAGTTTTTTTTAACACTTCTACTTGAAGCTTCTAACGGATTCTGCTATATAAATTTGGTAATTTTTTATTTAGGATCTTATGTAGTTTATTACTTTATTTTGCTTTTCAAAATAATACCAGATGGTTTTGTTTAATCCTAGAACACCATAGCTTTCTCATCGTTTCGCTAAAGTTAAAAAAAATGCTATAGAAAGGCAATATTTTTCAAAATTCGAATTGTGGAAAATATCTTGGAATGCACTTAGACGACTTAAGTGGAAAGATCACGTAAAGTCCAAAAACAAAAGTATTGGTGTCTGGATAGAAACTTTTAGTTATATGTAGAAACCGAATCTATTTGTATTTTGCTACGCCATCAGTCAAAACCTCTACAAATTGTAATTTGTTCTCCGTGGTATGCCGCCAATGACAAGACTCATATCGTCATATGAAATCCAAAAAGCTCTAAGTTACATTTAAAAAATTTTACAGGAGAAGCAAAAAACATATTAAAATGTGAATTAAACCATTTAGGTTAAGATTAGAGTATTGTTGATAAAAAGGTTGTTTCCAATTGTAAAAGTGTAAATATTCGTGGTAATATGTATTTCGAAAGAATGCATTATAATCAAACAAAAAAATCGATTTTGAATTTTTTGTAACTTGGTGCTTTTTGGATTTCATATGACGATATACAGTGTTGTTCTGTATTCCGAAACAGAACGATTTTATTCGGAATCGGAATATTCAATATTCCTTAGCTGTTCAGTATTCCATTTTCGAACAATTTTTTTCGTTTTATTTCGTGTAGGAAAATGTTAGTGAAATAAAATCGAATCAAGTTTTTTCATAAAACTTCCCTGAACTGTTAAAACATCGATTGTAGTCTATAATTTGAAATATTTTCTTTTATATTTCATATTATTTACACAACTCTGAACAAAAATTGCTATAAATTATGAAATTAAAATTTATTTTTAAACATGAATAACACCAAATTTCCGAACTTTAGGTTACGAGTAATTTTATAATTCCGCACGGATTGATTCCACTTTGAATATAGAGCAGGGAAGATAGACTGATCAATGACTAAAGTCGAAAAGAAAATCTATAGATTCTATACAGAACAGGGACGATAGACTGATCATTGTCTAAAGTCTAATAGAAAATCTATAAATTCAAATCCAACTACCGCAATCGACTTGTTAACTAGACGTCTTTACAAAAAGCTTACTAAACGTCTTTACTAAAAGCTTAGATTTCAATAGTATCACGTTCTAGACATAGCCTTAAGAAATTTACTGAAAGCTATCTGACTCAAATTTGTCAATACAAAGAATGTAGTATTAATTTAAGACTAAGATTAATTTATCTTTTTTATATGACTTGTTTTGGTGAGTTTTAAACTTAATATTTTTGTGTACGTTGATAGTAAATTTGCCTAGTATTGTAAAATGCTTAATATAAAGAAGAACAAATTTCGAAACTAAACAAAAAAATAGTACGTCAAAAATATATTACAACTTTTTTTCTTATTTTCTGTATTCCTTATAACTTGTTTTTTTTTTTTTTTTTTGCATAAAGCTATACAATTTAACTAATGTTCTTGCTTTTTGTATGTCATTGTTAAGTGTTTCAATAATATATTCTTTAACTTTATAATATCTTTATTAAATTATTATTTTACATATTTTCTTATAAAACACACAGCAAATATTTTATATCTATATTTAAGCATTTACTGTATTTTGTAATTTTTTTTTTTCGTATAAAAATTCTGACATTATAGTATATATTTTTAAGAAAAAGCTTTTAGCATCCCTGTAGTAAAAAATTATATTTATTTGTGTGTGAGTGCATATTTATAAAAATTATAACAATTATTTTAATATGTTCTTAATTTTATTATTTCATTGTGGAAAACCATATTATTTTATATCTTATATTTTTTAGTGTTAGTACGCGTTTACATATATCTATATATATATTTGCTTTTAATTCAAATTTTTGCAATTTTTATTCTTCACTTTGCGTTGGTCTAGTTTCATTAGGTTCTTTTTTTTCCAATTTATAAGTAGTTATTTATTTTTTCTGAAAACACACATTTTTATTGTCGTTTATTTTTATAAAAAAGATATTAAATAAAAAGAAATAATATAATTAGTAAGCAGTAAACTCGTGTATTAGGGTACAATTTTTTATATTAGTTGATGAAATCCTCAATTCTAGAACATTGCAATAGTGCTTTTCGTACACTTTCCAATACATGTCTGCATGCTGTTCTAAGTCACTCCCTAAAATTTTTTTATTTTTCAGGTCAGTGATTACCAAAAATATATTTTTTTGCCTATTTGGATTTGCTTTGAATAAGTTTTATTTATTTTTTATTTTTTCAGTTTTATGCTTTTACCACAAATGGTTTAGAAAAAAATAAATAGTGCTTAGTTCACTTCGATACATTTATTTTTAATGTTTACTATGATAGTCGAATAGGTCAAAGTGTAAGAGTACAAAAAAAAACTGAAAAAAAATACAAATGCCACACTTTTTTCTCCAGTTTTCCTTTTATATTCGACACCTATTTAATTACAGTGCACTAGCGATTATATGAACACTCTAATATATGAACACTTTTCTTTCATTGACTGACTACTCTAATGTATAAACTTAGTGCAAAAGCTTTTAAATAAACTGTTCATATTTTAGAGTAAAAAATTTTTCTTTTTTGACTACTCTAATGTATAAACTTAGTGCAAAAGCTTTTAAATAAAAATAGCTTTTGCACTAAGCAAAACAAAAAATAACAGATTTTTTTGCATAACTTTGAGTTTATTTCTTTTTTTCAAAATAAATTGATGCTTTTTTAATCCAATTAACAATAAATAAAAAATTTGACATAGAAAACTTTTACTTTTATGAGAAAAATGTTTGTAAAGGGGAATTAGATGTCATCACAAATATGAACAATCTTGCAAAAGTTAACTTGTCTGGTCTTAATTTTAATAATATGAACTATTATCGCGAGTGCACTGTATATTAAAGTTAAAATATATAGACAGATTACGAACAGCATAAGTATAAGAAATCAGAAACAATGTTGTACAAAAATGGTTACAATTTCACGTGTTGTATACTCGCGGTTGATAGGGTGTAACGCATTGCCAATATGACTATACTCATGGTACTTTCAATATATTATAAAGTGCAACTTGGGGAACTTGTTAACTTTTTATTGCCACAAACGTAAATAAACGAGTGTAAAAAATTATAACAACAAAAAAAATAAAAAAATACAAATAAATAAATTTTACAAAAATTACTATTTTTAAATGATATGATATTTAAATTAACAAAAAAATCAACTTCATCTTCAATAGTGATAACCAGTACTCCAGTATATAAACAGAATCTTTTTGTATTTTTATACTTTCATCTATTTGCGCAAGTAAGAACAAGGACATCGAGTCCTATGTATTTAAATAAAAACAATCAAAACAGTGTTGGCAATCGGAATAACCCTATACAATTTAGGCTTGGCAGCGAATGTGTTTATTGGTGTCGCCTTGAAAAAAAGTTTTTTTTTTCTAATTTGTGTGTAATTATGTGTGCTAAATAGTACTTTAAAAAACAAAAGCAATAGAGTAACTTTTTATATCCGCATATTTGTTTGGCTAATTAAAATATTTTAATTTTTAATTTTTTAAGATTTTATTCAATAACTCCGAAAACATCACATAAAGTACAATTTATTTTTATTTTTTTTAATCATTCAAATTTGTTTAAAGTTTAATTTTAAATTTAATTTCTTTATCATCAGTTACAGTAACAACAATAAATATTTATTTTCTTATCTGTATTTTTTCTTCTTAATTTGTATACAATTTATAATTCAATAAATGTTTCACTTAAATAATGTCATGTTTATTTAGATATTTCAATTTAAACAAAGGCAAAAGTTGAAAAAAAGAAATAAATAATAAAAAAGATAATTTATCAAAACAATCACAAAATGTAGTTTAGAATAGAAAATAAAAAACAGAAAAACGTTAAAAATTACATTTAGCAAAATAAATTTGACTACATTAATATTAAAAAAGAAAATCTATATTACAAATTATTTTATATACAATATAAAAAATATTTAAAAATAATTTAATGACTAATAATCTTGCACATAATATGTATTGTATTTCTTTTTAATAAAACAAAATAATATTTAGTAACTAAAAAAGAAGTTATTCAATTATATTGAAAAACTTGCTATTCGTTTACAAGACTTGTATTGCAGTTAAATATTTAAAATTTTCATTATCTTTTATAGCAGAAGAAATACAATATGTTGAAAAAAATATATATTATATATATACATATTTATAGCATTCAAATTGTATTTAAATGCACATAATAATAAACATTAAGTTAAAACTAAAAACAGAAAAAATTCATAAAAACAATAAAACTAAAATATACTCGTACATATATAAAAAGAAATTAAGTGGCACAGCCACTCGTACAATGTGTTTTAGTTTTTTTTAATTTAATTTTACTTTTAACAAAATTTTGTTTTACTTAAAACAAAATAATAAGATTTAACTACTTTTTTTTAAAAAAATCTCTCTCATGAAATGTCTATGAATTTCTTCTTCATTTTAACAATTATTTTCTTATTTTGTTTATTTCTTAAATATTATTTTAAAGTTACAAAACAAATTCTGAGATTTCGTAGGAAAGTCTCTTTTTAGCATGTTCTTTTTCTTTTTGTACAAAATTGTATACTTAATGAGAATATTATTATTATTAAAGTATATAAAATATAGTTCATTACAAATTACAACATAAATGCCGCATAAAAAAATATGCAGTTTTATTCAAAGTCAAAATGAAGGTGCGAGCGGGGCTGTTGTGGGGATCGCTGCTATATCCATATTTTGCTCATGCTCACTACCCACTAGTAGCCAAAATTTGTGTTCTTTTGTGAGTGTGTGTTTATGGATGTGTTTTATTAAAACTACTATTTACTTCTAAAAACAATCCAAAAATGGAAAGATTGTTTTCAAAGCTTTGGTAATGCTTTGATCCTAAGCAAAAAAACTTTTTGGCAGTTCATTTTTTTGTTGGTACTTTTACCTTTAACTAACTGCCTGTACTAACCAAAATTTAAAAAAATCAATATTTATGCTCAATAGAATATTATCTATTTTGTTTCATCTTGATCCATAGGTTCCTCAGACTCATCACAAGAAAGAGTTCTGAAAAAAACGAAGATTAGTAAAGACTTTATTGATTTTGAATATGGAAGAAATAGCTTTTAATGGAATTGTATAGAATTAAAAAGGTTTGTGCAGTTTTTTGTCAAACGTTCTTTAATTCGTAGATAATGTAAAAAAGTTATCTCGATTTAAAAATAATCAAAATATCTAAAAAAAAAAAACTTTGCAAATCAAGTGCTCAATAGGGTAGTGTGTTAGTCTGTCAGCGCTGAGAATGTCGTGGGTTCGACTGTAATCAGAAATTCTGGCCTGTCTCTTCTCTCATAACATTTAGAAAATAATTTGTAATCAAAAAATAAAATGAAAATTTTGTAAAGTGTACACTGAAAATGCTGACTCAAAATAAGTTTGCTGAAGGAAGAGTGACAAGTACAGAAAAGATGTTGTCTCATCTTGACAGTGGCCTACACACCAACCCACCTGATAACCCACCAAAAACTTAATTGCAATTAGCTGAGAAGTTTTGATGCACCTCAAAAATTCTAAAGCGAAAGCAAAATGAACATAGCAAAAGATCTCAATGACAACAATTCCAACACTACACTTTACTAAAATTGATTTGCAATGAAAAGAAACTTAGCGTTAATTTCAATTTTTTTTCTCTGTAAAGTTTTGTTATTACAACAGAAATAATAGTTTTGAATACAGTTCAAAAAACAATTTTATCATATATTACCAACAGATACATCTATATATCTATCTATCTATCTATCTATATATATATATATATATATATATATATATATATATATATATATATATATATATATATATATATATATATATATATATATATAATATAAATGTAATAATATAAGGTAATAATATAAATGAATTGTGATTATATATATATATATATATATATATATATATATATATATATATATATATATATTACCTTATATTATTACATTTTATTATATAATATAAGGTAATAATATAAATGAATTGTGATTTGTACGGATGCTTAAAATTTTAAAACGACTGGTTCAAATTGGATACTTCCTTCTGCGATTTAGTTCGTAAATGTTACGCGAAGGTTTAGGAAACAAGAAAGTGGAAAAATTCTCAACAGATGGCGCTGTGGGCGGTCACTCCTTTATCTCTGCTTCTGTTAAAGGTAATTTAATAAAATTTGGTACGTCGATTCAATGCACATATTCTAAGTTCTGCAGCAAATATGAACGGGCTTGAATAAGTGGGCATGAAACTTCCCACACAAAGTAAATATTGATTTTTGTATATCTTGAAAACGGTAATAGTAAGCTCCTAAGTTTGGTTTAAATAACTTCTTGTACATGACATACCATCAGTCAGTAATTTGGTGAGATTGGATAAGTGCGCGTAGCAGCTCCCTTTCATACTAAATATGCAATTTTGCATGTGTGGTTATTGGTAACTGTTAAAGCATCGATAATATTGGATAAGCGGCTATTGCAAAAAGCACCAGGTAAAAGCTATTTATATATGTAATCTTATCTATATAAAAAAAAAAAATTTCCGTTTGTGATAGTCTGTTTTTTATATACAATGTTTGCATTCCTTTAAATTTCGCTTATGAGAAAAGCATTTTATAGGTATGCATTACAGAGGCTCCCAGCAACGCGGGAATGGTTACTCTAGTATGTATATAACACTGGTCAACTGGTCAAGTTTTGCTTCCTTTAATTTTCTTGTGTTATTTGGTATTTATATGGCCATGACTATGAAAAAATATTGCGAAATTGCTAACCCCTTTTTGTTGTGAATATACATTTTGATAACTTTGGCAGAAAAATACAAAAAATAATACACAATATTTACTGAACACTATTAGGTAGATCTCGTTGCAAGCTATAGCATTAGTCTGCCATTATATGTGAGCCCCAACTTCACTGATAACGCTCTTCCATTGTCCGAAGATCCTGATATATTCTTTCACCTTGCTCCTCGCTAAAATCACCCAGATTTTGTGGAAATCGGTCTAAATGCGAGTGCAGGCAGTGGAGTTTTACGCTCATGTTGCACCCTAGCTTATGCAAGTTCGATAGCATGTACTTGACAAGTTTGACGTAGTCGTATGATATTTTTTGCCTAGGAAAATACTCAAAACCAAAACAAATTAATTTCAAGTTTTGCGGCTTATCAAATATATCCATGGTTTGTCCTTATTACTCAATTTTATAATAAAGTATTGATATAACACAGTTTTCACAAAGTCCGATATAGGTTTTCGTTATTTTTCAAATATATATTCACAACAGATATAGCAAAACAAATTTGGATTAAGAACAATCATCTTCTTGACAAAGCTATATCTAAAGCTTCAAGAAAATATATTTTAGTGTCCAATAAAAAACGAAAATCTAAGTAAAAATAGTAAATGAAGGTAGTTAGCTATAACTCTAAAACAAAAGCTGTTCGAGAAAAACTGTTGCAATATTTAAAAAAATGCACGTAAATTTGAAACAAAACAACAACAAAATCACAGGAAGCAGACAACTTTTTTGTTTTGTTGAGCAGTGTAATCCTTAGAATATTTGAGCTATCAGTTGACGCTATAATATATTCAAAACATGACAACCTAATTTGTATACCCAGCAATATATGTGTATACTTACTTGTTCATCGATTGCATTGATAATCCAGCCATAGCAGTTACTGTTTCTGACTCGTCATGTTCAATTTTTAAAGCTTCCAATGCTGACATGCCTACCGTGTGAGCCAAGCGTCTTACACAAGGCCAATGTTGTGACTTAAACATTAGAGGGAAATTAATTGATATTACGTTTTTATTTGTTTAAAATTGTCTTACCTGGATGGCTATGGTTTTTTGTAAAGTATCGATAGCATTCTGACACGGCGGACGATTCAATTCGTTTTCAGCTATAGGTGATAACGGATCACCCAATAACGCTCTTACACATTCCTGAGCTGAATCACATATGGCTGGCAGGTCATAGCCGCCTTCTAGGGCCAGTACAACTTTCCCATCGGCCAGTTGCATTAGTTCGCGTGTCATAAAACCAAAACAAGCTGGCGACACTAAATAACCACCCAACGGGGCGGGATGACCAGACGCTGCATCGAAACCAGCCGAAACTAAAACAATATTTGGATTAAAAAAACGAGCAATAGGCATCACAATAGTACGGAATGCAGCGATGTATTCAGCATCGCCTAAAGGGGGATTTAAAGCACCAGACCAAGATACATTAACATTATAGCCTAAACCGGGACCAGATCCACACTACCAGTTAAAAAGAAAACATAGTGAATGATTTTTGTTTATATTCGTCTTTAAACTATATTCTATACATACCTCTGTGGGTCCACCAGTACCGGGAAAAAAATTGCCATCATCATGTCGATGTATAGATAAATATAAAATATCTGGATTGTTATAGAAGGCCTGCTGTGTACCATTGCCATGATGAACATCCTAAATAGGAAATAAAAGGAAATAAAAATGACAAGAAAAAACTATGACAAAACAGTCTTTATTGCATACCCAATCAACTATAAGAATTCTTTTCATTTCTGGCATACGCTGCCTTAATAGTTTAGCTGCTATCGCTATGGAATTAAAGAAACAAAAACCCATGGCCAAATTAGCTTCGGCATGATGTCCGGGTGGTCGTACTACGGCAAAACCATTTTTTAAATCACCTCTGGCCGTTTTCATGGCCAAGTCAATTACACATCCTGCTGCCATTCTAGCTGCTAGTGCCGTATGATGTTCATTCCAGGTAGTGTCCAAGTCAACACCTACACCACCACATGAAAGTCGAACAAAACTTGCTGAGGGGGCAACTGATTCCAATTTTTGTCGATTAGCAGCCAATTGACATTGAGTTGATCCAAAAAGCAAGGCATGAGCCTCCGTATGAACGGTTTGTATTTCTTCTAACGTAGCCTTAGGAGATCTTAAGCGGTGGCAGCGTTTTGCCAAGTCAGTTTCATTTAAACGGGCCCAAACGCTTTGTAACCGTCCACTGTGTTCTGGATGAATGCCATTATTGCCGCATATGCAAACGTGTTTCAACATTAGATTATCATAAGCTAAGCCTGTAGTGATTTTATACGGTGGCGAATGATTATTACATTGTATTGGAGGTGTTACTTGTTCGGTGGTTAGTTGAGAATGTTTCGTAGACAAATCCATCAGATGCTGCCTTGCGTGCCCATGAAGGGCTAAATTAACTGGTGGTATATGATCTGCTGACGATGATGTGACAATGGGACCAGCATGCGGTATATGAGTAGACGATTGACCAGTGTCCGGTATTTGACTTAAGCCGTGCGGACCCAAATGAACAAGAGGCGTTGATAACGTTCTCGATAATGGCTTTATTAGACCCCGAGCAACGGCATCATCTAATTGTAGAGATTGCATATAGAGTAACTCACGCTGTTGCTGTAAATATTCTTTGCTACGAATCAATTTGTTCGGTTTGTTCGGTATACAGGCTGGCGGCGGACCACTTGCGTAGGGTACAGCAGGTGATATTACCGTTGTTGCATTCGGCAGATTTTGTGAGGTACTCGTTATAACTGTACTAGTTAAAACTGTTTTTGGGGGTTTCTTTTTATCGGTGAGATCCATTACTTCGGCGGCATCATCTTCTTCCTTTAACTGATGAGTAGTATCACGTACAGCTCCACTACGAGTGAGTACAGTTTGTCGTATTTTTTGTGTTAGTAATAAATGTTGTTCGTAAGCTTGCCGTTCGGCCTTTGAATAATAACATTAAAAGGATTTTTAATATCAAATATAAATAAAAACTTTATCGCATCATACTTACATCACTATTTTCATAATGAGTTGGTGTTATATTTATTTGCCCGCTACCAGTCAACATAGGATGGCCCAAGGGTAAGGGTGCTGATTGTGTTCTGCCTAATGGTCGATGGCCTTGTTTATTTAGATGAGCTTGTGCAACCTGTGCATCTGTGATTGGTTGTCCATACATTGTGGAGGACGATTGTGGAGAATGTGCTACAGCGTGTATACCGCCAGTGGAGGCAACATGCATTAGAGCTGTGGCTCCTGTAGAAGCGGCATGCGCCTGAGGTGGAGCCACATCTCCGACTAATGAAGCCTGTGACGATGAGGTTGATGTAGCAGAAGCAGAACGTATCACGGGAGACTGAGGGTTTGGCGGACCCGCTATGGCAGAATTGGAGGTTGGAGGAATCAAAGGACTAGGCGGAGGTACAACTTGTCTACCGAAAGGTGCTACCAAAGGATTATAATACGCTGGTGGACCTGTTGACCCCGCCACTGTTGGTATACCACCACCACCACCTCCACTGGCTGCCACATGTTGCCTTAAAGCAGCCAACATGGCATAATTAGCTGCAGCGGAGTTATGAGCACTCGGCAAATGAGGACGGCCTAATGATATATTTGGCATGGACGGCGAACTAAATAATGACAAATCGTTGATACTACTTCGCTGACCTGGCTGATATTGACTACCATCTTCATTTTCTTCTTGTATTGGCGCACTCGTAGGTGAGCCACGATTCTGACCGACAACGCCAGCTGTAAGACTAGATGGTGGAGAATTGGGACCAGAATCAGGCGTACTGCTGCAATCTAATAAATGGAAAAAAAAATTAAAATAAAGATTTCGGCAAATCATTCGAACTTAGATCGTCGTATAAAATTCAAAAGTTAAATAATTTAAGTTTGGATTTGCATTTATTAAAATGACCACATATGTTCTGCAAGCAGAAATCGAGTGAAATTTAAATCAAATGAAATTTCAAATTACTATTATTTTCAAAACTGACAAGATATTTTTTTTTTTATTAATTCGTTAAAATAACATTTTTAATATCAAAACTTTAAAAAAATTATCGGAATTAAATTTTATTAGTCTTTATTTAATTTATTCGATTTCACTTTCATTTGCTTTCGGTTTTTAGAACACGACCGGACCGGACCTTTTGAATTTTGGACGATATTCTCTTCTCACTACAAATTTCTTGAAAAAAGCTTCTTTTGATTTGATTTTAATTGGCACTTTTTTAATTAAGCTTTTTTTGTTTATTGTTAGTAATAGAGTTAATACAAACAATTAAAAAATTATGTAAGAAAGAACTTAAAAAACATTCAATCAAAATGATAGTTAACAACAACAACAATAATAAAAATTCATAAAATATATCAAAATAAAATTAGGAAAGAATAAATAAAAAGGTATATATTTTAGAATTCGAAGGTGTATTGTATTAACTCTCTACTTTTGTAATCCCAGAGAACTTTATTATACACATGTATGTATATAGGTATGTATTTTATCATTTAATTTTATTTAATCATTTTTTGTTTGTTTGTTTCATATGTCATATACGTACTTGTTAAAGTTGAATTTTGTTTATGTTGTCTTCTCTGGGCCGCTTGTAATAGACGTTCATGTCTTCTTAGACTTGCCGATCCACTGATACGTGCTTTGCGTTCAATGACACTTAGTTTTAAGCGCATCTTTAGTAAATTTGGTTCGGATGCTGTGTGTAGTATATATAAATTAAGAGTAATAGTTTGTTTTTTTTTTCTTAAGTTTTAATTGGTTATAGAGTAGGTTAGAAGAAAACTTAATTTGTATAATAAAAATATATATAAACAAAAATGGTTTTAAAAAAATTATTATCTTCGTAATTTTTTTTTTTTTCTGAACTCATATAATACAATACATTTGTATATTCATATTAAGGAAAAACCTTTAAAGTGCTAACATATACAATAAATTCCTATGAAATCTTGCTGACTAACTGAAATTTCCTTTTAAAGGGTACATCATGATAAGGTTATGTATAAAAATATACAGTGAATCAAGAAAGTTTAGGCACACAATACATTTGTTAGAAAATTAATTCCCAGTGTTGCACAGCATATTGTTTAGTTTCCTCATATAAATAAGTCTGATGTGTTCTCGAATAACGTGACATATAGTGACGGTACAAAAAAAAATTAGACGAAAAGTAAATAACGAGCTCCAGGAAAATAACGTTATTAAAACGGTGAAAGATGGAGTCGGAGATCTCATCCTTATAGACAATAAAATGTAAAAGCATTCTATATGTGAATATTAAAAAAAACGAAACCATCACATAAAGGCAAAGGATTCCCTTAAAGAAGCCTTTCGTATAAAATGGAAAATTATGACATCTGATGAAATTCAAGTCAAAAATATGCCTCGTCCTTTGGAAACAATTGTTAACACTTTTATACCAAATCTTTTCATATGTGTCCCTTAACTTTATTTACATGAATTTACCTTATTTATATGTATAGCTTTTTTAATATTGCAACTTAAAACTACTGATATGAAACATCTTATTTGTTAAATGGTCAATAAAAAGATCATAATATAAAAGTATATGAAAATTACTTTTTAAGTTGAGAAGAAACGAAGTGAATAAACTTTTTTGATCAACTAATAAACATAAGTAGTAATTGTTTATATAAATTTGTTATTTTTTAATTAAAATTTTTTTAAATTGGAAAATGTACTTTTCACTTCAGATTTTTTATGAATAAAAATTATCGTATATGTATTATAAATGTTAACTTATTACTTTTCAACTTAATATTTTAAGAGCATCTTTAACAATATCGTATGATTTTTAAGTTAAGAACAAAAACAGTGGACTGACCACCCTATTGTAATTTCGTTACTTTGATAGATTAAAAAAAAACATTATTTAGGATAATTTAATTTTAGTTTAACTTAAGTCATTTTACATCCAGGCAAAGATCTTCTACAGGCAATTTAATATGTGCATTTTTTTTTTTTAAATTAAGTGTTTTGATCTCGAAGAAAAAATTCCTTTGTTTTTGTTGTGTATAGTTTTTTTATTATTATAAGAAATTTTTTTAACCACCATTTAAACAATAAACAGTGTATACATTATCATAACACATTTCTTTCCTAAAAAAAGTATTTTTAAATAAGTGATTTACATGGAGATTAGTTTTTAACATTTCACAGTTTAGCACATTTTTATGGTGTTAATGGGCGCAAAAGAAAAAAAAAAAACTAAAAAATATACAAAATTTTCGTTTTTTTTACAAGAGTACATGCATACATCCAAAAACATATCGTAATTGATCTCATAGGCTCTTAAAACAACATTAAATACACAATAAAGTTGTAATCTTAAGATGATAATGTAGTAAATAAGACTTACCAGTCTTCCTTAGTGGGAAATCTGATTCATATTTAAGTAATGATGAGGGAGGAGGTTGGGGTATTTTATATGGATGAGAGCTTTGACCAGCACCAGTTGGTAGTGATTCGCCGGATGAGCTTTTAACAACGCTTCTAAAATATTTTCATTAAATAAAATTATTAACATTTATGTATTTGGATTTCTTAAAAAAAGAAGGAAAACTATAATACAAACCTATTTCGATAAGGTGATGTTGTTTGCATGCCGTTTGGGGAAGAGGCCGCTTGTTTGCGATTCAATATAAAACACTAAAAGCGAAATGGATAAAGAAGAAATTATTAGATTTCAGCTCTAATGGTGGTATTAAATTAAAACTAACATTTAATATTTGTTTTACTTCTGGACTAGCATTTGCACTGTTCTCTTTTCTTTTGACTACGGCGGCTTCCCGTTCTCGCCTTTCCCTTTGCTGTTGTTGTTCCTGCTCGGCAGCTGCAGCAATTCTTTGTTCTTGTAATTCCTGATAAGTGCCATGTGTATGCACTGCATACTGAATTTCGAAGAAAAAAAAAATGAAATAAAAAATAAAAGACGCGTTAAAAAAATTAAAAACAATATTAAAATTCTATAAAATTATAAAATATATTTTGGTTTTAATGAATCATATAATTGTTTTTTGTTTTCAATTTCAATAAAAATCTATTCTTATCTTTTCCAGTCATACTGTTAGAACAAAAGAAAATCTTTAAAATATATGTTAAGTCAGTGCTTTTTAACGTTTTTTGCGAAATTTTATTCCAGAAATCATTTCAAAATATTTTATTCTAACGACTTCGGACAAATATTGTATATATCTATTGGATAAAACAAGGATCTGTTTTTGGAATTTTTAAAACAGCTCCAAAATCACGAGTTATATTTAAAAAACCGGTTTTTCGGACCTTCATAAAGTTATAAGCTAAAAACTTTGTTGAATATTGTTTGATTTGAATGTTTCTTTTCAGATTTGGAAAGAAGAGAAACATACCTTTTAAATGATTTATGCGTATGTCGTTTAAATTGACTTTTAGAATCTGGATGTATTTTGCCAGTAAGCACATTTTTTACTCCTTTTTTTTCACAATTTTCTAGTTTAGATGCGTTTTCGCGCACTATTTCATATAGGAACCGTACCATTTATGAATTAATTAAGGAATTATATTAAGTTGTGAATAAAATGAGACTGAAGGTTTAAAAATCCGTTGGAAATTGAGGGAGTTATTAAATTGTTAGCAGAGCAACTCAAGAAAAAATCATCCAATATTTCAAAATCTATTTTTTTTTTCAAAATACAATTTCAAAGTAATAAAAAAATACACCAGTTTGCTAAAAATTTTATGATTTTTTCAAAAACTTGGATGAAAAATGAAAAAATAAAAATGAAAAAACGACATACATACATATCATTTAAAGGGTCTATTTCTATTCTTTCCAAACCTGAAAGAAACTTAAAATCAGGCAATATTCAGCAAAGTTATTAGCTTGTAAGTTTAAGAAGATCCGAATAACCGGTTTTTACTCGTAAATCTTGATTTTGGAGGTGTTTCGATAACTGGAAGAAAACATCCTTGCTCTACTCGATAGCACCTATCAGAAAAAAGTATTACTTGCAAGGTATTTTTTTGTCGCACCGTATAATAGGTCTAACGTGTTATTACAATTTAGATAAAAATCAAAGTAATTAAAATTGTGGGCGTGGTTATGTTTTGCAAATGGAAGACAGTGCTTGATTTAAAGTAAAATTTCGCAATCCTATATCAAAGTAAACCCTTATCATACTAAAACTGCTGAAAAATTCCTATTTGTTTAGAAACATCAGATATCAACATAATAATGACACCAAACTACGGGTTAGCTATAATGTACTTGATTGGCCGGCCGCCCCTGTCAAGCGCATTTAACCTTATCGAACACCTATGGAGAATTCTTAAAAGTGTTGTATGAGCTGCTTGAAACGGTATTAAGCCAAACGAATACTAAATTCTATCGCCAATGGTAGCTTATAATATATTAAATGTTAACATTTTTTTTTTTTACTAATTTTTTTTAACTCAATAAACTGTCCCAATATTTACTTAACATATTTACATTGCAAACTTGGGATTTTACGACAAATTTATAGTACTGTGTTATTGTAGATAAAAAAGTTCACAAAGTAAATGGAGCAAATATGTTTTATAGTTGTACGCATATTTGTTAGCAATAGACAGTTCCGTTAGTCATATATTTCAAAGGTGGCCAGAGAGAAAACTTAATTTGTAGTAGTGATAGTAGTAAATTTTTGCAGTGCTCGGTGAAGAAAAAAACTACAAAGGTAAACAACAAGTCAAACAAACAATTTTAATGCGCAAAGCGGCTTACGTCTGCTTTCATCAAGATTTATCACAGAACTGAATGAAATTATTTATTATTTCATAAAGTGCAACTATTTTTTTGGTTTCCAAGATGCCTCTTGATTATTTTCTTTGGAATTATGAAAATACCATATGTAAGTTCGTGTGTTACACTTACAACCCAACAACGCTTAAGTAGTTGAATGTCAACATGACTTTTGCCACTAATGAAATAACACAAGAAGTTATTCCAAAAATTCTTTAAAATTGAATTGAAAAATCCGCTATGTAATAGCTAATTAATCATTTTTAAAACATAAATGCCATACAGTTTCCCTCCAAAGAATTACATAGAAGTAAAAAAAGAATTTTTAAATATTTTTTTATTGGAAAATATATTTACAATAAAACAACAAACAAACATATATATGGACATAGATATGTATATGTACGTATGTACATATGTATAAGTTTCTTGTTCAGAATTTTAATTTTCTAAATTATGACAAAATTACATACAAATAAAAAATATTGAAATACAAAATGATAACGGGTGTCAATTAATCGGGATGTAGAAGGATTAAAAGGAACTTACATGAAATTTATGTTCCAATTGCAATTTATGTTGTAATTCCAATTGTTTTGACTTTTCTTGAAATGTGTGAAGCAACATTTGTTTCTGTAATTCTTGTGATTTTTTCAACTGCAAAAACAAACAGAAATAGAGAAAAAAAATTGAAAGATAAAGAAAATTGAGTATAAAAAATAAAAATATATATTTAATTAATTACGAAAAGCAAATTATCGTTTTTGCTGTCGATGACTTATTTTTGTGTTATTTTAATTCAAATTTAATTAAAAATTTAATCGAAATAAAGAAACATTTGCTTAATCAAAGAAAACATATTTTTTTTTTCAAAAAATTATTATTCAAAATGTTACGTATAACAAACAAATTAGTTTTTTAACTTTTTTCATTAAGCCATGGTGAAACTAAATAAGGTGAAGTTTTCTGTATAACAACATGTTGTTTGTACAAAAACAACATTGTATTGTATATGTAACAAAATTTCCATATAAAAAGAAAAACCTAAACAAAAGTTGTATACAGTTAATACTTGTAAATTAGAACTATTTTATTTTGTTGAAAATTTTATTTTTCAAATATTTGGTTTTTGGACGTTTTTCAATTATGAACATTATATATTTGGGCATATTTATAAATATATTATTTTTAATGAGTTTTGAATCATGTTTTTTGCAATACGATATAGTTTAACGATATCCTTGGATCGTTCTTTTTAGTAAGTCTCTGCTTTTTTGACAGCATTTGAACAAAAAAAAAAAAAAAAAAAAAAAAAAAAAAAAAAAAAAAAAAAAAACCTATCGGCCGAACAAATAACTAACTTCACCCTATATAGTTTCACCATGGATTAAGTATTGCGAAAAGACTCGTAACAGAAGCGCAATAAAATAATACAAATTAGGAACAATATATAGTGGAATCTCGAAAAATTAACTCGCGTAAAAAAGTTATTTTTCAGTTAACTTTTCTGAGTTAACAATTTTGTGGTAATTTTGATACTTTTTAAATATTCTCACTGGCAACGCTGAGCTTTAATTTTGTTTGTTGAATTATGGTATTCCCCGAACAACATTTTTATTTTGAGCTGCAAAAAAAACGTATGATCATCTTCAAAAAACAACATTAGTTTAGTCGTTAGCGTTGAGTTTGTGAGTTGTGTATTGTTTATTTAAAAAATATTAAAGCAGAAAAAATTATTGCAAATCAGATTAGATTTGCAGCAGAAAGTGGAGATTGATCAAGGTATTCAAGAAAAGCGACTGGCGTTAGATTATAGTGTATCTGAAGCAGCCATCTCAAAAATAAAGAGAAAACGTCATGAAATTTTACTTCACAAGCCGGAATATGCCGATCTTGAGGCAAGCATGTACAAATGGTTTTTCAACCAACGACAGCGTAAATGTGCAGTAACTAGTCCAATTTTAAAATCCAGAGCTAAGCACGAAAGCACCCTGGAAAGAAATTTAATGCCAGTGCTGTATGGCTAACAAATTTTAAGAGGAGATACGGCATTCGCCATCTTAAAATTTGTGGGGAAATCTTCTCAAGCGAAACGTCGGGTATTACACCCTTCACTCATAATTTACGAGCAAAAATTAAAGAAATTCATATCTTCGACTCCCAACTTTATAAAGCAGATGAATCTGGACAATTTTGTCGTTTTTTACCCGACAAAATATTCGTTGCTGCAATCAAAAAGACCGCACCGTGCCGAAAAATAACAAAGGAAATATTAACATTTTAAAGCCGTTGGTCGTTCGTAAATTTGCAAGCCGACGTTGTTTTAAGTGATTTAAAAACCCATTAGGCTATATAAATTCGAAGAAGTCGTGGATGAATTCAGAGATATTCTACAACTGATTCCATAATTCATTTACAAAACAGGTAAACTTTTTTTTTTTTTTGGTTTCATAAAAATTTGCTAACTTTATTGCATGCAAATTGTTGCAGGTTCGCCAATTTTCTGCTGAAAATAATTGACATATCACCAAAGGCATGGTCGCTAATTGACAAGTGTACTGCCCATAAGCTAATTGACATGTTACAGTCTCATGATGGATATATTGAAGCAATGATTTTACCACCTAACGTAACAGCGGTTTTGCAACCCATGGATCAAAATCCGGTAAGATTAGTCGAGTTAGGATATCGAAGTAAATTGTTATGTATCACTGTCGCACAAGAAAACATTCCAATTGAAAAAAATTTAAAGACCAGACAATTCGTGATGCTATTTTGCTACTTAAGTCAGTGTGTAATGAACTGCCTGCCTCAAGCAGTTCCTATGAAAGCATGAAATAAGATAAAAAAGTGGGATGACGGTCAGTGCGACAGTGAGAAGGATATTCCACTCTCTGAATTGATTGAATCAAATAGCGCATACGACGATACACTTCTATAATTTCAATTGTTGGTGTCAAAGATTAGTGATAATGTTGATATCAACACTGATTTCATTGAAAATTTAAAAGGTAACGATGATTCCGAAGTAGCCGATAATGATAACGACGGATCAATTATCGAGCAAGATACACAACAAACTAAAGTTAGCTACTCGGAAGCAGTTGAAATTAAATGGTTTGAAAAAAATAACAATGCACAAAAAGTAGCAGATCTTGTCAATATCCGCACGAAAGATCTATTACATATAAAAAACAAGACTGCTTCTTTAAATTAATATTCCACTTCGTACAAATTAATATTTCTTACGCGCGAAAATATTGAACGTTGACTTTGAACTTTAAAGCAGCCAGTACAAATCAAATCTAAGTTTCTTTTTTGTAGCGATGAAAACTAATTCAATAAATAAAAATAAATAAATAAATATTTTATATATAAAAAAAATAAGTTTTTTATTGTTTTTTCTTTTTTAATTCAAAGTTTAAAATTGCTTAGAAAAGTTAACAGTTGGAAAAAGTTGATTGCTCTTGGAACAATTCGATTAACTTCTTCGAGATTCTACTGTTATATGTAAAAAAAAAACTTTAAATAGATCTATGTATACCATATTTGAGAATAGAAGGTATTTTTTTAAGACCGTTAGAATTTGCGAAGGTGTTACTTATAAAACGTGCTACGACCACTTTTTGACATTGATAATCTGTAGACTTTGGCAAATCATAGTGCTTAGATTCAAATTGAGTTCAGTGATGAGACTTATTTTTGCTTAACGGGTTTGTTAATAAACAAAATTGTCGCATATGGGGAGTGATACAAATCGACAACAGATTCAATTACTTAAAAAAAAAAAAAAAATTGCACCGTTTGGTATGGTTTATATGCTGGTGTAATCGTTTGATCTTATTTCTTCAAAAATACAGCCGGAGCTCGTGTTACGGTCAACGGAAATCGTTATCGCACTTTATAAAACCAGTAGTTTGCATAATTGTATTACAAACAAAATTCTTCTGAGTGTTGGTTAAAAATAAGAAATCAAAATAAAAAACATAAAATTGTTAAGAAATATAAGCTATTCATTATTCTGTTAGAAAAGGAATGAATTAATTGTTTTTTCAAAAAGAAGAGACATTTTAAAAGTTTGGTAAAATAATGCTTATATTTTGAATCAATAATCTGTATGACAATAATATTGTTAATGTAGAAACTTACGAGTACATATGAAAATGTTCACACAATTAAAAATAATATATACATATATATATATATATATATATATATATATATATATATATATATATATATATATATATATATATGTATATATATATATATATATATATATATATATATATACATACATATATATATATATATATATATATATATATATATATACATATATATATACACAACATAAATTATACATATATATATATATATATATATATATATATATATATGTGTATACATATATATGTATGTATATACATATATATGTATGTATATACATATATATATGTATGTATATACATATATATGTATGTATGTACATTTGTATGTATGTATACAGAAAATGAATTATTGTTATGTGATTTATATATTTTCTTTTTATATATAAATATTTTAATAAAAATGTTTGCTTAGAGGTGGCCATTTATTTAATGGCTAAAACAACGCTAGGTGGTAGCATTAGTATTATATGTTAATTTTATATATCTTTTGTTCTTTGTTTTGCTATTTTGTAGATTTTATTTAGATGTATAAAAGAAAAAAAATCACCAAAATATAGACAACAAAAATAAAAATTGGCTAAATCATTAAGACACTCAGTGAAAACCACCTATTTAGCTATCTCTTTATATATTTCACCATTATTATGTAAATTCTTATGTTTATATCGGAAGAAAAAAATTAAAGCAATTACAATGGAAACATATCAACACTTTTGCGCAACACTATCGTATGTTACAAAAACGAGCGTTTTTTCTAAATTTTATATCAATATCAAATTTTAAATGTGGTACAATAACCGATATTTTAACATAAATTGGAAACTTCTTTTATGGAAAAGCTTATATATTCAGAAATATTCAGGTTTTCAGACACATACGATATTTTTGCCAACAAAGTTTTTTTGTGTTTTTGTTAAGTGAGGTACTTACGATAATTTAAAAACAACTGAAATATCACCTTAAATTGAACACGAGCTATGAACGGAATCTGTTAATTCTATTAATTCTATTGACAAAGCTTTAAAAGCCGAAAAAAGTATGCAAACATGGTTATTACATGGTTATTACTGCCATAGTAGAGACTTAGTTTATTAACTGTCTCTTTACGATCTATAATTAGCAATTACTTCTGAATGGCTAAACGTACTTCATTAGAGCCACGCTTACCATCGCTTTCACCCCACAAAAAACAGTAAATATCTCTTGTGCCATTTTCGTAAACTCTAAATTTATGATACGCATATTTACGAGAGTAAAACAATGTAATATTTTTTCAGCACGGGGTGTTCAAGACCTTTTGCAATTAAAGCCTTCTGCTTGGTCTTTTAAAAATAGGGTTTTGGTCTCATCTTTGTCCCTAATGTGCGTTATACATCCTTCAGTGTTGATAAATTGTTTTTCCTCTGTATCCAAAAATTATTTTATTGTATTATTATTAATAAATAACACAATCTAATATTACAATTCAAGGAGCATAAGCTTCTTATACTATAAGCCCTTGCGTACTAAAGAAAAATAATTGAAAATTATTGTATTTAATATATTAAATTCTTAGTATAGAAAAAATTTCTGCAGTTGTAGAAAATGCTTAACGGAGAGTCTGAAACCACATTTAGGGCAGGACAAAGATGGTTTCTTATTAACATCATTATTTCATACATTTTCAGTAAAATAAATTATTTTAACAACTACTGCTCTATTTAAATATGGAACTAGTTACTCGTTATTATCTTTGCAAAAGAGAATTCCCAAATGACGGTATAACGAAAAAGGCATGCTCAAAAGAGTCGCATAGCAAAACTTTGCGTTTTTATTTGAACGATATTTTATTTGTATGAAGGTATTTGTATGGAACTTACGATAATTTCGTTCACAGGAAAAACAACAATGCCCCACATACGATAAAATAAATTCAATAATATCTCCATAAGTATAAAGAATATCGATATAATGTGTTACTATATGGTGGGTATGTGACATTAGAATACATTTGCATCAAAAAATCAATTTCGTAAAAAATGTAACAAACGCTAATTTCGCGCAAAGGGGTCGATATTTTTTGTTGTTGTCTTATTTTTAAAAAATTTTATTTATTATGATTTAAGAAAACACAAAATTGTTTTTATAACATTAATGTTTAATTTATTTAAATTTAAGCAGATAACCCCTTGTATAGCTTAAAGTTTTAATTATTAATAGCAATAAAAAATTAATGAAATGCAAAAATAATAATAAAATTAAAAGAAAAACTAACAACTTAATTTTATTATTGAATGTTAAACCCTTTCGGAATTTCTTTTCTATTTTGACTTTAGACATATTTTTTTTTACTTTTTAATCGGAATATAACTTATTGGTCTTAGTATCGGCAGTGATTACCTTATAAATTACCACCACAAAAAATATAAAAATGGCGCTGAAAAGTGCCGATTTAATATAAAATAACAGAAAGGGTTAAGAGATAATGATAATTACGGATGTGTGTTACCCAGCGATAGGATTTTCATATGAGTAACAAATTTCAATAATACCAAACACACACTTTGTTTTATTGAAACTAGTGTACTAGTGTAGTGGATTGACACAATCACTCGCATTCTATCATCTAACATTTACTTTAATTAGTATGCATGTATATAATTTAGAGTTTTAAAGTTAAAAAAAAAAATTCCAAAAAATTTCTTTTGTAAACAACATTTTACTTTATTTTTGTTAGTAAGAATTTTTGAATAGTTTTACTCCTAAAGCACCGATTTAAAGTCATATATATCTTTCCAAAATCGGTGCGGTAGGTTGGGCGTAAATGGATACAAAGAAATGTCTTATATAGATTTAAAGATAGCTAAAACACGCATACCAAAAAAAAACTTTTACTATGTGCCAAATTTTGAATAATAATTTGTGTGATGAAGCTTATTTTTGGTTAAATAGATAAGTAGATCAACAGGCATAATTGCCGAACGTGGAGTGAAATAAATTTAAATCAATTTTATCATTTCGTACAGAAAAATTTGTTAACCGGTTCATATCTTTTTCTAAGCAAACTAAATGGACTTTTATTTTTAACATGTGGCCAAACTGGCCTAATAGAAAAAAATAAAAAAACTCTTCAAAGAAATACACGCTGTAGAACATAAGGCTCAAAGTAATTAAAACCACTCGATAAAAGCAACTACTCAAGACAATAAGAATAAGTGCAAATGATATTTGCCTTCCAAAGCACTGGAAAAAATACAACGAGTGACACCATGGTGGCATGGTTGGAGGCTCAGTGGCAAAAATTTTAAAATAAATAATCAATTTTTAATGAAGATGTCCTCTTGATCGCAGTCTGTGTTAAAAAAGGCAATTAGTGACCATAACACAACACTATATGAATTGGAAGAACCAACCATAGCTGAAAAAAACGAAAAAGAAATTTCTTGAATTGTTGCACTTCATCTCGTCAATTCATCACACTTTTCAAAACAACCTGAATTGCTCCAACAGTCTTAAGCTAGGATCACACGATTGTCGCAAATGTACCAATATGACACAATTTCTATTGTGCTTTATTGACGTAAATTCTTAAAATATCCAATTTATCCCAATTTATTATTGGTACGTATTGTCAACTTCGATTGTCGCACAAGATCACAATAAATATTAGCGCATTTTTGCTATTTTTGTTGCCGCATTATTACTTATTGGGCGGTCACACGATTGCCGTACCAATAATTGATGCATTGCTACAATTGTGTGATCCCAGATTTAGGGATGAGGTGTATAATGATAAGACAGATGATTTCTTAATAAATTTGTCATAAAGTATTGTTTGATAAATTTTAAAAACACCTTAAAAATCTTGAGTTACGGGTAAAAAAAGACGGATGTATATATTTTATTTAAGGAAACTTGAGGAATTTGAGTGTATTTCTAAAGCGAACACATTTTCTATAAATCCTTCTCCTTTTTTTAAGTTTTCAAATATTTCAATTTTATTATAGCCTTTAGCTTAAAATGTATCGATATAGTTTTGTTTGTTGAAATTCAAATCATATACCTAGAAATTCAGTAACTATATAACTAACACATTTTCGATATTACACTGTATTATATTTGAGACTAACACAAAAAAATTTTAATAGTACACGACGGCAGTATATATTTATTTTTCTATATATTTTAATATTTTTCTATATAAATTGAAAGACTGACAAAAAATAAAATTGTTATGCCTAAATTTTGCATGTACAATATACATACGTGCCTGCAATTATGAAATCGGTCTAAGTCAAGAATTCAAATCTAGATGATTTTTGATTCTAAAAAGAATTTTAAGTCAAATACATTTGAAATTTCTACCATTTGCTTGATAAATATTTTGATAATTTTAATGTTTCGATTTACATATGTGTATGTGTAACGAAAATTAAGCTTTCGCAAAATTTTATACCTTACGAATTAATTTCGATATACCACGGTACACATTGCATTGATTTACATTACTTCATAGTTTCGTAAAATACGGTTTTGATATAGCGCGTTATTCGGTTTTACACGCAAAATTACATTGACTTTATAATTTCGTACAATTCGATATAACACGATACAAATTAACCGCGTTATACAAGGGAAAACTGTATATATGTACTTACACTTAGGATATCAGTAACCTATCAAATTTATTTTCAATAAATAATTACAATTTTTAAATACAAAATTTTCACACTTCTTTTATTTTAAAAATATTTCTTCATGATTACTTGCAAGACGACACTTTATATACTACATAATTTTTAGTACAATATTTTCGATATTCATTTTTTTAAAACGCTTAATGCTTCCATATCTTAATTTTTTTATGTAAATCACTGAAATACTACCAACAAAATAATATTTATCTCCTTAACAAAATATATATTAGCCAAAGCCAATTAGTTTTAGTTGTTTTTCTGATGTTCTAAAAATAAAATAAAAGGAAATTTAATTCACACAACACAAACAAATAAATAAATTATAATAAACATGCAACAAAAAACATTACCATGACGTAGTCCATAGGCTGTTCCAATGATACTAAAAAAATCTCATTTGACGTTTTTAAATTTGTTAATCCTTATTTATTATTAAATATATATGCAACTTTCTCGGAAAACTGAAATGATTTAACATTATTGTCAAATATATTGTATAATTTACATACTGATACATACACTGACTATGTATATCAACTAAACAAAAGAAAATATTTTTTACGCACATTTATTTAATACCCTATAGTAAGTAATATGTACCATGTTTGCTCAAGAATCTTTAGCAGGTTTGACAATGAACGTCAAATTAAAAGTTCTTTAAATACCTTTCGAAAACATACTTTTTTTAGACAATATAATAAAGGCCCTTCTTTTACACGACATGTAATTATTATCTGACTTGTTAGTTTTATAATACTGTTATTTTATATACTGTCTAACGTATGTATATCTATGTGCGAATGCTAAAAAGTTCAATTAGTTCATTAACGTAACGCTATAGTTATAACCAAAAACAGCAGCTTGAAACCAACCTTATAAAGCTATAATAATAAATAATAATTTGGATTATCTACCATAATCATAACAGCTGATTGCAGATAAATGTGTTTAGGGAACTTTTTTCATTTTAGAACACAGAAACATATCAGCTAAGATAGGTTATAGTTATGGCGCAACTAGTCGATGAAAGAAAATAGGCCTAAATTATGACTACGGTTACAGCTGTGGCGTTAAGTTAAGTCACGTCTAATTCAATCTCAAGGTCGGATCACATAGAATCCGTTTTACTTTATAAGTCTCTTTCTCAACTTTGTCAAAATTTTTTGAACCTTGAGTTAAGAGTAAAAAAACTGTTTTTCGTACACTAATGCACTTATTAGCTAATAACTTGAACGTTAACCAAAATTTCTGAAACGATTACTTCGCAGGTATTGATTTAGTTTTGGAATATACATACATACATATGTACATATTTATGATATGTTATAAAATAAAATAGATTTTTGTCCAATTAATAGAGATCAACCACCCTTTGCAATGTGATTGATAATTTAGAATATAAATACAATAATTTATTTCTTGTTAAGAGTTTTCACAAATGAAATTAAAATGTTATAGTCACTTTAGCCTTGAATCAAGAAGAATTTACTATAGCCATACATAAATAACACGGGTGATTTTTTATGAGTGTAAAACAGCAGCAGCGTTAGCGGTGGCAGCAGTAGGTACGACTAGTAACTAGATTCAGTATGTACCTCGTATTGATACCACAACATAGCAAACACTGTATTAATGATGATGTATGTATGTATATATGTAGATAAAGAGATAATGATGATTACATATGATATGCGTACGTCGTAATGATTATTGTGTGTTGTTTGTTTTTGTTCTTATTCTTTTGCTTTATTTTTACATGAGAATCAGAATTTAAAGATATTTTTAAAATAAAATGTTATTTTGCGTTTTGCTAAAGTTTATTTTATTTTATTTAGTTTTTTTTTTGATATTGTTTCTATTATTATTGCTGCTATTGTACGTGTAGGTATATTTATAAACTTGTTGTTTTTGTATATATATATATATATATATATATATATATATATATATATATATATATATATATATATATGTAAATATAAAAGATAAAATAAAATAGATTCTATTTTTAGAAAATACTCATACGCAGTTTATAACACAATAGTATGCTAGAGGGAGGTAGGTGAATGGATGTGGTGAACGGATGATTTTGATTTTGTAATAGAAAAAAAAGCAAGTGTGATATGATTTTTCTATTCAATTCTACTTTGTAATTCTCTTGTGTAATTTACTGTAACATATGTGTATGTATGTATGTATGTATGTATGTATGTATGTATGTACATAATTATGTATATAGGTATGTATATTTAGCATGTCATAGGTTTTGTAGAGAAAAACTTATTGAAATACGCTATTTAAATGGGGGTTTCCTATTTGTCACTGCTGTATCAGTTTACAGGTTTTAATGTGGTTGTTGAACAAATTGTATTTCATGATATTTAAAGTAACAGTAGCTATAGAAAGAACATATGTAATCAATCTTGAATGTTTTTTTAAAAATAGGAAAAATATTGTATTTTTATTGTAGATACTATAAATAGGTTAATATGCTTTTAGGCCGGTCTAATAAAATTTAATTTCATAAATTTCTTTATTCAGGTATTTTTCAATTTTCAAATGTGAGATTTTGATATTTTTTTATAAATTCGCTTAATTATTTTTAAAATAACTTTTTGTATTATGAAAAGTTTAAAATAATTGTCGCAATTAATTTCTTGATTTCAATTTCACTAATTTATTTATTTATTTTGAATCGATTAACTTTGTTCTATGAAATATTAGGTCATGGACTCGGTTTTTTATATTACTAAATAGTGTGGGCATCAACATATGTATACAATTTGATTCAAGCTATTAAAATTAATTTCAGTCTGATCAGTGGCTTTTAGTTTTACTTTATACGATTATCTTTATATACAATTGCATAATAACCCTTTAAGCGTGATATGAATTTAACCACAAACAGTTATTCTGCTCAGGCGTACATCTCTAAGTTTAAAAAAGTAATATGTATGAATTAAAAATTATATTGAAAAATATATTTTACTTTGAGAAAGTCTTAAAACATGGAAACTACAAAAAACAGATAAAGACTTTAAAACCTTTAGAGTGGAAGTACATAACTCGCGCTATGAACGTTGCGCGTTACAGGCATATGTCACAAAAATTTCAAATTGTGTATTTTACATAAGGCAAGTCACAAGCAAAATGGACAACGTCTCTAACGCCAAAAAGTTGTTTTTTAGAGGCGTTGACAGATGTACAGCTAACTTGCTTTTTTGTGATGTGATAAATTGTTTTATAAAACAATATTAAATAAATGAAAAAACTTGAATTTTATATATTTCCCTATCCATTTTTACATCAAATATAATATGGAGCAAACGATGATGATTCAAGTGTCATCTTTAAAGCGTGTTATGTAATTTTCCGTCTTTAAAGCGTTGAAAGTCTTAAAGTACCAAATGCGCTAAACGTGTAACGCGTATTATGTACCTTAACCTTTGTTCTTGTCTGCTTGAAATGAAAAGTATTACGTCTTTTCTAATTAATAATCGGATGAGATTTGCAAATGCTACGTAGCTAAGAGTACACCTATCTCTATATGTGTTGGTATTGTTTACAATTTTAAATGGATTTAAATTTGCAACAACGGGCGTGTATTAAATTTCGCTTAAAAAACTGATTTAATTGTGTGCGAAAGTTAGAAATGCTGAAAAAGTGTTTCGGCAACGATATTCTAAAGAAAAATGGCGCTTACCAGTGGTCGTGAGTCAATCGAAGATGATGAACGCAGTGCAGACCATCGACATCGAAAACTGACGAAAACATTGATAAAGTAAAAGAAATGTTGATCAATAATCGCAAATTAACCATCAGAGAAATAGCGGATGACCTGATAATTGCCTATGGATCCGTCCAAGACATTTTCGTTAATGATTTGGGTTTCCGTCGTATAGCAGCAAAATTCGTGCTAAAAGACCCCCAATTTCATGAAAAAAGCGACCGTGTTAAGGTCGCAAAAGACATGAATTGCGAGGCTGAATCCTATGATCCCACATTCATCAAAAGGATCATTACTGGCGACGCGACGTGAGTACGATACGCAATTCAGACATCAGGCACCTGAATGGCGTTCACCAAATGAGCTGAGACCAAAAAGCCACTTCGTTTTCGATCAAAAAAGAAGGCAATGCTGACGGTTTTCATGGATGACAACGGTGTAGTGCATCATGAATTTTTGCCAGAAGGCCAAACACTAAACAAAGAGTATTATTTGGGCGTTATGAGACGTTTGCGTGAAGCAATTCGCCGAAAGAGACCAGAATTGTGGGCAGAAAATTAGTGGATTTTGCACCATGATAACGCACCATCGTACTGTGCCATCATATTCGAAATTTTTTGACGAAAAATATAAATACCAAATACCATATAACAGCTACCGAATTCACCTGATTTGGCTCCCTGAGACTTCTTCCTGTCCAATCGAGTTAAAAAAAACCATTACGGGGATCGCGCTTCAGCAGTCGGGAGGAAATAATGGATAAATCGCAGGAAGCACTGATGGACATACCGGAAACCGAATATAAAAAATGCTTCGAGGATTCGATCAAGCGCTGGCATAAGTGTGTTGCAGTCGATGGGGATTACTTTGAAGGGGACAATAAAGATTTAGATTTATAAACTTGTATTTTTAATTTTCTAAATAAAATATAAGATAATTGTTTCCACCGGTTAATATATTATACAAATAGATGTTCGTGAGAAAAAAGTGTCTAATAAAAGACGAGAAGAGCCAAATAAAATCATTACAGAATCATACGAACGGTGAATATTGAGAAAAATTAAGCCGACTAACTTTTTAAGTGCAACAGCTCTAGCAGAAGAGGAAAAAGTTTTTGGATAGTCTGAAAATCGTAAAACAGTAAAAAAATACGTACTCTGCAGAATGAGTTTCATGAAAGAACAGTAGGGAAAAATTATTTTAACAGTCCAAAAAAATCTTAAGTGTAGATATCAATTCGCCAAAGGCCATGTAATTGAGTTTTTATCAGGATAGTGATAAAAACGATGATACACAAGTCAAAAATTATGCAAACATTAATAGTTTAAAACTTGTTCTCATATCGTTTATACGTTAATATGCCAGATCTCAATGTTATTGATAGTTTATTAAGCATTCGTTAAGACTTAAAAAGAGCACTGCAACTGGAAAGCCAGAATATATAAACCCTAAATATACTCAAAAACTGGTTAATTTGAGGAAATAATAAGAAAGTATGAAAATTAATTAACTTTAAAATATACATGAAATAATTTTGTTTGAAAAATTTTTGTAAGTGATTTCCATTTTTTTGTCTTGTAATCACAGTAAAAATATACAAATATTTAAATGTATATAGAACTTCTTTTTTCTAAATATTTTAAATATGGTAAAATAAATCTATTTCCAAAAGTTTGTCACACGACATAAAAAATAAAAATATCGATTAGAAATAAAATCATATATATATATATATATATATATATATATATATATATATATATATATATATATATATCATATATATATATCATATATATATATATATATATCATATATATATATATATATATATATATATATATATATATATATATGTATATAAATAAAAAATAAATAAAATAAATATCGATTAGAAATAAAATCATTTCTTTATAAAATGAAATTATTTTTAATTTATTTTAATATATATACATATATATATATATATATATATATATATATATATATAAAATAAATTAATTAATATATATATATATATATATATATATATATATATATATAAATTCAAAATAATTTCATTTTACACTAATATATATATATATATATATATATATATATATATATATATATATATATATATATATATTTAATAATTAAAATAAAAATGAAAGATCAAGTACGAGAACAAATTAAAATTGTAGCCGCAAGTATTTTAAGAAATAGTGTAAACACAGACAGTTTAAATATATAGTATGTATTTCATATGTAGATACACTTTTCTTTTCAGAATATAGGATGTGGGAAAATGGATGCAAACTACAGATTTCCAAAAGCAATAAATATCAATAAAGTCAAAAATACCTCTTTCTACAAAAGTACAATCCAAACGGATAACGATTACTATTTTGAAAGTTTGACAAATGATAGGATTTTCTTTTCAATAATGACCTCTTTTTTTCAACTAAATATCTTCAAATATAAAAACAGAATATATATTGTTACGAAAATAAAATGCCTAAAAAGAAAGCACACAACTGAGCTTTTAAAACTGTATTGTGGGTTTTTGGTATATTTGGAGATTATATGTACTTATTTGCAGCTCTGTCAATTCGACCATCTTTACGTTACATTTGAATTAACAGATATAAAATAGAGGAAATGAGACATTTCCGGAACTTTCCAAACTGTAGACAATTAGTTATATAAAGAGGCTGCTTTGTATAAACGAATATTAAGTTGCTGTATTAAGACAAATTATATAAAAGTTATAGTGTAGTAAATAAAAACTGAAAGACAACAAAAAAGTGGTGTTAATTTTATTTTAATGCAATTTAAACGAACTCAAACGTTTTAGAAAGGTTAAACGTAACAATATGCAAGGAGCTTAACTTGAAGATTTTATTGGTAGCACTTTGTAACCCTGCTTGTAGACTATTGCTATAGCGGCCGACATATTAAGCATAGCTTGGTTTGGTTTGGCGTACTTATCGAGGCTTTCTTCGTTTGTGGCGTTTTTTTTACGTCAAAAATAATCTTTAAATGTTGGGTATAACTTTTCGTATTCGATGTATAGGCCCCTCTTAAGTTATAAAATTACGTTATTCCAAGAGAATGGACACTCTTATTTTTAGTAACTTGCTCCTCTTTTGTGGTTTATTTCAGTTCAGTTTGGTTAATTTTTTTCTTGGTTCGATTAAATAATTGTTTCGCATTAAAATGGCATGTTGTGTTTGGATCCTCTCGGGTGTGAGCGTTGTATGTAAACAATATTGTTGTTGTTGTTTCTGTTATTATTATTTGTTGTTGTATGCGAAAATATTTTTTAAGAAATTTATTTTAGGAACTCAATAAAAATGAAATGTTTTTTAAAAGCAACAATCCTCCTACCCCCACATTTTCACTCTCCTCTTTCTTTATTTTTTTTTCTGTTCTCCGTAGGAATATTTTTAAACTCAACAATAACAACTACAACTACAACAACAACAATAATATAAAGAAGGCATCTTTGGTATATTTTTGTATTATATACTTTTTATAGTGCGCAAAAATATGGATGGATGGATGGATGTATGGATGGTTGGTCGGTTGGTACAACAAGTTAGATTATAAATAAATATTTAACAATTGTGAGAAAAATAATAGCATACGTGAAGCATATAGATTCAGATTATACCTCATGACGCACAGTGAGAAATTTTAAAAGAACCGTAATTAGCACGTCTCTGTTGCGAAAGCCAAATAGATACGGGGCGAATTATGATCTTGAAAAGATCATAGAACATTTGAAGTAAGTTTTTACCCTGAATACCATAGACGGTGTTGTAGAACTAACTGCCAGCTCTAATATACCAGTTTAGCATAGCCTCATCGTTGATATTTGAAATGATTATCAGCATTAAAAGGATTATCAGCAATCTAAGCCTAGAGTTACTAAAATCATCAATTTAATTTTAATATACAGTGGCTCCAACCCAAACTCGGACACTATGCCAAAATATTTCCGATAGCTTAAAAATCATATATAATTTGACGAGATTAATTTTTGACACCTAAACCTGGAAGAACCACATAAGAGTGGAATCATGTACTATAAGCCTTTGCCTAATGTCTGTTCAAGGAAGCACTAATATAGCATAGCTTTAAGTAGAACATTATCAACAGTTTTAGACGTTGTGCTCTAGATTATGAAGCGGCTCATGTGCCTTCAGTAGGTACACACTGAAATAGACTTAAATAGAATGCTCAGATCAAGGTGTTATTTCAATAATTAGTTGCAATTTTTTTTTTTTAATATAAATTCACGAATATTTATTTTTATGAAATAAACAGTAATTAATTTACATATATCCAAACGTAAAAAAACATAATGAAGTTTGACATGTAATTAAATCGACAGCTGTTAACCGCATGATTTATTTCTAATGGAAAACCAATAATATTGGTTTGAATATATGTAAATGCAAATCTAATTTTGTAAATATTAAATATTTTCTTAGTGATCTTTGCTATATGTATATGGACATACATACCTATCTATATTTAGGCTTTTCACTGTATTTATATATTTTTAGAATATTAACGGGAGTTAAGAATGCTTAGAATGCTTATATTTATATACACATGTACGTAAAAATAATTTTAGAAATATTAGATTTTTTATATATAAAAATATCAATGTACTATATATACATATGTTTGTATACAACAAAGAATATATTGATTTTTGTATATTCTTGGAACGGTAATAGTAAAAGGTTCTTATTTTCCCCTTAATAACTTCGTAGTCAATCCACATCATCAGTAAAAGTTGAGTAAGTGTGGCACCTCCAACACAGAGTAAATATTGATTTTTATACATATATGTAGAGAACTTAATAGTGAAATTTTCTAAATTTGGTCCAAATAACTTTGTGGTCAATGTAAATCACCACTCAAAAAGTGGACGGAATTGGATAAGTGCAAGTGGCACCTTCCATACAAAATAAATATTAATTTTTGTATATCTATAGAACGGTTAGATTGGCAGTTAATGAACTTAGTGTAAATGACTTGGTATCCAATAATCATTAGTTATAATGCATTCCTTTAACTTTTTCTTATGAGGAATACATTTTATAGGTATACAATACAAACGCTCCCAGCAACGCGGTAAGTGTTACTCTAGATTTTATATTAATAGATCAGAGTAACCAAAAGCTATTTCTAAGGCTCTTTGGGGAACTGAATTCAAATATGCACTCCGTATTTTAAGCCTGGCTATAGTTTTCAATAATATAATATATAAAATATTTTTTTACAATTTTTAACAGTTATTTTTATTCAATAAAAACTGAAAAAGAAGAAGTGAAGAATAGTCTATCTGAGACCTTTGTATTGTTTAGGATTTGTTTCATGCATTAAAGTTACTCATTTCTTGATATCGTATTTTGATTTTCGCCAAATTTTGGTGTAATCGCTCTCCTGGCTCGTCGCTCGTATCGCCAAAGTTTAAAAAATAATAATAATTTAGTTGGAAATGAGGAAAATGTATTTTGAGAGACATTCGTGCTTTAATCTTTCGATAATTTTGCAACAAACTGTCGGTTACTTGCTTGATATCTGCCTTATTTCTAGCTCTGTAAACATTGACGTTTCTTTAAGTGTAAAGACATTTTCAGTTTTGCAACCGGGATGTGAGCAATTCCAATTTTTGTTTCGAAAATTCCAAATCACGAATCAATTCATTCAGTTGATTTTGAGACATTAAAAGCTCTGCTTCCATGTTAACATCTGCGATCGATGATGAACTACTTATAGGTGATAAATTGAAAGTTTTAATGGAATTAGCACTCATATATGGATACATTGAAAAAGGGTTATTACTTCTACGGGGAACTGGCTTCGACACTTATTATACGTCACGATATTTATACCATGCTAGTTTTCTTTTAATGTTGTGAGTGGTCCCTTGATGTTCATCTTTAATAAGATTTCAGAGATACTTCATTTTTCTCGTATTTGGAAGGAGTCCTTTATTATTCTTTTACATAAGTCAGGTAGTAGATCGAAAATATCGAATTATAGGGGTATTGCAAAGCTTAGTGCTATTCCTAAGCTAATGGAGAAGTTAGTGACTGATTATTTCTCTTTCCAGACGAAGTCTATAATGTCACCCTCTCAGCATGGTTTTTTAAAGGGTAGATCGACAGTGACTAGGGGCTTTGTTGCGAGTGCTCAAACTGATGTTATTTATACTGACCTTTGGTAGAGTCCAACATTGGATTTTGCTTCATAAGCTTGCTCTGATTGGAATTCCTGATAGTCTTTATCGTTGGATAGACTCTTACATCTCATTTAGGACTCAGAGAGTTTTGTTTAGAAAAAAGTTGGCATATGGGTTCGCTTTTATTCTTATTATTCCTTAATGATCTTCCTGATTTATTTTCTGATTGTAATGTTCTTATGTATGCTGATGATGTTGAATTATTTTGCTCCTCTGATGATATTTATGGGCAGACTGTTCTGCAACGAAGTATTGATGTGTTTGTTGATTGGCGCAGGATTAATTTAATGGATCTCAACCTGAGGAAATGTAAATAATGGTTTTTTATCGCAGGAGTAATATCCCAGTTAGAGGTTTTTTATCGCAGGAGTAATATTCCTTTCAGGTATACAATTGATTCTTACCAGTTAAAGATCGTTACTACCTTCCTTGTTCTAGGTGTGTTATTGGACAGAAAGCTGTCATTTCTTGATCATATTAGTAAGACGACTAGTAAAGCACGAGCTGTTCTTAGTTTTGTGAAGAGATGATCCAGGGAGTTTTCAGATCCTTATATTACAAGACAGTTATACATATGACTTGTTAGACCAATTTTGGAGTATGCCTCGATTGTTTGGTATCCTTATTAACAGTGTAATAGTGATTAAATTGAATCATTGCAGAGGCAGTTTTTATTATTCTGTTTACGTGGTTTTAAGTGGAATTATGTTGATGGATTTCCTTCGTATGAGGATAGGTTGGGCTTAATTAAACTTCCTAAATTAGAGCGTAGGAGGGCAGTTTTGGGTATTTGTTTTCCTTGCAACCTTATTGTGGGTGATATTGATTCCGAAATTTTACCTTTGAACCTAAATTAAAATCTCTGCTAGATATTCACGCCATTATCGTCCTTTTGCACTGGACTTCTACAGAACGAATTATGCGAATTCGTTTCCCTTTCGTAGGTTGTGCAATGATTACAATTTGCATTACGAGTTTTTTGATTATAACTGTGACGTTGGTAATATTAAACGTAATTTACTCTCTAACGTGAATTTGTAAATATTGTTATTGTGATTAAGTTCTGTAGCTGATTCGTATCCTCGTATCCATATTTTATTTGCTTGTATCTACTATAGTTTGGACTGTAGTGATCACGCCATGGAGACGAGCCCTTCGCGGTCGGGTAAATGTGTGATGGGATCCTTCGATTTCATTTACATGATTTTTCTGCTCTCTGCAAAGTGGAAAGTATACAGTTTTATGCTATACACGTTACAAAATAATTTCGGCTAGAGTATGTTTGCTACAGATAAGCCAAAATAATGAAATATGCACCCCTCTCACTACATTTGTAATATCTTTTCCACTTTTTCTTATCACACAACATCCGCAAGCATAACAAAAACATTTGGAATTGACTTTGCACTTTTCTGTTTGCATTTTCACTGTTTTTTTAACTAAAAAGAACTTTAAGAATTAAATTTAAATTTAGATCTTGAAAAATGAAACGAAACGGATTCGAATTCAGCCCCTCATCAACTCTGATACCAAAGTTGACCGGAATTTGTAAACGAGCGTAATTAAAATTGAAAAGTACAATACTGCTTTTTAAATTTAAAAATAGAATTCATTATAAAAAAAAACTATTGTATCATTATTGTCAATCATAAATGTTTGCTGGGTTATAAGCAATTAAAACCAACCAATTTAAACGCATCATTGCCACTGTATGGCACATCTACAAAACCACAACAGACTTTGCTGAAACTGATTTAATTTAATATAGATTTTAACTTTAATAAATATTTAAATATAATTCGGATGCTGATAAAAGAATGTCAACTCAATGGTCAGAAGTAACAAGCCACCCCAGACCGTCAGTCGGTCACTTATCTTGTGTAGACTTCTGATAAAAACAAAAGTTGGTTAGCCGGAGCCCTTTTGTGAATGAATTTGCCCAATAAAGCAATAAACATTGTTTTCATTATTAATTAAATTATTATTTCTGGAATAATTTCTGTAAAATCAGTGATTAGTTAGAACTTTTGAATAAAAATCTAACATATAAATACATATGTATATATGTATGTACTATGTGCGAGATTTGTTAAAGAAAACTTTGTTAAGAAAACTTTTTAAATCACAGTCACTGTTTTGCGACAGGCTTTAAGGTTTTTAGTTGCCCAAATATCATATGGTAGATATAAAAAACATTTTCTTTTTTCGTTAAAGGAGAATGATTGTCATCAAAATATTACAAGAAAAATATGTCAAAATATAGAGAAATATAGTAAAAAAAATTTCTGTCGATTAAGTGCAGAACATCATTGCATTGTCTAAATTTAGTTTTTAATCGGAAATACCCATTTATACAAACATTTTAAAAATATATACATATATCCATACTTACGAGTACAATAAATAATAGACAAAAATAGGTTTAAAATAGAAAAATAGAAAAGTGTAAAAAAAGAATATATTGACGGTAGTTTTAATAAACACACACATACACACACTTAGCCTAGAAAATAAAAATAAAAACAAAAAGTAAACAACAACAAAAATAGAATATTTTATCAAAACGAGTAGGTTGTTGCCTGCGTCTCACAAAAGCTGTCATTATCATCCTACATATGTACAAACTACAGTGGGGAAGGCAGACAGGCAACAAGTACGGCAATAATCTATTCTATCTAACCGTTTAATAACGACGCCAAATCTACTCGTAAAAATAATAATTGCAACAAAGTTCACCATCATCACTACTACCAAAATAGCATCATTCAGGTGTAGGTGGGTGGACCCGATCAAAGACCACAACTAGAGACACAGACCCCAAATGAAAACTTTTATTAATTTTTGCAATATAAAAAAAAAAAATAGACAAATATTTTTAAATATGTTTCACACGCATACGAAACCAAAGTGTATATACACCGGAAATGAAATGCTTGTAAAAAGGAAGGAAAGGAGAGAGAAAGAGAATATAAATGCTGGCAAAGTGTACAAAATTAAAGAATGAAATATATTTTTATATATGTAAATATTTATGTACATTTATTTGTATGTATTAATTTTCTTTTCTTTGTTCAATTTACATTTAAAAATAACTTAATTTTATTAAGCAAGACATTGAAAAATTTATTTTTAGTTTGAGATTTTCATTTTATATTCTAATTTGTTTGGTAATTTTGGATTTCAGAATTTTTTACTTTTACTTTGCTGTGATATTTCGCCAAAAGACGCTGGTCTAACCAATATCGTTTGGAAAAAAATACGGATGTAGATTTCTGATGAAAATTTTTGAACGAAACCATTGTACATAGTTTGGTCATAAATTTTTGAAGATTTGTTGTTTACAAGAGAACACTTTAATTTAACACTGTATTTGATTAGTGTTGACATACTATTATAATGCCATAACCATAACCGTACACATCAACTAAATTTTGATTTTCTGCCCTTATTAACAGCTGAGAATTTCTTCTTTTTACAGCAAAGAAATGCATCAACAAAAACGGTTATGGCATCCCTAATCGATGAAATAAAATGTGCTTTTTTATGACCACAGTGACGGCCGTAGCGTAAAATTTTAGCATATATACGCATTTTTTTATAACAATTTTATCTTGCAACGTTTAATTTATAAATGAATTAGTTAATCATTTCTCGAAGTCAAATTCTAATTAATTGTTTAACTATATTCCCCTTATAAAGGGTGTTTTTTATAGAGGTATAGAACTTTAAGTTGCAATAAAACAACGATGGATTATTCGATTGACATGAATTTTATTTATCCGAAAGATAATCTTGTGGCATTACATTTTAAATATGATTTTTGGCTTATGAATACCATGGCTGGCAGTCCAATTTTCGATAGCTTTTTCCAACATTTGTGGCCGTATATCGGCAATAAGACGGCGAATGTTGTCTTCCAAATGGTCAAGCGTTTGTGGCTTTACCGCATAGTGTTAAATCACAAGATCTTGGAGTCCAATTCACAGGTCCAAACTGTGAAATTAGGCGGTCACCAGACGTGTCTTTCAGTAAATCTATTGTGGCACGAGCTGTGTGACATGTTGCGCCGTCTTGTTGAAACCACATCTCCTGTACATCATGGTTATTCAATTCAGGAATGAAAAAGTTTAGTAATCATGGCTCTATACCGATCACCATTAACTGTAACGTTCTGGCTACCATTGTTTTTGGAAAACCAATTTAAATAAACATAATATAACGGTACATCTCTAAGAGCAAAACCGGCTTATTATTCACTTATTTGAACGTATAATTTTTTTGAATAAGGTAGCCAGCCATACATAACATTTTATAGTTTGGATGAATTGAGCAAATATTAAGGTGACCTTATCATTTTGAAGCACACCTTATATTATCAACAGTTTTCTTTGAGTGTATGTAACATCACAGGGTTTAATTTAATACTTAATTTTTTTTTTTTTTTTGAACAAAAAATTAATTGAATAAATGTTTCAATGTGAAGAGCTAAAAAGATTGATAGATAAATGAATTACTAATGGCATAGAACAATTGTTGTTAGATTAGAATTCTCTTTCTTTTTAATTGTCGCTTTTATATCTAACGATTCAATACAGGTGCGCTATTTATGTAAGTGAGAAAATTTGTAACAAGCAAACAGTGAATACGAGCATGTCTGTACAAAAACAAAAAAATTCATTAATTTGCTTTATTTTAAAAAATTAAAAAAAATTAACTTAAAAAAAGTTATTATTCAAATTATAAAAACTTGCTGTTACGTGTATATTATTTATGAATTTGATGGCTACCAAAAATCAGCAATGAATCGTTTTTTCGCTACTCATACTCACTCGTAAAATTTTAAGGATAATAAGTTCACATCATTCAAATTCAACTATTCTGATTCACTCATACTCACAATAAGGTTGGTTTATAAGTACAAATAGCAATGTGTATGAATTAGACGTCGTACTATGCACATAGATACTCACTCATACAAATAGCATTCATAAATCACATCAGAAAATACTTATAATACTCACAAATGATCCGAATTATTCAACTCTTTCGAATACTACTCATGAAGTAAATCACCTTTCACACAATTAATTTTATTTTGTAGCAAGTCTGAAAAAATTTCATTGTGTGAAACGTGACTAAGCCAGCAATATTGTTCAATAGATAAATAAAAAATGGAAAGTATCACAGCAATCACGCAACCTCATAATGAGTATTTAAATTATCGTAATCGAATCATGCTCAATTTGCATCGTCAATAATGGGGAGATTGAACGGTTATTATTCGACCGATTTTGAACGCTTTTTTGCCTTGTTTTTTTTTAAGTGCCCACGGTTTAATGTAGTATTTTAATTTTAAATTGACATTTTTCTAAGTTTTGTTTTAAAAATTGTACCCAATTACCTCTTAGTACAAAATATGTAGTTTTTTTGCCAACCACATAAGAGTTTAAAGCCTAAATAAAAAGTGATTGTGCCGTGAAAATATTTAAAATATATAGTGTATACATATGTATGTAAATATTTTCCTACGAATGCCCTCTCCGAAGTCTCGAAATATTTCGAACGTGGAAATTTATCGTGTCATAAAGTACTAAGTTTCAGATGCTCTTCAACATTAGAACCTATTAACCACCTTAAATATATATATAACATTCACGTAGTTTTGTAGCAAGAAAACCTTGATTTTATGTCGAGTAGTTCCTAGGAGCCGGCAAAAAACACTTTTAAAAATACGCTGTCAAAAATGAACCACTGGGTGAAATATTAGCACGTTCTATTGTTTAAATATCTTGGTTACTGGATAAGCGAAAACTGGCAATCAAATGTCGGTTAAAAGTTGCGGGAACAAATTTCTGTAAATATAAGAAAGTTCTCACAATAATTTAATACCTGTTTAAAACTGAGGTTTGTAAAATGTTATGTTTGGCCCGTTGATATGGACTTTAAAGCCGAAATTAATTCAAAATGTGGATATATAGAAAATTATTAAAAATATATTGCTCTGAATGGGTAACAAAGAAGTGCTTAGAAGTAACGGCAAAGAACAAAATCTATTGAAAAATATAAAAGACAGAAAAACGGCATATTTACGTTATATACCTAATAAGGAATGAAAAGTACCACCTACTTAAACTTATGCTGCAGGGGAAAATTGAAGAGACTTGGCGTAGGCCGAAAACAACATACATACGTCAATGGATGGACATAATGATCATTGGGCAGCCAGAAAGACAAGTGTGTTTACTGAGATTCGTAGGAGGTGCATATTATTATAGTTTAAGTCTCGTGTTAAGTTAATAAATTGTATGGTCGCTTATAACCTATATCGAATTGGCGAATTAAGAAGTTTTGTCGAGCAAGAAAGATCCTTAACACATTTGTGGACAGTAGAAATTAAAAAAAAAATAATTCGAAATTCGATTAAACACGTGTTTTCAGATAAGATAATATGAAAACGTCTTAAGAATCAGTTAGTCCACACCTTGTGGACTTATGTAGCATTAACGTCGACGAACATGTTGAAGGCTTTAAAAAGCCGAAAGTTGTTCTATCATACTAACATTTTTTTGCGAACGGTCCCACCACTCACCCGCCTTCCGAACTATAGCGGATACAGGTAAATAAGTTATGGCAACGATATCCGAAATCAGCAACAGAACTTAATCACAAGATAAACATAAAAAACAATTGATATAAAGGGTGGGCAAATTTAAAGGTTAGAAAGTAAATTGGCTTAAAAACACATTTTTTTGACAAATTAAGTTTTATTTATAACAATATAAAATATAAATAAGGGAATTAATAGTGGAATATGATGTTGGGCAAATGTTCACATTGAACCACAAATGTTCATTGTGAATCACATTTTTCAATAAAATCATTTTTAGTTATTTATTTAATTTCCAACCGAAAACAGTTTTTTTTTTAATTCTAACTAAGTATTTGAACTCTAAGATAACCGATTTTAAAAAAGTCGAATAATCGATTTCCCTAGCCTATAAAACACAATGAGTTAGAAACGAGTATAAATCAATAGAGTCAATATAGTTGTTAAGTATAAGTATCATGAGTACTTGAAGCTTTAGAGTATGAATGCGTTTGTCTATTAGAATTCATGATTCAAGTATTCTCATTTTTTCAGTATTCATTACTGATCTCTGGTGGCTACATAAATTAATGTTGGCGGGTACTGAACTAAAAACGAAATTGCTGAAAAATAGTTTTAAATCTAATTACCTAATATATTCCATAATGTTGAGAAAGGTATCATCGTAATTTATAGTAACAATTTTACAAAAAAAATCCTTTTGAAGGTTTTCAAAGTTATTTATTATAAGTGTATCCATTCTTCTCTCCATTAGTGTATTTTCTTTTTTGTTAAGAACAAATAATTATACAATTACATATACGAGTATATTTCTATTTCAACCTCTTTTTTCGTTTAGCTCGTAAAAATGCATTTTTATTCTATTTCTTTTTCAAAATAAATTGTGAATTTGTGCTTAAATTAGATTTTTATTTTTAAAATCTCTTGGTATCAGCACAATATAAAATAACAACAAAAATAACAAATAAAAACTCTTCTAAGACTTTTATAATTCAATGTGTTGTTCTCAATTATTTCTTGGTATAATTCTTATATATATATAATTCTTATATATCTATATATATATATATATATATATATATATATATATATATATATATATATATATATATAGATATATAAGAATTATATATATATAAGAATTATACCAAGAAATAATTGAGAACAACACATTGAATTATAAATATTATTATTATATTATTATATATTATTGTTTTTGCCTCTACTTTGATCATATTGGCTCATACAAGTTTTTCAATTTATCTCTTTATTTTGTGTAAAAATAAACCCGTTTGATATTGCAATAAAAAATGCAACATTGTTGCCACTTCATTTGTCATAATTTGAAACTAATTGGAAAATGTTAATAAAAAAATACACAAAATGAAAAGTAAATCTTGAGGTCCATGGAATTTTTATTTTTAGAAAATAAAGGTCAATTATATCGTAAAAATTAAAAAAAGAAGCAAAAACAGCGAACTAATTCCTAGTTTAGTTTATATAAAAAATGTACTGCCCAATACCGCCTATAGACCGATTAAATTCAATGCTTATTTATTCGCTTTCGAAGTTTTTCGAACACCCAATATTTTTGTCCCTCAGGATTTTTTTTTCAAAATCAAAATTGTTTCTTTTGGGTGGGCCATCTATCGATTTAAATTTGAGCCAACAGTTATTTCGAATCTGAAAATACTTATGTCATTCTTATCTGTTACAAAATTCAGTATATTATCTTCACTGAACGAAATGAATATATTTACGCCTGTGCAACGTTTCCAAAACAAAGTCAAAAAAAGCTCATTTTTATCTTGGTGGGTACGTGAATAAGCAAAATTGCCGTATTCATTATTAGAAAACCCAAACGTGATCTTACAGAAGCCAATGCACCCATTACAGGTGACTGTTTGGTGCGGCTTGTAGAGCGGAGGCATCATTAGCCCACATTTCTTTGAAAATGAGGACGGCTCAACCGAGACACCTATCGTACCATGATAACCGATTTTCATGGTACAATTGCACTTCACAATAAAGAAATAAATTTGGCACAATTTTAAACCGTTTTTATTTTATTGCATTTTTAAATTTAAACTTTTAAATTGCCCACCCTAAACAAATGTCAAGAATTTTGCAATGTTGAATCTGACAACCCTAATCTCAGGGCATTGCATGAAAATACAGCTTATATTGAGCTTTAGATGCAGAAATAAAATGTCATAGACGGAAAAATAATGTTTTCAATGATTTTGAACAATTTTTATTTCAGAAAAATGTACCAGGCAGAAAAACATTTTTATACAACAAATGTTATAGACTTTTTATTTTGACATAAATTGGACTATATGTATGTATGTACATACATATGTACATAAACGCTTTTAACAAACTCATATGTCTCTAATCCAAATACCAAATAACAAAATTAATTTATGCGATAAAGCAAAGTATCTTCTAATCATTAGAGTATAACATGATGTACTTTCCTTCAATAACATATGCGTGCATGTATTTAGCATACAAAACAGCAGAGTTATTATAGCGCAACTATTTGACTTATTTGAACAAAGACTTTAAAAATTGTATTCGGTAAAAAGAATGTATCTTTACAAAGGCGCCACTACAGCGAAATTTTATCTATCATCGACAAACCGAAAAATATATGATCAACAAGCAAAATATCTTTAAAAAAAATGTGACACACCAGTGGTACACATGGCAGTCAATGTATTAAATAAAAACTACATGAATAACTAGTTTATACATATTTTCTTCATCGCACTTACTCTAAGACTTTATTAAGATTTTTAAACTTTACTGTCAGATTAAAGACTATTTTTAACAAAATTTAATGAAAACATTCCATTCTGAAAAATTAAATTTGTACAATTGACGAGTGCAGGTAAATTGATTACTTAAACAGTTGTGACTTGTTAATAAAGAAAACAATTCACTTTTTAACAGATTATTTCATAAAAAAATATTTAAAAAATTGTATTTTTAGACATTATTTCTGTGCTTTTTTGTTTTCTCTGTAATTAATTAAACAATAGTGCTTTATTTATGTTTTGTGTGTATTGCCACGCCTTTAATTTGTTTTTATCTAAAAACACCAACATTGATATAAAAAAAAAAAACAAAAAGACATTTTTGTGTAATTGTTGGCACGCAGCCTAAAAAAGGTTTATAACACCTGCGCTTTCAAAAAGAAAAACAACAACAATTTTTTTCACACGCATAAAGGAAAACGAGCAAAAAACAATTAAAACTTAAATCGTTATTAATGGTAAAAATGATAACAGATCGAGAATAAAACAAATTGCAAAAAAAGGAAAAGGGATTATAAGAAATCTCATTAAAATTATAATAGAAATAAAGATAAAGGGTGTTCCAACCATAATGCACGAAGTTAGTCACAACTTACTTCTTCGTTTCAGTGTTTGACACATTTAACCATGCAGAGGTACACAATTGAGCAGCGCGTCAAGATTGTTGAAGCCTTTGACGAAAATGTGCGTTCAAATCAAAATGCATTTCGTGCACTTCGTGATTTTTTTGGTTAATATAATCGATCAAATGTGTCCACTATCGGAAGAAATTTGCGCAAATTTCAGAAAACCGGATCTGTAAGAAATGTGAAAATACCTGTGCATGCTCGCCCAGTTCGTTCAGCGGAAAACATTGCTGTTGTTCACGCTAATGTGGCAGAAGAGCCGTCAACCTCGACTGGTGGCCAGAAATTGAGTATATAGATATAGATGAACGATATGTGGTTACAACAGGATGGTATCACTTGCCTCACAGCCAACGAAACAATGGCTATTTTGTGCGAGAAATTCAATGGCTGTGTTATATCATGTCGTGACAATGTTAATTGTCCACCAAGATCAATTCAAGACCTAAAGGATGAGAAAATTCGGCACATTAACGACATTGAACCTCCATATAGAGGTATGCCTTCGAAGCCGTGGCGAGCATTTCCTTCTATCATAATAACCAAATATTAAGATAATTCTCTGAAAACTTTTTGTTTTATTTACAATTATCGTGCGTTTTGGTTGGACCAGCCTTTACATAGCGTCACCTTAAATGCATGCAGACGTAACTACACTTTAATTTTGTTTACAGCCGAAGCAAAAAACATTACAAAATTAATAATAATAAAGTATTTCTTACAACTTTTTCAAAATTCACTTGCAGTGTGGAGAGTTATTTATTTTTTAACAAAGTATTTCTTAAAGTATGCTTTTCATACAAGAGTGCAGCCACGTATTTTTGCCTTAAAAAATAGATGCACTTGTAGTTACGACCCCGACGATCGCACAAGGCTAAGATTTTGTGTGATTTCGTGCAATTTCGAATTTTTGTGTAGTTCCATCCGTCTGCATTTAAGGTGGCGATAGGTATGTATATTTTATAATTTTTATTCGCTTATTTTGTCAAAAAAAGAAGATGGAAAACAGCTTACCTCTAAAATTTGTTGATCCAAATCTGTTGATGGAGGAGCTTGTATACGACTAAAATCCAAAGTACCTGGTGTGATGTGGTGCAATCTGTCGTTAGTACTAGAATCGCGGGAAAGATCTTTAAAGATATAAGTGAGAGAGAAAAACAAAACAATTATATTATTAATAAATATAATAACAACAGTATGTATGTATGTATGGGGTATTCGTGTAAATGAGAGTAAGAGAGTATAATTAAATAATTGCGAATATAAATAAAAAACAATAATAAAATAAAAGAAGAATACAAATATTAAAAGGAAGGCATTGAATAATGTACGTTTTTACATAAACATTTGAGAAGAAAAGTTTAAAAATAATTTTAATTTATTTTCATTTTATTTATGATTATTATTATTCTTATTATTATTTTTTTTTTTCATTTCATTATAAACAATTTTAGCCATTTTCAAAAATAATGAATGAATTTATTTTTTATTTATTTATATTTTAGTATTATTGGTTTGAAAAGCAAAACAAAAGTGAATTACATTAATCTTATTAAAAACTACAGCAGAAAATATTCATTAAAAATTAACAGTGGGCTGATGATATTAGTCGCCATAGAGTTGCCATAATGCTTTTCTCTAGTTTTAAGTAACTTGAAGGCACAATACTAAAAAATTTTAGGACTTTCAAGGCGATATACATATGTATGAATGCTTTAAATGCCAAATCAATTAACTCCCTAAAACAAAAAATTGAGAAAAATTAAAAAATAGTTTCAAAATTTATATAAAGCTAATTAAATATTATAAGTATTTTTGTCATTTACTCGTAGTAGTGTTAATACTTACGATTAGAGAAATTTGTTATGAATATAATATAGTTAAGGGATCAAAAGTGGAGTTAATTGATTTGTCAAATGAAGCATTTACATTTTAATTTTACATAGACAAAACTAGAATTACATATACGTTAGCTTTATTTTAATTTTATTGTTGTACATATATAGAGAAACAGACATACATATGTATGATTATAATCAAATGCATAAATGGTGTTTTTGAAAAAGTACGAACGAATAATATTCCCCGTTCGAGTTCTATAGCAAGTAGTAACTATATAAAGATACACCCCGGTTAACATAAGTTGTTCTGGTGTTGCTTCTAGGTAACAAAAAATTATATTAAGGTCCTTTACATATATACATAATTCCCGCGTCATCCAAAGTCGAGCAAGCGGACATCTCTCAATCAATGAGCTGCACCAGATTATATTTGTGGACTCATTGAAAGGGACCTACAGTTTAACACCGACTTCGAACGGCAGATGCATTAGTTCGAGAAGTTTTTTATAGCGTTAACACTTATAAACTGGTCTGGCCTTGGATTGAACCAAGAAGCTCTTGGTTGATAAGCGGATGTTTTGAATACCATACCACAGCAACAGAATTTTTAAAATCTATGAAAAAGAGGCTTTTATTGCGGGGGTACGTGTGTAATCCAGGATATACCGAACGTACACACGTGTAATATTTCATTTTAGAAACAAATTTTAACACTCTTGAAGACTCCATAGAAATTTAAATCTGAAGTTATTCCCAGAACAAATCAAAACTGTAATTAAATATTGTTTACTGATATTAATCCTTATGTGACTGACAAGCTACCTGTATACCTATTGTGTATTTTTTTTTTTTTTTCTTTTGTAAAAGTTGATAATAAGTGCATTTGTTGTTCTTCTGCTCTGAAAGGTTTAAAAATATTGCTTTCAGTGGCTTTTAATCTGTAATATTGTTATTTTTTGTTTCGAAAATTTTTGTTTTTTATAAGATTTGTATATATAGTACATACAGTGATGGCCAATACATTTGCTACTAAAGCAGTATTCTAGCTCTTCATTTACCCATTTCTTTTCGAATTGTTTTTAATCAATGTTTTTGGTATTTTAATAACTTTGTTAATTGCTTTTTTGTAATAGCAGGAAGAAATCATCTTCTGATTAAATACAACAGCAAAAAAGTAATCATTGAGCAAGAGAATCTAACTATTGCTGTTCAAAACATTTGCAACTCTCACCTCTCTTACTCTATATGAACTTTTTTTACTTACTAACCTTTAAGAATAACTTCAATTATATTCTTTTCATAATGCGAGTGTCAGGAATATGTAGTGCATTAAAAAATATCACATTAGTTATTCAGCTTTTTAAGACATAACATTTTTGCTATTGAATTTTGGGAAAATACTAGGAGAAGCAAAAACTGTTAGTATTTCAACCATTAATAGAAGAGCCACTAAATATGGTCCCAGAAGCTATAAGGATGCAAAAAACTCCCATATATTCGAAAGGAATAGAGAAATTCGTCTTAACTTTGTACGAGCACATGCGAATTGGACTCCACACCAATGGAGAACAATACTGTGGTACGACGAGTCTCCGATGATTATAAGGAATAATTTGCGACCGATTGCAAATGTTTTGACCACCACTGTAGGTACCCAGGTACCTTGCAGTACAAGATATGTAGTTTTTTTTTTTTAGTCGATCACTGAAGGGTAGTGATATTTTAATAACACACTGGCAACTCTACTAAATGTGTACATTCAAGTACATATGGTACACATGAGTATGTATGTATGTACGTATATAAACTACAAAAGTTTTACGTTTTTATTTAAATAAATGTGTATTGGAAAATTTATTTTTATTATTCTAAGAAATCATTTCACAATTAAAATTTCGGAAAACATTAATTTCTTCAATTAAAACAAAGGATGGAAAAAATATAAATCGATAATTGTGGGATTCGGAGATCAATGACAAACAAATAGAATTTAAAATGTTAAATGAAAAGAATTTTCCATTTCCTTTGTAAAAGCAGACTTTTAAAGAACCATTACTATTTGCAAATGTAAAATATAAGGTTATCTATTTATCAAAGAGTAAGAAAATTAGTAGATAATAAAAAGAGCAAGTAAAAGCCGTACTTTTCAGTAAAGAATTTATTATTTCAATACCATTAGTCGATGTCGAAAACTTCTTCATAATTTTACTAATAAAGTGTCCACAAAATAATTTTTTTTTGAAGATGCTATAAAAAAAACTACTGAATATTTTCTCAAATTTATTTTTTTATTTGAAAGTACAACCCTTCCGGTTAATAATGGAAAATAATTTCATTCAAATGGCTGCCTCGGCTGGCCATGCAGTAGCCTACACGATCGGTCCAATTTTTAAGCACATTATCGATTGTGTGCAGCTGTATTTCACCAATGGCTTCACGAATATTTTTCTTTAAAGCGTCAATTGTCTCTGGCTTGTTGGCGTAACACTTATCTTTGACGGCACCCCACAAATAATAGTGCAATGGTGTCAAATCGCAGCTCCGAGGTGGCCAAACGACATCAGCTCTGCGGCTGATAATGTGATCTTCAAAGACAGGCCATAAAAACATCGAGTGTAGCTTCGGCTGTGTGGCACGTAGCGCCGTCCTGTTGAAACCAAATGTTGCTAATATCCTACTCTTTAATTTTTGTGAACAAAAATTTGTTCAACATGGCCCGATTGCGATCGCCATCCACTCCTTGCTCATTTTCGAAGAAAAATGGCCCAATTATGCCTCTGGACCACAATCCGCACCCAACAGTGACTCGTCTTGGGTGTTTTGGCTTTTCAATGTATGGGTGCGGGTTTTCTGTGCCCCAAATGCGACAATTTAGCTTGTTTACATACCCGCCAAGATCAAAATGAGCTTCATCTGAAAAGATGATTTTTTTTGCCGAATTTTCAAAGTAATATCGCAATATTTTCCAGTGTTGTTCAAGTGTACACACAACCATATTCGTTCAGCGGAAGGATAAAACTAATTATCTGTCAAATCAAACATGAGCTAAATGTTACCATTCACGAAATAAGCACTAGTTGAAAAAAAAACCTTAGATGGCGGACCCTTCATCAGATCTCCCAAATTTATAGGAGAATTATGGATGGCAACCGAACTTCATCCATCTAAAATATAAAGAAGCCCCCCTGACCTTCCCGCGCCTATCTTTGGCGATGATGACAAACATCAGACGAATGATCAGGAAAATACGCCACCTACTGGAAAAAAATTAGAATGCTAAAGTAAAGTTCACCACCAATTAGCAAGGATCTTCACCACTACACAAAATCAAATGGAAGAAGCTACAGTAGATTAATCATCTACTTAGCTTAAAGATCAAATTGATTAAAGAAACTGAAACAAAGCAATGGATGCTTTGTGGAAAGCCAATATGCTTCCTGAAGAAGTGACGGAGGAAAAAAATACTTCCTTTAGAGAATTAAAAAAAGTCACATAGTTTAGTTAAGAATATTTTCCAGCTATCTTAAACAAAAATATAAAAAATTTTAGAAATTTTCCATTTACTTAAATTCGTATAAACTAAAAACTCTTTGTTATCACTAATTTGTACTTATAATATAAAATAGCGATGGACGACGAAGACTGTAACCGACTGAGTCTATGTTTTTAGGGCAACCTCTAAAACTATTCTAAAAATTTAAGGTCTTTTCATAATTGTTTTATTATCGCTTTTAAAAGTCTATATTTATTTATACCTAATTATGGCAATTATCACCTCAATTTTATGTTTTCCCCCTTTTTTGTTTAGTGATTTTAAACGAATATTGTTTTATTTTTAAAGCAGTGGGTGGTAAAAGTTTTTATATTTAAAATTTTGCCACTCCGCTGGCAACACCTTTAGAAAAATAAAAATATTTCCATTGTTTTTTATTTATTTATTTTTTTTATATAAAAAAATAAAATTTTTCTAACGACATATTATTTATTTGGAAATACCTGTACATATGTACAATATATAAACCTATTTTCACTTAACATGCATGAAAAAATTTTCATACTAATCGTTAATATCCGTAATAAATTTTTCACTTTGATATTTAAATAAAAAAAATCTAGAAATATATTCGTAAGAATTAATTATTTACAAATTTATAGTGGAAAACCCATCAATATCGACTACATGACATTGCATTTCATTGATGGAAATTAAAATGTTCGTATTCTAGACTGCTTATTCGGTAAGAAATTTGAATGCTATTTTGCGTAAAATTATTAAGAGGAATTAGGTACTGAACCCCAAAACTACATTGACACACTTGCCACAAGTAGTATTACCAGGACGATTTTACATGTACCGCCTAAGACTTAATAAATAATCCACACGGTGTAACATACAATAGGTGTTTGAAAAAGTTTGTTTACAAATTTGACCAAAAATTAAGCACCTTATTCTAATACTTGTTTGTTTTTATCGATAACCTTTTGTCATTTTTGTGGTAAAGGGACATTTTTGTGGAATAATTTCATTAGTGTTTGGTCGATCAGAGCGAGTTGCATCTTTAACATCATAATTACCATCTGGATAAAAAGCATCGTCGCCGTATACTTTACACATTTTTTCTACAGCCTGCGAAGCATTCCTTACCACCTTTTCTTTGTATAGAATAGCAAAACATTATGGTAATGTTCCAAATTTTTACTCACTTTTAAACATAAATAGCATTTCACAGAATAATGAGATTTTAATAATGGTTTTTAACAAAGCTTAAAGTGTCACCTTTCAGAGAAGCTATAGTGTTGCCTAATGCAATTAATATTACCAGACATATTAGATTTTAGAGCCATTTACCAACAATTTGTACAACAATTTGTAACTAAAATTTGTCGAACACCCAATAATACAATATTCATATCGTATATGTCCAGCAGCTAAGCCCTTCACAATTTCTTGTAAAGGTATACTAGTAATTGCAAAAAAAATCATCTAGTTTGACTAAACATCATCAATAATAGATGATTTCCTACCATTTCCAACATCATAGCTTGTAGGTTAATTTATACATATGCACATACTTCCAAAAATTACTAAATTAATTTCTTATTTAAGCCAAGCCCTTCAAATGCCTTAGTAATAATGATGTCAGGAAATTGATTGTTCATATTACTTCTAAATTTGGCGCACCATCGAGCATTAAATAAAAAATTCACTATTATTTCCGTCACACCTGTATGATTGACTAAGTGAATCAGTCAGAACTTTAGACAGTTTCTATGCAATTTATGTTTATTATTAAAGAAACACTTTTTAATTTATTTATTATTATTATTTATTTACTTATTTTTTTTATTTCTTTCACATTACATTTATTCTTATTTTTCGTATTTTCATTTACTTTTATTATCAGGCAAAATAAATAAATGACGTTAATTTTTTATTTAATTTGAATTTATGTATCGTTGACTACACTGGCTAAAGAGATATGACTGGTATCAATGACATGTTGTAATTGTTGTTCTCATTGTTTATACTTTTAAAATATTTTCTGTTTAATATTTTTCCTTTTTTTATTTTGTTTGCTTCGTTTTCTTTTTTATTTTGTTATATTTTAATTATTCTTGTTGTTGTTGAATTTTTTCTTGCTACATAAAAATTTTCATTCTTATCAATGATAAGCAAATTTCAAAGAGAACACAGCAGAAAAAAGTAAGAGAAAAAACAAACAAAAAACTTTGTTTACAAAGCTTTCGTACTACTAAAGCAATTGTTGCTCACTTCTTTTGTTTGAGAGATATTTTAAAGTGCTTAATAAGGATGTTATTCGTATTGATAAAATGCCAAATTTTAAAGTGTGCTTCTAGAAAAAATAAATAAATTTTTATTCTAGCAATTTTATGCTCCTCAGTCCTGGGTGCAGTCCGCTGGACATTTTTCAAACATATTTTTTTTTTTTTATTGTAAGTAGTTTACTAATGTATAACCATTTTTTGCAAAAAGCTGAAACCGTGGCTTTTCTAAATCATTAATCAGTTTCAAAGGTGCAGCTGCTTTAAAATTCGGCTGCTGCTTACTAGCTCGTAAATAATTCGTAAATTCTTTTTATCCGACTAAATAGATTTGTCCCCTGAATCTTCATATAAAAATAAGCTATTTGATGCAAAGAGTGGCTTATAGGTAATAAAATTGTATCCTGTCCTGCTCTTTCGCGTGGCACCTATCACATATTCGTAATTCTGTACTTTATAAGAAAAAATTGTACTAATTTATCTTAACTGAATGCCAGCAGTTCAGAAGAAGAATATTTTGTGAGTTTTCTTTACGGGAACGCTTCTGAGAAGATTATGGAATTATGGCGCTTAGATAATTTTTTGGCGGTTGTAAATACGTTTATAATTGTTTTATTAAGTGAACTAAAGGGACCGCCAAATATTTTTTTTTTTTTTTTTTTTGAAAATGCTATTAAAAAAGAACTACTGAATATTTTCTCAAATTTCTTTTTTTATTTGAAAGTACAATCCTTTCGGTTAATAATGGAAAATAATTTCATTCGAATGGCTGCCTCGGCTGGCCATGCAGTAGCCTTTACGATCGGTCCAATTTTTAAGCACATTATCGATTGTGTGCAGCTGTATTTCACCAATGGCTTCACGAATATTGTCCTTTAAAGAGTCAATTGTCTCTGGCTTGTTGACGTAACACTTATCTTTGACGGCACCCCACAAATAATAGTCGAAAGGTATCAAATCGCAGCTCCGAGGTGGCCAAACGTCATCAGCTCTGCGGCTGATAATGCGATCTTCAAAAACAGGGCGCAAAACAATTAGTGTAGCTTCGGATGAGTGGCGCGTAGCGCCGTCCTGTAGAAACCAAATGTTGCTAATATCCTCCTCTTCAATTTTTGTGAACAAAAATTCGTTCAACATGGCCCGATAACGATCGCCATTGACTGTAACGGCCACTCTTTGCTTATTTTTGAAGAAAAATGGCCCAATTATGCCTCTGGACCAAAATCCGCACCAACAGTGACTCGTCTTGGGTGTATCGGCTTTTCAATGTATGCGTGCGGGTTTTCTGTGCCCCAAATGCGACAATTTTGCTTGTTTACATACCCGCCAAGATCAAAATGAGCTTCATCTGAAAAGATGATTTTTTTTTGGCAAAATCGGCATATTCTGTAAGTCGATCGCAGACCCACTTAGCGAAGCGAAAAAAGCGTATACACAACCATATTCGTTCAGCGGAAGGATAAAACTAATTATCTGTCAAATGAGCCAAGTGTTACCATTCACGAAATAAGCAATAGTTGAAAAAAAAAAAATTAGATGGCGGACCCTTTAATTTCTATTTGAATTAAAAAAAATTGTTTGCCACTTATGATAATGTTTAGTGTCTCTAGTTTTATTTGTATTGCACTGTACTTAATTTTTGTTTATATTTAAAAGGACAAAAAGTACTTTTTGTGTAATAAAAGCACTCAACAGTATGGGTGACTAATTTCATATACGTGCCTACAATTTATACATCTAAGGAAAAACATAGCCTGATATAGCCGACTATTAAAGGTCTGATAGACTGGAAAACATGTTTATGCAGACAATGAGTTTGCGTGCGTTTGTTTGAATCAGTGATAGACTATGTCAAACTTGATCAAATTTCACTTTTAAATGGTTTTAAAGAGGGAGGTAGTGATTTTTGGCCGGGAAGTAAAGAAACATTTTTTTTTCATTTTTAAGAAAAATAAAGAGTAATGCCGATAAAAAAAAGTGCTGTATACTATCGGGTTCGCCATTTTATATCAATGTAGTCATTGCATTGACCAAATAAACTAAAACATTTTATTGAAGATATTTTTTAATTTTTTTCAAAATATTATTCAGTTCATAATTTTGATGCATTTCTACCTGATTTGTAATGTGAAAATTCTGTTAATAATATTATTGTGGGTACTTTTGCGTTTCTACCTCTCGATACACTTGGAAGCAAGGTATAAAATTAATGGTCCACGCGACAATAAAATAGGAACCACACAATAGAGGTGTATATATATAAAAACAAAACAATATACTTTAATGGATGATAAATGTTATCTAAAAAAAACATTTCCATAAAAAATAAAAATACATATCATTTCAGAAGTCACTTAAGGCTTTCGACTCTGATATTAATATTATTTTGGTTTTAATATTCAGAGTTTATTATTTTTAATAGCTTACATTGCTTAAGAATAATAAATATAAATACATATATGTATTCATATATTAAATTTCTTCACATTATAAAAAACAACAACAAAAGAAAAATAAAAATAATTAATATATATACCTAATTAAGATATACATATTATCTGAAACTGGTGAGGTAGCGAGATGAGCATTCTTTTTTTCAAAATTTTCACATTCATTTCTACCGCAAATTTCTACACTGCCACAAATAAACTGTAAATTTACATCAACCAATCGCAAAAAACGTTAGACGCTTCAAACATTTGAAAAATACCAAAAGCATTTTGATACTTTTCAAACTTACACACAACACATGTGTTTGGCTATTTTTTTACTTTTTACGCATACATACACAACGTTTGCACAAACATGTTTGCCAGTGTATTAGCCCTTTTAGTCCATCAGACACACATGCACACAGGCAGACAAGCAGGGAGTGATTTGATTTGTTTAGCTTTGTTTGCTCGGCTCTGAGAGAGATTTAAAAGCATGGGCCGTGACCTGTAGTTGGCTGTTCTATTTATAGAAGCAAAACAAAAACAATTAAACACATTAGTTTATATTTAGAAATAAGAAAAAACATAAACATTTACAGAACAATATTAAAGCCAATAGGAAAAGAGAGAGAGAGAGAGAGAGAGAAACAACACAAAATATATAGAAGTACTATAGCAATATAGAGTGATGACTACTTGTAATGTTTATTGGTAATAAAAAATTCCTAAAAGATAAAAAAAATATAAGATATCTGTCATGAAAAAAATGCTATCGTAAATATGATGAAATATAAATAATTTATAACAAAATTGACTAAAACTACACTTAAAATAAATAATGGTTAACTGTGAAGGAATAATTAATTTATAGCTGCCCTAAGGCAGACAAAACAGTTAGAGGGTTAAGACGATTTTTTCTGCCAAAAAGTTAACAGCACTGAAAAACATCTAAATACTAGGACATGCATTAACTAAAAAATTTAACAAAATTAATAGTAGTATTCGATATACATAGATATGTATGTTTTCTTGTAACTGAAGCAGTTAACGTTATTGAAAGCTTTTAATGTTACAATTTTACAACTTACAATATACATATGTATGTATATACCTACATACATACAAAAATAAAAATGCGTATGTATGTATACAAAGATTGTTTGTGTCTGATTGCGGAAAGAGCATAAGCGCGTGTGTGAAAGAGAAAGACAGAGAACGAGAATGTAATGTAAATAAAAATAGAATTTTGTTTACATGTAATCCAAATAACTATTTTGTTGGTAATTTATATTTAATTCAAGGGTCTACAATAGATAATTTTACCACTGCTGTTGTTGCCTCTCTTTTTCTCTCTTTGTAGTATTGATAACGACAGTATTAGAGAAGCAAGCAACAACAACAACATAAGTAAAAAATACTAAACAATGTGCTGCAACAGTCCATTATTTTGTTATTTTATATTCATTAAGAATTTAAAAGCAAAAACGTAATATTATTAATCAAAGATTACGTTAAAGGTTTATAATTAGAATTGTTTCCATTAAATAGACAAGTGATTAAGTGAGGAAACAAGTGAGCGTTATTAATGGACGATATTATTGTTGCTGGTGGTGAGTGAGCGTATGGATAAATGATTTAAGACGTTTGATATCCAAGTAGTAGTTTTAGTAATATATTATTTATTATTTGTTTTATTTTAAATTATAATTTTTTATTGTTAGCTCATAAATGTATTTTATATTGCATAAACAAACCAACTGTTAAAACTATTAATACACCACACCACACCACTTGTATTGTATTTTCTGTCTTTAAAAAAATTATGTATATATTGATGAAGAACTAACAAAAAAAAGTATTTTTAGAACGTAATGAAGATTTCTGACAATAAAAAGAAATAATTTTAAATTCATCAGATTGAATACTAAAACCACCTACAGTGTTGCGCAAAACAAAAGCAACAAACCTAGTAAAAATTAATAATGTTTTATTTTCGAAAGCAATTCATATGCAACAAAAAAGTCTATCGATAATTTTTTTACATTCATATACACAGTGTTTCATTACACAGTGTTTTTTCAAATATCAACAAAAACATTTGAGAACTTTATATAAAGGTGTACAAGACAAAAGCAACAAATTAATAGTTCTTGTACGAACTTTTATTTTTGCAACTTTGATATACACAACTGCGCAGCATGGATTCCGGGAGACGTTTTCACTGTTTCTACATTTTCAAAGAGGTGACGTTGATTTATTTTTAAATCGTGTTCCTGAAAAGTTTCTTTTCGATATTCCAAAAAGGTTTTAGATGGGGTTCAAATCAGATGATTGTGATGTCCTCTCAAGAACTTGAAGCCAATTCTCTTCTACGAACATTTTCGGATCACTGTTGTGTTGGAAAACCCATCGAAGTGGCATTTTCCACTTAGCGCATGCAATTAATTTTCTTTCTAATAAGTCGATCAATTTTGTCATAAATTGTCAAAAAGAGTCCTACCCATTTACTGAAGAACAATTCCACAAAATAACGTTGCCTTCTCATTCTTAAACTTCTATTTAGAATTGCTGTAGCTACTTTGCCAGTTACAGAAAATTTAATTAAGTATGGCAACTGGCCGCTAAATCTATTAATTGCAACTAAATATTTTTGATTGACAACGAAATTAATTAGGTTGCCATACATACTCGTTACATAAATTGAATTTTGATTCGTCACTAAACAGAGAAGTTTTTCATTTCTAACGGACTAATCCCGGTATACTTATGAAAACCTTATACTTTGTCTTAACAACAACAATATTGCAGGATCATTTCCATATTTAGTGTTTATTTGACTTCATTGCACAACACTAAATTTTTTAAGAAAATTTAAATAGGTTTTATACAATGCATTGGAACCGCTAAAGTGAGTCAACTCAAAATGTATCAATTTTCACTTTTTGCAAGAAAACGATATACAGTAGTAGTACGAGTATATCTACCGACTCTAAAAATCTTACATCATTTTCTCTACTGAAAAGTTGAAAATTTTAAGTTAATTCACTTAAGCGGTACGAGAGCGGCATGCTTTTAAGTTCTGTTTTAAACATTTTTTGTCCAAAAATAGTTACTTACCACGAAAAAACTAAGTTTCATTATATTTTTTTATATGTAAACAAATAATAAAATAAAACAACATATATAGTATACCTTACACATACATACATATGTATATATTTCTATGTTTATTTATTCCGCCATTGTCATCATTATAAAGCCCCTATCAACTCTTTACCAATTCATCACATACCACTTTCATTTTTTATCATCCCTCTTTGAATACCTTTAAACTTCGCATCGCCATTAACACTGTCCTTCATATTAAAATAGACATGTCGGTCTAACTTTCAGCTCTTTTATATACAAAGTAAATACAGTATGTACATACATACATATATTTGTTGTTATTTTACATAATTTTTCTCTCTGCATTATTTACAATGTTTATAATTTTCCTTTTGCCCGCCTCCTGAAAATTTTTTTTATGTTTTATTTTCGTTTTCATTTAATATTAAATTTTGATGGATAAGTATGAAGAGTTCTATTTTTAGAATTTTATTTGTCTACACAACAGTATATAATAATAATATGTACATATCTGTATTTGTATATAAAAAAGTATTTACTATAAAATGTGTTTGTTTTAAGTACACACATCTATACCGTTAGAATAAGGCAGTTACATATTACTATTAATTTTGATTTTATTGCCAATAGACAGTAACAAAGTAATTTAATTCAATTTTTTTCTAATTTTAAATTATTTTAATAAAAAAAATGATTAATTCCAAAAACTTTGTGTATTTACATATCTTTTTTGTATATAAAAATCAATATGATTCAGTGTTTAACGTGAATATCTGCCCTAAGGCTTAATTAACCCCATGGTTCCCGAGGCACGGGTGTTAATTTGTATATGTGTGTTTGTAGTCTATTTACAGGTAAATGGCTAAACCGATTTTCTTGAAATTTACACTGTATCATCCTGCATGCCTGGAAAGAGACATAGGCTTTTTTCGATATGGTCAGGGGGAGAGGTACCCACCATACAAACCAATATTGATTTTAGATTATCTTGAGAACGATTCTGAATTTAGTTTGAATGACTTATTAGTCTCTACAAATCATTTGTCAAAAAGTGGGCGTAGTACCTCCTATACAAACTAAATATTGATTTTTGTATATGTATATTGATAACAGTAATAGTAGAAGTATCTAAATAAGGTTTAAACAACGTCGTGAACAATACACATCATCAGTCACTAAATGGGCGAGATAAGATAAGTGGGCGTGACATCTTCCATTCACACTAAATATTGAATTTTGTATATGAGGAAGACAGCAACAACTAAAGCTTCGTTATCTATCCACATCAGCCAAAAAGGGTGTATTGCACAAAGCACACTGGATAAATGATATCTTCTATATACATATGCACATACGTATACAAAATAAAAATGAATGTGTGTTTAAAGACCGTATACAGCTAACCTACAGCAGAACATACAGTGTCTTTCTGGAAGGAACAAATGATTGAATTTTGACCAGAAATGCACAAAATAGGGAAAAAGGGAAACAAATTAACTAAGATAGTATTTAAGATAATAATTAAGATAGGGGTAGCGAAGCACACCGGGTTTTATCTAGTGTAGTCATATAAAGTTGTTTAAAAATTTTTAATATTGCTATGCATAAACAAAATATTGTAGAACTTTGAAAATGTGATCTTCATCAACTTTTAGCTTTGCATAGAGAATCGCAAACGCTAATATGATTGACTCTAATTACGCTATTAGTGTTTTTCTTGAGCCTAAACATCTAAACTTTAAAGTACCACAGCAACAAGAATAACAAAGAGTAACAGTAACTCTAAATTTAATTGTATAGTTTTAATTAGATAGTAAATTGTTAAGCTTTTTCTGTTTAAGTTTCACATTTTTAATCTCAGCCTCATTTTGAAACATTTTACAGTATTTTTTAGATTTTATGCTCAAAAATGTTGGCAACGCTTTTACTAACATCACCAACATTAAAGATAGAAGTGGAATAACTTAAATAAAAAGCAGATGAAATAAAAATGTTTTTTTTTGTCTTTATATACGATTATGTCCACAGAAAAAATGGAGCAAGTTTATGTAGCAACATCCCTACTACCTTAACCTACAACAAAGGTAAACTTGCCTGCCTTTTTGTCTACCCTTGAACCAACAACAAAAAACAACGATATTATTAAGTAAGCTTTCTTTCTTTTTTCCTTCCTTACCTACTTATTTACCTATTTTTAGCAACCACGACAACAACAGCAACATCAGCTGAGTCGAAAAGAAAACAAACAGACGAAGAGAAAAGTGTGGAATGTTAATGGGATGGGGTACAGCGAACAGCTGTGTAAGTGGGTGAGGTGGGCAACGGCGGCATTGGTTTGTGGGTAAGTAGCAAACAACAGGCAACGTAACATGCTTTTCCTTGTTTACATTTGTAACAAGAGGAATAAGAGGGAAAGCAGTAGAACAGAGAATCCACAGAAAAAACGAAAGGAATAGAAAACAAACTTTTATAAAGTTTAGCATTAAAAAAAAATACGAATATAGTAAAAGAACAACAAATGAAAGAATAAAATATATATATGTATATATAAACAAATGTTTATATACATACAAAATATGTATGTATGTATGTACATACAAATCGTATATATTTTATTATTTCATGGCTTTCAAGTGTTTTCTGAAGGCAAGTAATTTCTAAAAATAGACCAAAAATCAATAAACGCTGCTTGTTTGTATTTCCCTTGTACATTTACACTCGCACATACAGAGAAACTCAGTTACATATACAAATATGTATGTGTATGTGTATGTAAACAAATTATAACACTACCACTACGATTTCTATTACATACTGTGCGTATGTTTATATATTATAATAATATTATAATAATATTTACCAATATGTAAGAAAAAAATACATAAACAATACGAGTATCGTAATAACAAACACTAATAACTTCATGGAACAGTTCAATTGCATTTCGATGTCAGGTTTCTATATTTTTTAGATCGGCAAAACGACACAATACTAATGCCAAACTACTACTACTTACTACTATTTGTCAAATTTAAACATTTAGAGCCAATGACTCTCCAACTTTATTCAGATTTGGTCAACAATCTATACGATAGCTAATCTTTTCTACTTACCATGTGCTGATATTCGCTCTTCCGGTGAAGTCATTTTATAAATCCTATAATGGAAATCTGTTAATGAAAAGAAAATTACATTTTTAAATTATTATTTAAAATTTTCCGCAAATTCATTAAATTATAATATTAGGGTTAATATTTTGGTAACAAATGGTTGATAATGTAAAAAAACAAAAACAATGCGTGAGGCAACAAAACGTAATTCGCTTAGAAAAATCTTAATTAAGAACGAAATTCGTGAACAATAAAAATAAAATACAGTGAAAACAGGTCAAGAACAGTTTTATACATATACATACATACATATCGCACACTAAATCATGAATACTCACAGCTCGAATTTTATCAAAATCGCTTTTTGTCCATAAATCAATTCACAGATCAAAACTTTATCGACCACGAAATTTTCGTTTGCATCACTAACTCCCTTACATGAGAAAATATTGTTATTCTGTTTTTATGTTACTTGCGTCGCTTGTACATTATCAACTAAAAAGTACTATTTTTAGTTGTGACAGTGAAATTGTGAGTAATTTAGTAGATTTCTTTCGCACAAACAGTGATATTTCGAGTTGTGACACTATTAATGAAAAAAGTGTTAAGTTAATCAAAATATATTTTCAGTTAAAGAGGCACAATTTGATAATAATACCTATTACTCAATGGAAAAAATTTAACTAAATTTTCAACTAAACAGTCATAACTCGAAATTACCTCTTGTTTACAAAATTATTGCACAAACTTAAAAAAAAATAGGTAAACTATCTTCTCAGACGGTGTACTTCAATATGAAACTCAATTTGATTATACTTATAATTACAACCATGCTATTAAAAACTCTTTTTTGTCTCTCCTGAACATTTACAAATTTTGAGTTGTGACTTGTTCACGATTTAGTGTGCGATATGTATGTATGTATGTATATCTAAAAATTTCAAAATGTGTCGAAAAATTCTCTTCGTAATTCAAAAAAATAAATAAATAAATAAATAAATAAATAAATAAATAAATAAATAAATAATAATAAAAATAGTAATAATAATTTTCTTAATTATTTTCATTTAACTGTTATAAGAAAATTTAGAATAGTGAATGGAATATTTATTTGGAGTGGTAAATGAATGCCTGCCGTTTACTTTTTAAAGATTATTTCATGTACACTGTAAGCGGTTCAAACGTGAGCACAAATTTTGGCATACTTTTTCCAGCATTTCGACCTGTATCAATGTCAGTTGTAATGTTGTCTTCCAGGCCTCGAATTGTGCCCCTGTACACAAGAGAAGTCAAGTTTTGTGAGGTAAATTGCATACTCTTGGCGGCCAATGGTTTGCTCAAAAACCTGATTAATTGCACATCAGATCCGCCTCTCTATCGATTCATTATATCGCATCAAGCAGTGCATCTTTTAGGGTGCATTGGCAGTTTTTGAACTGCCTCTTTACACCAAATTCATTTAAACTGAGACATATACAGTTGGAAAACAACATAATACAATAAATAAAGTTGGCAACAGTTTGATTAATGTTAATGTATTGCCCGTTTATTAGATGCCTTGTGTTGCCAATATCCATATATATCGCTGTGTTTACATATTTCATTAGGTGGTTGCCATACCATAGCTAAACGTAAATTCATACTTCTTTTATTTTTTAATTTTATTACTATTGTTGTTCTTTTATTTTGTCACCTCTATTTTATTTGCCCATTCTTAAATTGTATTTATATTCTTTCTTTTATTTATCTTATTACTAATTTCTAGGAAATTTTGAAGTTTAAAGCAGGAAAGTCAAAATATGTATGTGTAGAAGATAGTGGGTAGTGTATATAAAAGAAGAATAAGCCATGAAAAAACTCAATATGGTGTATTTAAAGCATTGACCCGTTAATTTTCTGTATTTTTTTCCATCTTGTAATTAATACCTGTGTTTTTATTGAATAAGTAATCTTTTGTTTTTATAGCTAAGTATTAGGTGTTGTTTTTCTTAGCGTCAATGTTATTGTTTTACAAATTAAACACCAGTTGATCTTTTTATATTTTTTGTTGTTTATTCTTCGTTTTTCCTCGATGTTTTTCTTTTTTATACCTACTAAACTTGATTTTATTATTGCCTTGCCAGCTAAATTTGTCGCCGTTAATTATAGTTGCCCCGGAAAATATTTTATGTGGCGTAACAGTGTCTCTTTTATGCTCGTGACAAGTTCATCAAATGTTTTTATTAAATGCACTTTTTTTAGTTCTCAACAAACACGATAATAATGCAAAGGGTGTGAAGATAGCTTCTTAAGTTATATTCTTTTTTTTACATTTATGCAATTTTAACAGAGTCTGTTAATTTAACATGAAAAAGCGTGAAGATAGCTTCGTAAGTTACATTCTTTTTTAGAGTACAGTACAGAAAAGAAAATACTGATTTATACAGTACAAATATTAATTGACTCTACGAAGCTAATTTTTTTAAGATGCTATATTTTACTTTAAAAAAATTGGGTGTGGACAAAAAACGAAATTTGATATCTTAAATTCTTAATATTAATTGATTTGCCAATTTATATACTTATAAAAGTTACACACAATATTTCAGGAATCCAGCAGATTTTATCCCATGACCCAAAAGTCTTCTGAGCCGAAATATAAGGCCTTGAAGAATGCTTTATGCATGCATTTTTCAAAGCATTTCAGAATGATTTTTCAAGGCCGAATATCTCTGCTCAGAAAGACTTTTGGGTCATGGGATAAAATCTGTTGGAATACTTGATGGAATGCCATCCCATCCCAATATATCCGATTCCCACGCAATTTGATCTTTTACCTGATTTTTGTGATTTTATATGTGCCTGGTACCAAATATGGCATTTTTCTGGACGTATCTCGGCTCAGAAGGACTTTTTTATCCGATCTAACGAATACTGTATGTGAACTTTTTTAAGTATAAAAATTGGCATAATTAATAATAAAAAAGGCTTCAAATTCTTCCCTCCAGACAACTTCATTTAAAAAATATGTAAATAAATAAATAAAAAAGCCCCGCTGACCCTTCTCGCATACCTCTGGCGATGATGACAAAAATCAGACGAATGATCAGGAAAAACACTCCACCCACTGGGAAAAAAATAAAATGCTAAAGTAAAGATCACTATCAATTAGCAAGGATCTTCACCACTACACACGCAAAAAATCATATGGAGGAATCTACAGCGGATTAATCAACTACTTAGCTTGAAATATCAAATTGATTAAAGAAACTGAAACAAAGCAATAGATGCTTTGTGGAAAGCTAATATGCTCCCTAGAGGAGTGACGGAGAAAAAAAAATGGCAAAACATTTAATATTAAGAATGAAAAAAGAACATATTTCGTTTTTTTTTTTTTGTCAACACCAATTTTTAAATTTTTATGATGCTTTCATTAAATATGAATCAAAGTAAAATGTAGCAGCTTAACAAATTTAGCTTCGTAAAGTAAATTGATATTTGTACAGTATAAATCAATATTTCCATTTTTGTCCTGTACTTCCGAAAAAGAATATAACTTACGAATTACATAAACGTTAAAAAAAGAATACAACTTAAGAACCTATCTTCACATCCTTACATAAACATAAGCCTATTTTGCAGTCAGAGTTACTTTTTGTATCTGTGTGCGTTTTCGTGTGTATGTGTGCTGTTTAATCGTTACTAGGTACAATTTTTTTTCTTTTTAATTAGACAGTCGGTTGCCTTCACGGAGGTAGTACGTTCAATTATTGCCTTTAAATTTTTAATACACTCACAATATTTTACTTACACACCCACATTTTCAAATATTGATAAAAATTTGTTTACCAATTTATCGCTCAAGAAAACAACTGGCCATAAGTGGTACGTATATTTGTAATTATTTTTCCGGCAAACACATTTTAAAAACATAAATTGTTTACAAGTTGCGTGTAAACGCAGGGTTAATAAGATCGACAAATTCTTATAATTTCAACTGTTTTTCTTTCTCTTTCTATATAGGAATCTTCCTCAACATTCACTTTGGTTTATAATAATGATAAGGTTGTTTTTTTATGTTTGTTTTATTGTCGCTATTATTATTCGTTTCCAGATCATAATCATTATCATCATCATCGTTGTGCCAATATCATTTGCATTGTTGCCGCTTTTATTATTGTTTTTATTTTTCCATTCCATTCAATTTAATTCCATATAGTTTTCTTTTATTCTCTCATGTATCGTTTTCGTAGTTCGTTCGGTCATTTTTTTGTATGTTATTCAAATAATTAATTAATTATTCTTCTTCGTATAAAAATAAATCCAGCGATATTCCATTTGGCAGTTTCTCGTTTAGACAATTATTCATCATCATATTTTTATATATTTTCTTTTCTTTAAACGCCTACAGAAAAAATTCCTTTAGTTTATGCATCCATCCATCACATAAACAAAACAAAAAGTGTTTAAATTAAAATTCTATTTAAAAAATAACCTGATTCATCCAACTTCAACAAGTGAATAGTTACGACAGTAAGAACGACATTCCTTTTTCGTGAATCTGTACGCATTTCTTAGAATTTACAACACAAAGCTCAAGTTGTCTCAAAAATGTTTAGGGTTTCCCATCAACAACATATCGAAGACTTCTTTTCATATCGTTTAAAATATATTGATCATACAGCGAAATCGTGACAATGTGAATTAATAAAACCAAGGTTGTCCATATTTACGAATTTGTTCAAATTTTCGATTGTAACACCGTACTGTGTTATTTTGTTTAACAAACTTTAGAAAGAATTAAAACGCGATTAACAAACTCAAAGATTTTTGATTTTTTGCTTTCAATAATTGTAAATACACTCAGGAAGCTACATTTCAATCATTTTTTAATAAGTTAGATGACTGGAAAAAAGAATTAAGCTGTTTAGGAACGTTGTATAAATAGCTCTTTACAATACATGCTGCATGTAAATAACGCACCAGCTTCTAAAATGAATTATTTTGTTCGCAGATTGCTTTAAATTAACTTCAAGTAACGTATATAACTTTAAATATAAAATTTAGGTTTGTTGGTGACTGCAGAACGGTTTTTAACGGTGTTAACGGACAAATCATGGAGTGATAGGATTGATTCAAGGATATTCAGGGCCCTATGAACCAAAATAGACGCCCTGATTTGGCTCAATTGGATAGAAAAATAGCTAGTATTGTAGTAGAGATCGTAACGTCTCTTACGTTTATGAATATACAGAAAAATGTTTCACAAGACTTCTGTAGGATAGATGAACATATCGCCTACCTTTGACCGCGACTGCAAAATGCGATTTAGATGGTTCAGAATTCGATTCCACAATAGACTTGGTGACGTAATAGGCTATGATTTAAGCAAAATGATTGAATTTATCAAAACGATTCAGTGGCAGAGAGAGGAACGGCAGGCGAGAGAAGCGTTCTAAAGAAAATATTACGACGAATTCTTTCTACCCAGATTATAAGGGTTTCACAATAGTCCAGTCACACCATAAGGTAGGCGCCTTTATTATTTATCGTGGGTCTCAAGTTTTTACTAAATATTTACCTTCATAAAACTTTATACAACAAACACAAAATTGCCATGATTGTTATTCACCATTTACAGCCATTAAACAATTATTATTTTTTGTAACCATTAATGTTATAATAATGTTTCTTTGGTTTTGACCAGATAAAAAATGCTTTAATTTGAGAAAAGTGAAAAAATTTCCACGTAGTTAATTGAAGATGAATATTTTTTGTTTGGAATATGTAGATTATAATAATATCTGTAACACTGCGAAGAAAAAATTACAAATTTCCTCAAAAATTAAAATGTTTTATTGCATTAAGTAAGTGATTGATTTTGGTTGCTTTAGTTTTGGCCACCAGTATATATTCTCAAAAAAGTTATGCTGCCTTATGTCGAAAAGAAAATATCACTACGTTGGCGTTTTTAGTAAGATAACGACCTCAAACACTCTTCTAAAATAGTGAGTGATTATATCTGTGTTGGTATGTATGGAAAATTTCATCTTATCTGAAGATAGATTTTTAATACGATCCATAAGAGCTCTTCCTCTTAATGTATTTACTGGTCTTCCTATCCTATATTCTATTAGCCAAAATATGTCTGAAGTTTATAAAAAGCAAGAGAATAGCTAAATCAATAGGCGATGCTATGGGCTTCTTGTATTTCTTTCAATTTTTTCGTAGTCCTTTTGGAATTTAATAAAATAAAGTATAATTTGTTCAAAAAGATTTCCAGCTGAACGTATCTATTCAATAAATTTAGAAAATATTCTATAATATTGAAATTAGAATGCTTTATTTATAATCTACAACAGCTTATAAATGTGGATGAATATTTTATTTATGTTCACAACAGTTCAAATTCAATAAAATTGATTAAGAAATAAACCACGAATTAATCACTGGTTGATATTCTCTTGTCTTGGGCAATAAATAACGTGTTAGGTATTAATTATTGAATAAAACTTTCTTAAATTTTGAACATTATTCAGAGTCTACGATAGAAAAAAATGCAAAAGGAAAAATATGTTGAAATAGTTTTAAAAACAAACAACAGTTATTAGTACAAACACAAGTATTTATACGCACACATCACGACAATAATAGAATTGTTAGTGAATAAATAATAATAATAATAGAATAATAATAGAAGAGCGAGAGAGAGAGAAACAAAATAAAATTATTATAAAAAAATTAAGAGCAAATAAATAATAATAAATGTTTGTGAATGAAAAACGATAATGTTGATGTTAATGTACATATGTACATATATATGTTTTCAAATAATTTTTGCTTTCTGACGTTATTACTGTTAATGAAATTACAAAGGGGAATCACCAATGAAACGGCACGTAAAGTCAAAGGGGCTTTACTAAACAAAGTAATTGTTTCTATTTTTAATTCTAAGAAATTAATTGCGGAATTTGCGGAGAATTGATAAAGTAAATAATAATGTACATAACGTTATTGTATGTAAGGAAAAAACTTTGTGTAGATGTAGAAACTATTTTAGAATAAAGTTAATATTTGCCAATATTTCTCAAAATATCAGTAATTGAAAGAAGTTAATAAAAACATCTGGAAAACTTATTATAACGTACATACGTATTTCTACGTCTGAAAAAAAGTTGAATCATTTAAAAATTTTTATTATGTATTATTTTTATTAAATCAATTGAATTTTAAAATAAAATATTTTCTTATCTTTATTAACGTAGACTTTTTTTGTTACCAAAAAATTGTAATTGCTATGATTGTTGCTGTAGATGTTTATTGATGTTTTGAAGCGATTCTCTCTAAGTTACTTGCACTGATATCAACAAAATAAAAAATAAAAAAAAATTGGATGAGATAAAATCTGTTATTGGCTAATAAAAACATAGGATTGTTTTTAAGAAATTGTACAATTAAATATTTTATTTATACCTACGTAGCTATTAACAATTTTCTAAATTATTGGAGAGGAACTTTATTAAGTAATTTTGAATCAATTCTTTGTTTTCTGTATTTTTAAATGTTCCTGTATACGGAAAGTTATGGCCGTAGTCGTGACCGTCATTGCAGTAATGATGAAAGATGTCTTATTTTTGAACTTCGCGATCAAGGTAAAACTTATAAATTTAATGCAGCAGTTTTAAATCGGTCTGAGAACTTTGTAATTAACGCTTTAAAACAAAAAAAATATGTTGAAAGGAGGGGTAGACATAAAAAGAGTTCAATAAATACACACAAACGCATTATTATTCTAGCCAAACGGGACCCTTTTAAGTCATCTTAGGTGATTGCTAGAGAAATCGGAAATATAGTGTCATCACGTACTGGGCGAAGAAGATTGCAGAAGGCAAGTCTACTAGCTAGATGATAAATTTTGCTTAGCTAACAAATATTGGTGTAGATCAGAGGAAGAAAAAAGTGGTGAAATATCCTTTAAAGCGACGAAACCAAGGTCAATTTATCTGGGAACGACACAGAAAGATATGTATGTTCGTCGGCCAAAATTTTAATTAAATTTTAGGTAGTTTTTTTGTAACACTTATTTTTTTGCCTACATCAAAAGCTGAACTCTCATGAATTCTCATCATTTTAAGTTTATTTTACTGTTATTTTCCCTCTTTTTTGACTTTTAGAATCGCAAAATAAATAAATCTATTTAAATATAATGGACAAAAAACACGTAGTATAAATTAAACTAATAATATACATGCATATATAAAAATTGTTTGCTATTTAGTTAAAAAATATTTTGTTTACATATGTATATGTTTTCGTTCTCAAATGGATGTGTGTGTGTATGTATTTTTTAAGCATATATAGAGCTAATAGGCTCATTTAGCCTTGGGTCCGGAAAGAGATCAAATGCAGGAAAAAAGTAAAAAAAATATATAATTAAAAAAATAACTACGAACGCTCAAACTAAGTATGTACTTACTTTTGATATTTTTCCCACTATTTCTGTTAAAGCTATTTGTTTATTTATTTTTTTTTTGCTTGATTTGCTGATTAAAAATTAAATTAATTTTAATTTTTAGCCTTTACGATAAACAAAGAATCTTAAAATAAAAATTTAAAAAAACTCCTAAATTAAAATATTTTAATTTTCGGTTTTTGTTATTATTGCACTTGTTTATTGTTGCGTTTCTTTAGTTTCTCTTCCCTTTATAGGTTTCTTTTCTTTTGCTTTAGTTGTGTGTGTGCGTGTTTTATTTATTTTTTAGAGATAATAAACGTCAAGATATTTTTCTTCTGCCATTTTTATATACATATTTTTTTAATATTATTTATATAAATTTTATAAATATGTATTTTAATTATAATAAATAAACACAATTTTTGTAATTATACAAATTAATGCTTTTTCTATTGAGGCAGGCAACAGACAGAGGATAGTAATGAGTAAGAAAAAAAAAACAACTTGATAAAAATTTACAAATTAAATTTAACGCACCGCTCCCATTCTGCTAATATTTATTATTTTTAATTTTAATTCGTTTTTTTTCTAATTTCTCGTTATTCATTTTATTTTTTTATGTTTTTCAATTAAAATTGATTTCACACACAACACTCGTAAGAAAATCACTCACAAACACAAAAATACACGACAATAGAAAAACACGATGATGATGACGACGACGTTGAGGGGTTCGCAGCGTTCGCTTGACGTTTAGAATTCGTTTCAAAAGAAAACGAAAAAAAAATATACGAGAAAAAAAATATAAATTCCACTGCAGGCACACACACACACACACACGGACCCGACCAACACAACTCCAATTGGAATTTTTGTTGCTTTTTTAATTAACTAATTTTTTCCACTATTTCACTCATTCCCTTTTTATTTTCAACATTATTTTATGATAATTTTTTTCTGCGCACTTTTTGCAACGTTTTTGATTTGTAGTTTGCCTCAAGTAAAAAAATGTGCTTACTTATTTAATTGCCATTGTTATTTTAATATTTTCTATCAATTAAAAACACACATTTTGCTAATTTTTGTTTTTTTTTTTTTGATTGTTTAATCAGATATTTTCGCCGTTCGACGTTAATATGTCCGCACAAATTGAAGTTAAAAAGCTGTCTGTCTTATTTGACTGATTGAAATCAGTTAGAATGTATATGTTAAAAAGAGATGCTTATATCTATACTTGTTTAATGTTGCCAGTTGGAGGCTACTAGCTAATTTGCAGCGAGTTTAAACACCGATGTCTTCTGGCAGCCTTATATCCTCGAACAGACGGGATTTCTAGTTGATCATTATATAAATTTGGACTTTTTCAATCCATAACAAATAGATATGTTAGACATTAATTGAATTAAATACTAACATGTGTGTGAAGTGGCGAAAACAAGTGGAAAATATAATGAGATTATGGAGTCCTTAGAGAAAGAAAATAACAAGGTATGGCAATATGAGAAGAAAATGGTGAGTTCATCTGTGTTTTATCAAATATAAATCCTTAACACAGTAATATTTAGATGTGATAACTAAGTAAGCGAAATCAGAGTTTACTTAAAATTAATTCTAATTAAAGTAATAAAAGCAACTATGTTTTGTATACTAAAATCTACCACGAAAAATGTATGATTGTAATTCGCGCAGAATATATTTGTCTAGACTGCATAAATTTAAACAAGAACTCAACACTTAAGTAAAAACTTGAACCATATATATTTTTTATAGTTTATTTATTAGAAAATATATGCAGCTGGTGTTCAGAGATGTTATTGAATAGGGTTGGTTAATGTAAAATAAACACAGCGCATCTGTTTAGGAGTAAAGAGGAAAAATAAAAACTCTGGCAGTCCGTTTATTTTTGTTAAATTGCATTTTACGTTGTTTATCAACTGCAGAAAGAAAAAATTAGATTCCCCAATAAGAATTTTTTTAATAAAATAAATTTATATAAAATTATAGCTTTTAAAGAGAATATAATTGCGTAAAAAATATAAGCACAATTGACAACGAAATTCCAGAAAACTTAAGAGGTAAGTCGACAGTAAATATTGGAATATTCTCTTGAAGAAAACCACTTCAAAAAAGGGCACTACCACCAGTGCACCATCATAGATAGGAAAGATAGAAGAAAAAGGTATGAAACTCAGGAAAAAGAATTTCATATGAAAACAAAGAAGGTGAAAAGTAAAAGAAAATTAGAAAATAGATAATGAAAATATTCATAACGGCAAAGAAAGACAAGGCTTAAATATGATCTTGTTTTTGCTAGCAATGATGAAATGAATGTGACACAGTAAAGACAAATAAAAACAAAAGAAAGAGGTCATGGATAATGACAAGATGACAAAGGGAAAAACTATTTAACACTTACTGCTGCACATTCATTTTTGAAGATCATAAATTTAATAAACTTTTTATACCATTTTTTTTTTGTAGGCAATATGGATATAAGCGATAACGCGTTTGATTCTCAGCAGAATGCTGGTCAGGCACAACAACAGCAGCAGCAACAACAACAACAAATGTTGCAACAACAGCAACATCAGTCATTTGTAGCGACAACGACGCCTGCCGGTCTGCAACAAATGCAGTGTGATTCCTCCTTAGTTGATGGCACAACAACGACGACAACAACAACACATAATTCTAACAATCATGGTCCTTTGGGTGGACCTATACCACTACCAGCGCCACCACCACACAATTATGACAAGACTCCACGTACAAATGCAGCAGATAATATCGATTTCGATTCGTTGTTATTGCAGCAATTCAGTTGCCTAGGTACAAGGGATCATGAAGACTTGATTGAACAATTTCACAGTCTAATGAATAACCAAATGAATAAGGATGCTGCTAGATTCTTTTTAGAAATGAGTAATTGGTAAGCAAAATATGCAATTATCACCCTTTTGTATAATGATTATTAGGTAGCTATATATTATGTACTAAAGAGACGAAAGAAAAATATGAGGTAAATAGTTCTTCAGTATGCATGTGGTTTTGCGACCGTTAACGTTAAATAATGTGAATAAAATAATGAACAATCTAATATCTATACAGAAAAAAACAAGATCTGTTATATACTAGAATACTTGAGGCAATTAATTTCTCATGTACATACATTAACTTCCACTTTCGCAGAAAATAAATATCTATATATTGCGTGCCTTAGACAACCCATTTTTATTGCTTACTTTTCTGCCTATATTAATGAACAATAAATTTCTTCTATTATAATTATATTTACTTATTACAATAATAATTAAAATTCTTTTCCAGGAATCTCCAAACTGCAGTTGGCTGTTATTTAGACTTTTGCAATGGTCAAACTTTACCATCAATGAAAATTATCCAACAAACACAACCGAATAATCGTCAAATGGCATGGCGTTTACAAAATATAGGTTCAGAATCATGGCCGAACGGTTGTTATTTAATGTCGAATAGTCAAGCACGTCGTATTGAGGTACCAACCGTTAGACCTGGTGATACTTGTGAAGTTGTTGCGGACTTATGCACTAATGAACCGGTTGTTTGGCGTTTGTGTACACCATATGGCGAGTACTTTGGTGATAGCTTATGTCTGGTAGCGCCGGGATCGTTTAATTCACATGAAGAACTTAATCAACGCTTAGCTCAATTAGCCGTATCCGAACAAAATCCCGCCCAGTTTCCTCAAGTCAATATTGTGATATCGGAGAGAATGGAATAGACGAACTTTTCCATAATCTAGCCGTCTACCACTTTGGGGGTCAACGGACAGTGATTTTTCTCTTTTTTAATTATAATTTTTTTTACGATTCATGTGTGAACTGGTATGATGATTGATGGTATTTTAGCGCGAGAGTGTGTTTTAAACGATTAATCTGTCTGTCGTTTTATAAAAGAAAAATGTATGCATATTTTTTTACAATTTATATTTAATGAAGAAAGCAACAAAGTACACAAGAATTCGTTTATTTTGAGTACCATTTTTCCTACATATTATTACAATTAAAAAATAAATAATTTTATTATAATTTATTTTATTTTTTTTTCTGTTTTCTGTTGCGAAAAATAAAACAACTTATTACAGGCTTATAAATTAATATGAGGGTTTATTTTTTTTAACAATGAAAATTATGGCAGAGATTTTTCCTTTTGCGGTTATAAAATAATATTAGTTTTACAATACATATTTCGCTCCCTTATTACAACAGTGCCATGTCTCAAAAAACCAACATTTTTAAGTTGAACAAATTTAAATTAAAAAGAACGTATTTCGCAAAGTTTAATTTTTTTGAGAAATAACTGTTGAAACAAAGGAACGATAAGGTAAGCGTATGCCCTTCTATATATACAGCATACATCTTTCCGAAAAAATAATAAAAATTTAATTCTATTCCCTATTTTATTTTGTTTAAGTAATAATTAATTTGCAAATACTAATTTAAATATATAGATTTTATATACATATATATTTAATTATATATATAAATGTAACTTTTTAATTAATATTAAAATTATAATAAAAATAATAACAATTGTTAAATAGTTTGTTTAATTAACAATGTACACATACATATCGCACTGGTTACTCTAAAGAGAGTCAACTCAAAATTTTAATATTTTCAGTAGAAGAAAAAATTTTCTTTTTTACATTCATCCTTGACGTGAATAAAAGGCGAACAAAATTTTAACGCGAAATTTTTTCCATGGGCAAGAAAAGTGTGAAAAATTCTACAAAATAGTACACGCATTCACATGAATTTTTTTTATTATAATTACTATTAAATCTTGCATCACAACGAGGGATACATTTTTTTATTGTTTTTGGTGGAAGAGTAGAGAAGAAAACGATCCAAAATGTCTACCAAGCGATATTTTTAATAATTATTAACGTATGATTATTATGAAAATATGTACAGATAATAAAGTTGTTAAGTTAGAAAAGTTGACGATCTATATCATATTATTGGGTACAAAGCCAATAAAATATATGTATTGGGTGTTCAGCTACACATTCTCCAATTTGCAGTTCATAATCATATCGAATTACATACATATCTATATGGTTATAAGCCAAATGTATTTTTTTTATTTAGTCAATCGAATTACGTCACTTTATTTCTACTTAAAACCAACCTGAAGTCATATAGCTAATGAATAATTAGCTATAATTATTATATTATTATTATAATGAATAATTATTATAAAAAATTTTAAACTGTTACAAATCTACAGCGGTATTTAGTTAAAAAAGAAAACGATACAATATCGTTTTGTCGCAAACAAAAGTGACGGTTACTCACCATCACCGGTTCCTTATTGTATACATAATTCTCTTTTATATGGTTCGCCCTGTTTTTTCATAGCCGAATATATATGAATCATTCCTTCTTTGTTTATTTAACTTTGTTGTAAATTGTTCGAAACGTCAGTCTTTTTTCAACGGAGCTCTTGTTCGCTTGTTTTAGTTTAGTTTATTTTTTATGTTGAGAAGGGAGCGTACATTTATACAAAAAATTATTAATACAACTGTAATTAACGAAGTAGTTTTAATGATTTCGCAAATTATTTTAAAATAATCGTGTTAATAAGTCGTACACTTTTGTTGTTGCATTTGTCGAAAAACAAGCACGCGAGAAAAAAAACAGCAACAACGCTATCACAACAAAAATGACATGTTAAAACAACAACAATAATATCGAAAGAAAAACGACAACCACAATTGATAGAAACTTCCCCTTTTTGTCTCAAACACAGTATATTGATTGATTACTTTTTCGTTTTCAGAGTATTTACAAATGATTAAAATTAAGAGCAATAACTACAAAAAAATAATAATACAAAACAAAATATTCTAAGATTTATATACGGAAATATTAACCTGAAAAGAATAAAAAGTTTGCACATAATAAGAGCAAAAATTATTACAAAAGCAAAATTTGTGATACAAGTGCTTTGGATTAAACAAAGAAATCCTAAAAATAATAATCCAGTCAGTAAGAGTACAGTATTGAGAAATATAATGGAATTTGAAACTACACCATTGCTGGCAGAATCAGCGGGTATTGTAGGTAAGTACAATAGTGTGTTCTCTTGAACAATACAAACAAAATATTGAAGTGTAGCGTAATGTAGAAGTATTACATACAAAACATTAAATAATGTATTTCGTCTTCAACAATTTTTTTTCTTATTTGTCTCGTTTTTCTCGCTCTCTTCTTTGTTGTGTTATTCGCCATTCTACGTCGTGGGGGTAACACATAGATGTATCAGAAAAAGAACTTAATGTAAATTATAATTCCCTACTAAGTACATCGTCTTCGCCAACGTCATTGCCAGCAATACAAGTATCTGAAACGATAACAATGTCAACAACATCATCACCGTCATCACCGCAGCTAAAACGGCAACATCAACAACAACTGGAGCAACAAGAGCTTCTCCAACAGCAACAGCAGCAGCAACACCAAAAACCACCGAATTTCAAAAAGCAACCCATGTCTGCAGCTGAACGTTCAGCAACAAAGAAATCTCTCATCATTTTAGCTGGAATATTTATAGCATCATTAGCCTCAATGTTTTATGTCTACATGATATTCCCTCAATTGGATCAGTAAGTATTGAACTTCAAATAAAACTTATTACCGTGTTTAATATATTTTTGATCAGTTAATGGATCGAGTTTTCGTAAGCAAATTAATAAAACACTATAGGGTTGAACCTACTGCACGCAGTGTTTAAAATATGAAAACAGTAACAATAGATTTTTTGTTAATACAGAAATTAAACATAAAATGTATTAAGGTGACCAACAGAAAAGGATTATTTATACTTATAATTATAATTTTTAAAAAATATTGAAGTGAAATTGAGTTGAAGTTCCTGTTTCAAAGGATAACTGCATTCTAGTATTATATAACAAAATCTTATAAATTCACACTATGCATACCTACTATGTTAAATAAGCCGACTTAAAAGTCGGCACAATGCTCTTGCACAACATGTATGTTTGTCCTTTATTTGGCTGGGAACCGAACGTTACTTTTTACATGCATATATGGTACATACATAGACTTTTTAGATGTGGCAAGCTATACATTGTGTGAGAGTACTCCTATAGGGTGATTTTTTAGAGCTTTCGGATTTGATTAAACAAAAACATTAAATTTAATCAATTCAATGTTTAAAAATGATAAATGATGTAAAAATTGTTGACCGCGGTTACGCCACAAATGTTTCATACGCTCGGTTTAATATTGGCATACTCTCTCAAACATATCGGCCGGTATCTCACAAAAATTTTTCAACGTTGTGTTCCAGTGTGTCAACGGTTCGCGCTTGTCTCTACAGACATGAGCCTTAACATAGCTCCCTAAAAATAGTATGAAGACGTTAAAGACCCCAAACGTGAGTTAACAACGAACTCGCCTCTCAATTTTGCCATTGTTTCGCGTGCTGTGTGGCATGTGGCACCGTCTTGTTGAAACCACATGTTGGCTAAGTCCAGCTCTGGACGCTGGCCCATAATCCACACAAACGGTGCATTTTTCGGGATACATTGTCAGTTCCTGCAATGCTTCTGGCTGCTCTTCACGCCAAATATTTTAAATTTGCTTGTTCATGTATCCATTCAACTAGAAATGAGTCTCGTCGCTGAACAGAATTTTCCGATAAAAAGTGGAAAGCGTTGTTCGTTTGTAAGTCGATTCATGGTTAAATTATAGACCATGATTATAGAACATGTTTGACAGTAAAATCTTACACGAGAACAGCAGAGCTGCTAAAAACAGTGTTGCCAAAGAGAAAGTTGCTAAAAATCATCAGGTATATACATATTTATATATATAGAAATTTATGTATGTACGAGTATATATGTATCTATTTATAAGTTTTAATTCCAATTTTGTCAGATAATTTTTACAGTGTTTTGAAAATTTATTTAGTTAGAGAAAAAAGTTGCTTTTTCAATATTTTGCAATTTTTTCTTAAAAAAACAAAATTCTAAATTTTTTAACACTTTGTTTTATTTTATTATAATGCTTCCATATTGCTTCCTTAATAACTTACAATTTAATGAAAAATTTGTTTTGTGGCTAAGAAAGACATTTCGCTTTATAATAAAACATATTTTTATAAATTATTGCTACGGCTAAAGAAATAATCACACTGGCTTTATAAATCTCCCTAAATATTTTAAGTAACCAATAAATAATGTCACCATATACATAACTTTAACAGCTGTTTTTGTAAATTGTCTTAAAATTTGTACAAAATTTTTGTATGAAATGAATATTTTATATTTAAACTCTAAGACTACTACGACCGGGTAATGGTAGGAATAGATTACATGCTGTATCGGTAGGTTTAGTGTAAAAAACAATCTTGAGAATAATATTTAAGTAAAAAGTTAAAAATTCATTTATAGATTTGACAAATATTTGAATAGGCGGCGACGCTTTTATAAAGAGTATGTTGAAAACATTTTGTCGTTTAAGAACGCACCCATAGGGTACCGTATTCTGGTAACAGGACTATATGCTTAACATGAAATCTCTTCCTTGCTAATATTCTTTTTTTTAATAATACATATTGCCTTAAGTCTTGAGAAAGTATAAATATTGTTTAAATAATGTCTGACGAAATAAATTTTTATAAGTAACGGTGCTGTTATGAAAGTCAAATTAAAAATAATTGATTTTTGCAAATTATTAATCATAAATATTTCTCAAAGAAATTATACTTTCGTTATAATTTTGTATCTTAACATAGCATTGTAGGATTTACAATCTTTGATTCTGCATTAAACTTTTTTAATGTACTCTGTTAATTTTTTCAAAAATGCCTTTATAATTATACAGTGCCTTTAAAAAAAAACACAATTTTCGTCTTAGGCGGTTATTGCTTGTGACCTGATCACAGAATATATTGAATATACTTTAAAATACACAAAATAAAAATAATAAAAAAGGTTTATATAAAAAACCAATTGCACAGTAAAGAGTGATAATTGATAAAATCATAGAAATAAATTAAATTTATTTATTCAATTACCTTTTTGAAACTTGAGAAATATTTGCAATTTAAAGATTATTGGAATGTTGTTTCATTAAAGGTAGAAATTTTATTATATTAATTCCCATAACATTCTATGAAGGAATATGGGGACTTCTCTTAGTCAAAGAGCTGCACCAGATTTTACTTTTAAACTCATTTAAAGGGATTTACAGTTTAACGCCGACTCCGAACGACAAACTTTTTTCTTTTTTTAAGATGGTCTGGCCTGGTATTGAACCGGGGCGACCTTCTGGTTGGTAGGCGGGTGTCTTACCTACCATACCACAGCGGCGGAAGGTAAAAATACAGTTTCAAAAATTACCAATTTTTTAGTTTATATCTTACAATTAAAAAACTACTGAAGTTTTTGGTTAATTTAATCTGTCTTGAACTGTTACATGTTTTGAATTAAGATTTATGTATAAAATTGCGTATTTATCTTTTATTGTAAATGATTATACACTTGTCCCTTATAATTTTAATATTCCCATTATTATGTTTTTTGATCTGGTCACTTTATTTTTCATCTATTTCAATAACAAGTGCAAATTACAAAAGCAACAAGTGAACGAAAGCAAAAATATATAAAAATAATATCGTACGTTTTATCAAGTTCATTGTAGAAATTAAATAAAAAAATTCTCATAAATAACATATTTATTTCTACTTAGTCTCTTCTTCCTCATTTTAATTGATATTGAGTCTATAGATTATATAGTATAGAATGTGGCGGTGTACACGACGAAAACTACAATGTATAATATTTGTAATTTAGAATGTATTAAAAGTTTTCTAAGATCATTGCTGTTGGCAACAGAGCGCACTTTTTAACATTATAAAAATGCCAGCATGTCTCTTTTTCAAACAGTTGTGAGATATATAAAAATTAAATGAAACAAACAGAAAAATAAAAGGAACAAATAATGTTTGTAAGAATCTTTAAGTAAAATATTAAAGAATTACTTAGAAAGATATTAAATTACTGAAAAAGATAGATTATGAAAACTTAAAAAAAAGTCGCCATTAGGTCTTATTTTTGTCTTTGAAAATTTACTCGATTTCAATTTCACTCGTTTTCGGTTTACAGAATATACCCGATTATTGTGATTAGAATCGATGAAGAAAGGGACAACAGTTGTTGTTGAGAAATATTTTATTATAATAATTAAAAACACATTTCAAAATTCCCATAATGCATTAAATTGGGTAATACAAGAATAACTTTGTAATGTAAAAAAATTAGGTTTTCTTTTATATTTAAAGTTCGTAACGCTATATTAATTCATTCTTTTGATATTATTTGTTAGTCTAGCAATTTAAAATATCCTCTAGCGGTTGTTCTAGCTTTTAGATTGGACAAACTGTAAACAAATAATAACATTGACGAGTTTCTCTTTATACTCTTTCGTCAAAAGCCTTTAAGGATTATAATGATAATGCAGGAAGCGCTATAAGAAAATCTTTACATATTGCATCTGTTTCAAAACTTGTAGAATTTTTAATTGTAAATAGATTTCATAATTTCTACAAGTATATATATATATATATATATATATATATATATATATATATATATATAAGTATATATATATATATATATATATATATATATATATATATATATATATATATACTTGTATATATATATACAAGTATATATATATATAAAATAAAAAAAATTATATATATATATATATATATATATATATATATATATATAAATTTATATATATATAAAAAAATTTACCGTAATAAAAAGATAATTTTAAATATTCATATGTATAGCTGTAATTTATAGTAAATTTTTGTATAATAAAATTTATTTACTGCATGAATAATTCATCCCTTTTATATAAAAAATGTAAATATTAGGTACTTTGAAAATGTTTAATAAAAATGCACTTGTTTTATTTAATATTTAAAATCAGGTGGATTGTTTAACACTCTCGTGTTATATTATTACATATCAAAGATGCATATGTACATACATATGTATAATTTTTTTTAGCAAAATTATGAAATCTTTTAGAGTATTTTTTGGTTCGTGCTTTTTATTATTAAATCACACCATACGTGTACCTATAAAAATGGACTTATTATATACGTTATGTGAATGTTTTCTTTATTGTCTAGTATTTGTTTATTTGTATTTAAAAACACACTTTACTGGCACAATTTACAATTTATAATACAACAAAAAAGAAAAAAAATATAAGCTGTATAAAAAAAAACAGAAGCGTAGACATTATTTAATTTAAAATTGATAAAATTATTTTACACACAGCTGCCGACTTTAAATATCTTTAAATATAAAGTAATTTAAACAATGGTTTTCCTGAGTTTGTCGTTGTTATTTATATTTTTTGTATCTAATATACACAGTTTTCCTAACTGAGTAGTACAGTTCTGTCCTATTATAAAGCGATTGCAATGAAAATATTTATAATGGGTACCTATTCAAACACTTTCCAAAAATACAAAATTATCAAAAAGTAACATGCAAAACCTGTCCAGATGCAAATAATGTTATTTTTATTATCTAGAATAGGTTTTCAAATGATTCAAGAAGTTGTTGTTACATACCTTCATTAAACGTTAAAGTTAACTTTTTTATTTTATAGGCCGATTAGAATATAAGTTTTCTGTCATATCGATATATATTAAAGAAAGTAAAATATTAAGTCAGGATGCAACAAAATTAAATAATATCGAATATACCGTATGTCATAACATAAAGGAAAACATATAGCGATATAACCTTATCTTTCATTTTACTGAAAAAAAAAAAAATAATTTTATTCTCTATCACGTATTTACTATTTTTTTTTTTTAATTTTTTCTTTAACTATTAAGCTAACAGTAACTAAAAACTGACTACTAAACTACGCATCTGTTGTATATTAACAATAAATATTTAATTATATGATTTATTATTAACGAATTCCACGTTTTATAATGAAAAACATGCGATATACAGTGGCTCCAATCCAAACTCTGACACTATACAAAAATATTTTCGAACGCTGAAAAATCATACATCTTAATTATTTAAAAAAAATATATAGTTATTTTCTTATTTGTGTATATCTTCCACGTACAAATGGAAACACCAACTCAGAAATTTAATTGTACGTAAAATTGTACGGAGTTTGGCTTGTAGCCATTGTATGTACATATGTGTGTATGTTTATTTCCTTTTAGCAAAATATTCAAACTTATTTGTTTTCATTCTCTATTTACTGCTAATATGTATTTACACTATCCCTCTCTCTACCTATGTAACTACACAATATATTTTATTGTTTTACTAATTAAGAAATACCTTGTTTTTTATTACAGATCTGAAAAACAACATATGAAAATTCCACGTGATATACAAGATGCCAAAATGTTGGCCAAAGTATTGGATCGCTACAAGGATATGTATTACTTCGAAGTTATGTTTGGTGTTGTTGTCGCATATGTATTGTATCCTTTTTACAAAAACATTTTAAAAATTAATCGCAAATATTTAAATTTGTAACTTTAATTTATGCAAATTCTACAGTTCAATAACCTCTTAAATTATTGGCACAAAAAACCCTTAAATGTTTGGACCATTTACGAGTACCTATATATATGAGTATTTATACTTTCAAGTTAATTAGAATATTATATTCAGCAGAAACCGTTTATTATATAATTTTTTAAATTGTACGTTCTGCGTACCGTTTGAAGTGAAACTTCTGCTTATAATCTGATAAAATTATTTAATTTTAAATTCTTTCTTTTTTACCTTTTAACCATACAGCTTAAATTTAATTTTGTATTGCTTTTAACCTTGACCCCTTTTAAAGTCGCTTTTCGTTCGTCTTACTTATGTTTTTCTTTTTGTTTGTATGTTTCTGTGCAAAAAGTATTATGCTTTCTAAGCACATATTATGTACTTTACTGTCAACACATAGTATAACGTCACGCAAATGTAACGTACAAAAACATGCTCTACAGTGGCTTTCATATTAGACTTCAATTAACAAAAATTTTGCTAAGGCGGCTTATTGTGGAACATTGTGTTGATCTTGTTAAGCACTAATGGGTATAGGTTTTTTATTAATTATAAAAAATTTTACACTTATGTATGTAAATATATGAATTTAACGACAATTTAACTAAAAAGGTTTTGACAATATTTTATGACAAATTTAAAGCAGATTTGAGAAGCAAGTTTATAAAAAATATTAAAAAAGTTTTTTTTAATCTATTTATTACTATAGTTTTTTATATTTCATTCAAATATGAAATGTACACTTAAGACCCTTTAATAAAGCAAGTTATATTGTATTATTGTGTGATTTTGTAAGAGCGTTAGAATGTGATTAAAAAAAAAAAAACACAATTTAGAGAAATGTATGAAAAATTTATTTGAGTCGATAAAACGACCTATGTAATTCAATGTTTAAAGATGATTTCATGTAAATGTTGACAGCGGATACGCCTTAAATAGTTCATATGCTGGGTCCAATTTGGGCCCACTTTCTCCAACATATCGGCCGGCATCTCACGAATAAGTTCTTCAATATTGGCTTCCAGTGCGTTAACCCTTGCGGGGTTCTCCCTATAAACATGAGCCTTAATGTAGCCAGAAAAAAAAATGTATAGTCCAAAGACTTTAAATCGTACGATCTAGGCTGCTAATTGACTAGCCCCAAACGTGATATAAACTATTCACCTAACTCGCCTCTCAATGGGGCCATTGTTTCGCGTGCTGTGTGGCATGTTGCGCCGTCTTTTTGAAACCAAATGTCAGATAAGTCCAGCTCTTCCATTTTGGGCATTTTTGTCGTCTTTGAAAAAGTACGGACCAATGATACCATTGGCCCATTCAACCAGAAATGGGCTTCGTCGCTGAAGATAATTTTCAGATAAAAAGTACGAATTTTGATAATAAAATTCAATAATCTGCAAGTGTTCGAAAAAGAAAAAGAAAGTTGCTAAAAAATCACCCGATATAACCTTGGTATGATCGCATGCATGTTTTTGGTTGAAAAATAAAAAAAAATACGAAGAACCAATAAGATAATACAGTAGTTTTTTCATAATCTTGGCAGTATGTTCGTAGTGATTTTTACAAAGTTCCCAATATTTCCAATTAACTCTTCGATTATATCTTAAGAAGCTTGTGAAGGTTATAATGGGCAAAACTAACATTTAATCTAGTGTACTACTAGTTTAGAACTTTTATAAACTTTAGAATAAACATTTAGAGTGCTGTAGATGTCTTTGATCAATTATTCAAACAAAATTTGTCGCAATTTGCTTTAATGCAAATAATTCTACATCAGGAAGTTCATACCTGACTGCTCCAGAACTTTTTTGTTTGTTAAATCCTTTAAGCACAGTACACTATAGAACATAACTGATGTCTGTAGTAACAGAATTAGAGTATAAACGATTTGTTTTAATATAAATATTTTATTTAGATACATATGTAATATATTCTCTTGGAACGAACAAATTCCAAGTAATTTTGTATTTGGTTATCTATTTCTCTTTATGCCATACAAATTCGCTTGTTTTATGACGTAGTTGCCTTTCGTTTGATATTATTTGTTTGTATACATACATATTTTATGTATACAAATACAAATAGTTTTTAGAATGTATTCGATTATGCCGAGATAAATATTGCCTTTGTTGTTTACTTGTGCGGTCATTATGCATAATCGCGTGATCATTAGTATTTTACAAATAAAATTCACCGAAAAATTTATTTATATTTGCTATCTCATTTTAAAGAATATATATATTTGAAGTCTTGTGAATCATTTTAATTATTATTTAATTATTCTAAAAAGAAAATAACAGTAAAAAGCCAAAATAGGAGCTTATGAAATTACTTAACTCATAAAAATTTTTTCGAACTGCATATAATAATTGATAACACTCTTCTTCACTCTAATGCTCGTAAAATTACTAACTATTATTACTTATTTTCATATTTTTTAACTAAATAAAAAATAAGTACTCAATGTTATTATATTTATTTTTTGCGACATTTTATTTTTTGTACGAGTACACATTGAAGGTAGTGAAACCTCACTAAAAATTATGATTTGAAATTAATTTTTTACACATTTTAATTTTCTAAGAGTTCAAGGATATTATAAAAATAATTGTTTAAAATATATTGCTTGATTTTTAAAAAAGTATATACATATAAATATATGTATATCATCACCTAAAATCCAAAAGACCGTAAGCGACAAAAATTCAAAAATGATATTTTGATTGATTATAGTGTAATTAGCCAAAATACACTTGAATATTTTTTGTGTAACGCAATATTAAGCACACATTAATACGTTGTGTTATTTAAAATTAAATTTACAATATTGATTATTTTTAATTCTTTTTTTGTACTTGAATTCTTGCTATTTCCTTATATCATGATTTTCCTTAACTTTATTTATCTTTTTTAGCCTTCAAACATTTGCCATTCCAGGATCTCTATTTCTTTCCATTCTGCTTGGATTCCTTTATCGTTTTCCGATTGCCCTGTTTCTCATCTGTTTCTGTTCATCACTTGGTGCCACGTTATGCTATTGTCTATCGAATTTAGTTGGACGCCGCCTAATACGACATTTTTGGCCGAAAAAAATTAACGAATGGTCAAAACATGTAGAAAAGCATCGCGACAGTCTTTTTAATTATATGCTTTTTTTGCGTATGACACCGATTTTACCAAATTGGTTTATTAATTTGGCCTCTCCAGTTATTGGGGTACCAATGTTTACCTTTGCATTTGGAACATTCTGTGGTGTTGCACCGCCCTCAGTTTTGGCTATACAAGCAGGTAAAACGTTACAAAAAATGACTAGTTCAAGTGATGCCTTCTCATGGAGTTCGATGGGTATTTTGACATTATGTGCTTGTTTGTCGCTGGTGCCAGGGTTATTAAAAAATAAATTAAAAAAGAAAATAGAATAAAATGGAATAAGGCTAGAAGTAAATTGGTAACTAAAACAAGCTAAAAGAGCGCTAAATGAAAACTAAATTTAAATTTGAAAAATATTGATTTTTTTATGGATATGTATTCTTTTTTATAATCTATAAATTAGAAAGTGTTTTTTATTTGCCAATTCTCATCTTTCTTAACACATTTATTCCAATTATAACAAAGAATTATTTATATTTAGAATTTAATTTTTATTACTGCAATGATAATTTAGCATAGACCATAATATGAAAAAGCTGCGAAAATAATTTTAGCAGAAGGAAATAGAAAGTTTTTAATTGTTGTTAAAAATGTGCTAAACGTTCTCTGGATTATTATTTTTCTATGTATATTACAAATACTTTTAAAATTAAATGAATTTAACTGAAATACAATATTAAATTCTATTACAACGAACTCATTTGTCTAAATATTTGTACAAGAACAAAGTTCTGGGAGAATGAATTAAATGTAATATAAGTTCTTATTTTCAGCATCCTGTCATATTGATACTATGAACATGGTTGTCAAGTACATAAAATTAATTGTTTTAGGTTTTAGTCTTTTTTCAAAATTTTCATCGACTATATTGAAAACGAGTTTCGATCCTTCAATGATTGGAGCATCTACGGTATGCACTTTCGCTAGGATGTATCCTATATGCTGATATTTGCTCCCTTTTGAATTATACAGTTGGCAGTTGCACCATTAAATTTCACAAAAGGAAAGTTTTCTTGGACTACTCTAAACAGCTTGCAAACAAGAATTAATAAAAAAAACTCTTCAGGTCAAATTACATTTTTTCTTTTTTTTATAAATAACATTTTAAAAGTGTATCAAAACACAGTTTTAGTTCTATAGAGTAAACTTCTATACAATGAAGTTCTCTCTATCATGAACTCATTTTAACACGGAGTTTTCGTTTCAATGTCAGTGTATTTTCATCTAATGAATCATAAATTATCGCAGAATGAATTTTTCCTTATAATGAAATCATTTTATTGCCATAAATTAGGCCCTTATGCTTTTTTGTGTCCATATAATGAATTGTTCCGAACAGTTTTCTGTTAAAAATATTTCCTAAATTAGAATGCTTTTATTCTTCAAATGATATACCTAATACGAACCTTATGGAGATGAGGAGTAACGTGACGACTAATGTATTTAAATCTATAAATGTATAAAATGAAGAATATTTTTATAATGAACTTTCTATATAGTAAAGTGATTTTCTGGTCCTGTGTGGGTTCATTGTAGGGAAGTCCGACTGTATTATTATTTTTGGTATTAAATATAGTTTTTCTTAACAATTGTTAAAATACATATTAAATTTTCTTCTGCAATACATAAATACATGAATATAATATATAAATAAACATTTACTCCTAAGTTTTTATTCGTACATTTGTATTTTGAAAACATTTATTATTATATTATTTTGCAGTATTCCATTTATTTTTTAATATTATTGTGTATAAAATGTTTATATATAAACGTTTTTTTCAATTTATTTTTGCTCTTAACTCTTAGTTTTTAGTTTATATTTAATTATATTTGCATACATACATAAAATTTTGCCAATATTATAATTATTTCTGTAGTTAGATAAAAAAAAAATTAAATTTATGTACCAAAAAATTTGTTATTAAAACCAGCAAACATTTTTATTTATAAATCTTTAAAGTTTTTTTTTTTAATATTATTCAAAATTCAAAAATATTTTATAGTATAATTTAAAGATTATTTCTGATAAACTCATACAAATAATTTCAAAATCTCTACAAGGAAAGAACTCATATAATAGTAAATATGAGACAAATTAAAATATATATACTATATAAAGTATGTATACTATTATCAGAAAAAATAAAAATTTTAATATGTTGGTTTATGCTGCTATTATGAAATACATAAGCAGATACAAACAAAATATGTAAATCTATAAAACATACATATGTACATACAATGGCCTTTTAAGCTCGAGGCACATTTTGTATATAATACATTTTTTAATAAATTATAAGAAAATTAAAACTTGCCACTACTGATTACCAATCTTTATTTTAACCAAGTTTTATTTTTAAACAACAAGCAAAAATGATTTATGTAGTAGCTTTAATACTTTATATGAAAAAACTCTTTATCGACTGCAGTATTGGAGCACGACACTTCTATTTGTATGGTATTTATGGATACCTTGACGCCAAGTTTTTGTATAATTTTTTTCACGAATACTAGGGGCACTCAAAAAGGGATCCTGCATATTTGCATATTGCTTTCTACACATTTGGTTACGTTGTAATTTTTAAGAGAATTATATCCTTTTTATTATGGAAATGCTTGAGATATAATATCTATCCAATGAGATATTGACATACGTATGTAGAAAATAATAGTTTTTAACAAACATATTTTTTTTAATGAATCCCATTTTGTAATTTACTGTTATTTTAAAGAAATATTTTACATTTACGGACTTATTGCTTTTTTTTAAACAATTATAATTTAAAGGAAAAAATTTTTTACAGGGCTTACGATTACGATATTTTTTCGAAGCTGTCTACATAAATTGTCGCCACTGTATGTACATACATATATACATATACATAATAGATTGGTACATGTTTTCTCATTATCAATAGAAAAAACCTAAAAATAAACAAAAAGAGTTCAAGGATGTATATTAAAACTTAAACTGTTTAACAAAACCCAATCGTTCCTTTATTGCAACATAATCAAATCTCAGAAAAAAAAATTGCAGTTTTAAAATTTTAATTTTATGAATAATGTATAAGGCACTGTAGCAATAAAGCAGTGAGTGATATACATACTATAAAACTACGGTCACATTTGTCAAATATTTGATGAAAAAACGTGACCACTATAGAAATAGTTACTTTTTTTTAGTTAATTTAAAAATCTAAATATTTTTTGGTACTATTATATGTTTTTAAATAATTTTTTTTAGAAACGTTGACCTTAAAGGAAATATTTCTATAAAATAGTGGTTAGGTTTTTTCGTCAAATATTTGAAAAACGTGACCGTAGCTTAAGTGAAACGACAAAAACATATGATACGTACATAGTTTTAACCATAGGATAATAGTATTTTCGGATACAGCCATTTATGTACTATATTGCTCTTGATTCTATCATTGATTGTATTTGGTAAAAGAAAAGTTTATACATACATGTACATATATTAAATGTTTTTGAAAAAAATATCAATGTATAACAAGTTAAATAAATATCCTTCTCTCTTAAAAGAATTTGTTTTAAAGAGTAAGCAAAAAATTTACCTCTATAAAAGTGTTTGTTTAAAGGAACTATTGTTGCGAAGGTGAAATAAATGTGGTCAAAGTGCTACATTTTGGGACGCAATATTAAAGAGTTAGTAGTGTTTCCACATACAACATAAATAAAAGCATCGTTTTCAAAAATATTTCATTAATATTATACAAATGTTCAGGTTTGTCATGGAAATCTGTAGATTTTTTATTTTGGGTGTGATTAAATTGTTTTTAAATAAATATATGAACATATATTCAACATCACATATAATAAAAGTATTGAACAAAAAGCTGCAAATTAATATTAAAAGCTAAAAATTTATATGTAGGAACAAAACACAATTAATTTCACAAAGGTTGTATGCAATTACTTTTTAATAGAATGCTTAATATTTGACTACTTTATTAAGCCAAAAACGACAGTTACAGAAGATAAATTCTTAAAAGAATGTAAATAAAAATAAAATATATATATTTTTAATAAAAAATTTATATATTTATTTCCAATAAAGTTATTATTTTATGTGGATGTTTAAATAATTTCATAGACATTGGCAAAATGCAATATATTTCGTGTCTATATTGGGGATGTTATAAAATCAAATTTAAATATTAAAATAAAAAAAGAAAGTTTGGAATGGAGTACACAAGTAAATATTTCTGTTTCAAACAAAATACGTTATTTGCCATAAATTCAAGTATTTAACACACCCAGTTTTCATCTTTCATTCAATATTATCAACATCATTTTATAAATCTGTTAAACTTATTTTGATAAAAGCTAAGAAATACATTAGAAAGGCAGACTTAAAAATTCAAAATGCTTATCTTTGACAAAGCGGAATACAGTTTTTTTTTTTTTTTAATTTTCTTAGATTGCTAAAAATAATAAAATTAAATGTATAAAAATTTGTAAAGCGAACTTAAATTTAAGGAGACTTTAAGATTCTAAAATTAATATGGGATGTGATAAAAAAATCTAAAAAGATTTTTTTCTTTTTCAAAATATCTTATGGTAATAAAATGACTGACGACAGAAAAAATTATTTTATATAGTGCTGCTGCATACGAACATAATAAAGATTGGACTAACGAAATGTTAGCAACTTGCAAAAAATAAATCTAACTAAACTATTCAGATGGTGTGAGATCACGTTCCTGTTCATTTTCGTTGAGTATTTGCGACAATAAATCATGTACTGGCTCAAACACCTTTTTTGCTCCCGTATTCGTAAGGTTCTTATAATCGAACATATCATGATGACTAATCGAGTCGTCCATCTGTACTAGACCTTTCGTAATGTCTACCGTTTGTACACGATTAAGACCCACAACTTTCTCTTTAATCAGACTATTGACTTGAGCATTTTTATCACGTAATTTATTCGGTTGATGGCCACGAGGTAGAAGAGACTGCAAAACAGGAAATAAATTGCATTGTTGTGAGAAAAAAAAACGGTAAAAATACAAGAAAAATGCATACAGGTAAGACAATATAGACGTCAGGTAATTTTGAACGTATTCTTTGTATTATCTCATAAATACCATCAGCTACATCCTCTGGCTTATTATCCACATTGTTGGTGCCGACATGAAGTACTACAATTTTTGGCTTAACATTATCTAATTCACCATTTTCCACACGCCACAAGACATTTTCGCAACGATCACCACGTATGCTAAAATTAAGACAATGCATAGGAGCAAAATAATCATGCCATGTCTCAGTGTCCTGCAGAGTCTCCAATATGCAGTCGCCTAGAAATATAACATCTGGATCCTTTTCACGGCACTCGGAAATAAAACGTTTGTGTATGCTATTTAGAATTGGTAAAAAGCATTCTTAATACATACTAAAGAAATAAAATTATATTTCCTTACCTCAACCATCTATCATCACCTTCATTGTCACTTCTTTGGGTGGCTACAGTGCAAGGATTCATATTTCTTTGCTTTTGAAAATCTCTAATTTGAAGTTTTTTAAGGCGTCGGCAAATTTTTAATTTGCTTATGTGAGAGTTGGCTAATACAGAAGAATTTATATTCAATCAAAAAAGGTTTCGTTTTAACAAATTTGTTTTTTTCCTCTCTTTTTTGCAAGCAGACGACAAAAAAATGACAAAATCACAAATGTTCTTCTTCTTTTTGCATAAGTTGGCTAATCATTATGAATTGATAGCAAACAAATTTGCAATCATTTTACAACGGGATTATTATGGCAAAAAAAAAATTGTCAAAAAATGTAATGAATATAGCTACCCGTTCTTTGGACCAATATAAATATTTTCATTTTTTTAAAATGTTAGTATATCCTTGAAAGAAAAGACGAATTCCTTTATATTATATTCTTACATTCAACTCCCTGTTGTTTGTAAGCTTAAATTTCTATCTGGCATCTCAGCTTTTATCTTTTGTATTATTTTACTTGGCAATATCAATACAAGTGATTATTTGTATAGAAAAGTTAAACATTTTCGGAAAAATCGATAAGTTTAATAAATAGCTTGAACTAAAACAAAAGAGGTAAAGAATGAGCGCCATCAGCCATACTAACTTCCAGGAGTTATGTCGTGCTTGTTTGCGTACCCTTAAAGAAAATAATCTAAAAGTCAACAACGCTGATCCTGATTATGTTGAGAATGGGGGAACATCATCCCAATTGAAAAGTTTATTATTACCAAATTTATGTAAATTGTTTATGCTGCTAACCACGTATGATGTAAATAATGAAGATGAGGATTTTCCGAAACGTTTATGTGAGTGGTGTTATGATCGTCTTGTAGATTATGATGAATTCCGCAAGTTGGCCATAAAAAGTTCGGAAATTCTGTATGAACGTTGCAGCGCTTCACGGTTAAAGGAGAAATTGTCACTTGAACACTCTGACAGTGATGAAATGGATAGTCAAGTTACTGTTGTGAAGCAGGAAGATGACGAGGAAATTGACGATGACCAACTGGTAAGTGCACGTATTACAAGAAGTATAAATTGTTAATGAATGGACAATACCTTAAAAGACGTAAATGAAACTTCAAACTTATAACAAATTTATATATTTAAGCTTTTACCCGAATTGGCGAATATGCCGATAAACGTTAAAACTGAATTACATTTTGAAGCCATGGAAACAGAGTTAGTATTGCCATCCGTTGCTAAAGAAAACAACACAGATCAAACATCATATGAATCCTGTAATACTGATGAACAAGACAATGATCTAGAACTACTTGTTACAAAGAATATTGACAACAGTTCTAGTCAAACTTTTAACTCCGCCGCCGAAAGAAATTTTTACTCAACTAAAGACAACAGCACAAAAAATTTACATTGCAACGATTGTAACAAAAACTTTTATAAAGAAATTTATCTAGAGGCTCACATACGGGTTACACATATGGGTCAAAAAAAACCGTTTGAGTGTTCAGTTTGTGATAAATCTTTTACACGCCTTCATCTTTTAACGGATCACATGAAGTCAAAGCATAATGAAGAGTTAGTTTCTTCAGAAGATCATGTCGACAGTTCTCAAGAAAATCAATTAGAATTAAATCATTTTTGTTACATGTGTAGACGAAATTATAGTTCAAAACGTGCTTTAAGGGAACATATTAAACGGCATAAGAAGATTAAAGAACATGTGTGCCAGGAGTGTGGAGTAGCAAAAGTAACGCGTACAGAACTTGTAACACATATGCGTACGCATACACCAAATTTGGAGAAATTTCCGTGTCCACTGTGCTCTCAAGTATTCAATCATAAAAATGCTATTTCACGTCACGTCAAAGTTGTTCACGAAGGTCTAAGACGTTATCAATGCACCTATTGTCCAAAACGATTTGGTACCCGTAATTCTCAAGTTGGTCATGAACGTTTACACACCGGCGAACGACCATTTGTTTGTGAAATATGTAAAAAGGGATTCGCCCAACAGGAGGGTCTAAAGTCTCATATGAAAAATCACGACAAAAATTTGCGAACACATATATGCAAATATTGTTCAAGACGCTTTATAACACTTAAAAATTTAAAGGACCATGAACAGCGGCACTCAAGTGATAAACCTCACATTTGTAATATTTGTAGTAAAGGTTTTGCTAAATATGATGATTTACGAGTTCACCTCTTTACGCATTTTGAAGTTGGTACTGATGAAGATCCTGAATCCATATTGGATACTGTTGTTAGAGTTTAATAATGTAGATTGTAAAAAAAGTAATATTCTTTGTTCAGAATGGACGTTAAAAAACACAGAAAAGTAAAATAAAATAAAAATGTAGACTATTAAAAAGGTGTAAATTTTATTTAAAATTTTAATATACATTTTTCTATATGGGTTTTTTATCCAATTTGCGCTTTTTCAGCAAATGTAAAAAGTTAAACTTTATAGTTTCTGTATGAAACCTCTTGCTTGTGGAATAAATACATTTATTTGTTATGTGTTTTCATGTGCGATCTTAGCGATACTCTCTGTACAAAACGTTTGCCACATTCCGAGCACGCATGTGGTTTCTCACCTGTGTGTAATAATTCATGATTTTTTAAATTATCACCCTTTCCAAATGTTTGATCACAATAGCGACAGGCAAAACGTCGTATGCGCTGGTGTACGACGTCAACATGTATTCGACGATTACTTGACCTATAGAATACCATAGGACAATTAGGACAGGGATATTTACGTTCTCTAGTATGGCTATTCATATGAGATCTTAGTTCTTTCTTTGTGGTTTTTCGAGCACCACATTGTGGACATTCAAACATTTTTATTCCGGCATGTCTTAGCTTGTGTTCGTTAAAGGTTTTTTGCTTAACAAATGCCTTGTCGCATTGATCACACTGATATGGATAATGTTCCTTTGGTCCATGGGTGTATTGATGCTCTTTAAAAGTTTGTAATTTCGTATAAGTCTTGCCACATTCTTCACATACATGTTTGTAAGGATTGTACTTCTCTCTTTTCACTGGCATCTGTTGTTGTGGTATGTGGCTCTGTCGATAGTGGTCCTTATAACTCCGGCTACTATTAAACCGTTTGCCACATTTTTCATATTCACAAATAATGATCAGTTCTTTTTCTCCATGCATATCATACAGATGTTTAAGCATTTGTGATGATTTGTCAAAAGATTCCTCACATTGGGAGCATTTATATGGCCTCAAACCGTAATGGATGCGCATATGAATATTCAGAATTTGTTGACTTACACAACGATATTTGCACTGATCACAGCGAAATGTGTATGTATATTTTTTTCTTCTTGCTTTTACTTTGGAGTTGATATTTTCAGGTTTTGGTTTAGGTTTATTTCTCATTTCTTCTTCTGAATTTGTGCATTCTATTTCTTCAATATGAACATCGCTGTCAGATTCCGTGTGACTTTTTTCGCTTTCATATAAAATACTTTTAAGACTTTCATTAGACTCTTTCTGGACTTCAATCGCATATACTTCATGTCTATTACTGCATGATTCGTTATTATCCCGGCTATCAGTTCGTTCAATACCATTTAAAGAACAAATACTATCTATTAAGGGCTAAGAAATTTACAGTTTGTATAAGTTTATTAAATCAAAGAGTTTTTCATTAACTTCATCTACCTCAATCAGATGGTTGTTTCCACGCCCTGCCTCGATACTCTCATTCTTATTTGTTAATATATGAAGTATTTTCTTCTTGGATTCTGTACACATTAAGCGAAACTCTAGGAATTCGTTTAATTTATTTCTACAAGAGAGACATACACTATTGGAGAGGCATATACTATCATTAAGCGCCAACGGATCATCTTCGTTTAGATACTCCAACCAAAGTTGAATTTGTAAATCCAAAGATTGAATTTTAAATCTTTGTCTCCGCCCCAATTGCTTGAGACATGCTCTACAGAAATTGTGAAGAGTATCTGCCGAAATATATTTCATATCTTTGCGATATTGTAATTTCGATTTAATAGATACTTTTGGTCTTTATTTTGTTTGTTTTAAATGTATCTACAACATATGTACATTGTAATCAAGGCGAATTCAAGGAGGTTGCCATTACAGGAACTATTTTTTTTTTTTTGGAAAAGCAACAGACATTTGTGCCTTTCTTGATAGAAATGACACTTGTAATAAAGTGCACATAATTCTCTTTTACACAGAAGATACGTTCAAGAGCATACTGTGTAAAAAGCAGAATTAGTTGTAAGATAAACCAAACTTTTGATATTTTCCAAACTGTATTATATAAAAAAGAAACCGGCAACACCACCACATCGAATTTGCCTTAATTGCAATAGAAGTGATAGTGTTGTGCAACAATCAATGAATGTAAAAGTATTCGGTTATGTAATATATGACTAATAGCTTCCTTATTAGTGACCTTAGATTTGTTTTTGTTACACAATCGAGACTAAAAATAATTACCTGTTTTTCGCTAGGAGATTGTAACCTATATAAGCTTGTAGGTTAGGACTTTACTTGAAGTTATGCATGTACGGGTGAGTGAGGTAAGCACTTATGTAGGAGTCTGTTTTCAATAATTTTGCTTTTATTTATTTCAGTTTCATTTATTTCTGTTGGTTTCTTGGATTTGAGATAGTTGAAGTAGTTACCGGTGTCACACTCCCAGCTGATATCAGAAATGTGACCAGTTGGGCTAAGCATGACTATCTATAAAAGTGATAATTTTATGTCTATGATTTAAGCGCATAATAATCGAATAAAATTTCGACATCACTATTTTGTTTATATTTATGTATAAGAAAAAAAATAAAAATAGAGAAGTGTTATTTTATTTTTAGAAAATATTGTATATACTTTTGCTTTTTTTGTGTGTTAAAAAAAAAACAATTAGGTATAGATCGATCCCCATCTGATTCATTCCCGAAAACGAAATGTTGCCCGTCGCACGTGCAAATTTGGACAACATTTGTTGCATTTGCCTGGTGGATGTACAACCGTCAGTCTTTAAGCAAAAAGTGTACGATGTGAAAGAAGAAAAGAACCTCTCGAAATTACTAAAGTTAACAGCTCACATTACCGTGCTAAAAAATCCTTTGAATCTAAAATATACTGATGACTATTGCCGGAAGGTGTGTGAAATATGTTTCCTTAAAACACAGTACTCTTACAAATTTCGGGAGAAAATTATAGCCTCCGCAATAATATTGAAAGAGCTATTGGATAATGGTTCCATCAGTGAAGAGGAGGATATCAAGAAATTGCAATATTTCTGTCGCATATGTTTGAATCGCCAAAGCGGCGACAAGGACAATAATAACTGCCAAATAAATAATAAATATTTGAAATGGATAAAAGATTGCAGTGGCATAAGGTTCAGCACATTGCAGGAGACACAAACATTTCGCATAAAAGAAGGTACGAATATCACTGAACTGGTAACGATAAATGATGAACTCTTTCCTAAGCAATTGTGTCAAATTTGTATGAAGAAATTACGAAACGTAGAAGAATTTCGTTCGTTGGCTACACAAACATTTGAGTATATGAATTCAATAATGGGAGATGATAGTGATATTCAAGAAGATTTGTTATTAAAACAGGATATTCATAAATATAAGAAAGAAATTATTTGGAAAAACGTGCCACAGGCCCAATTGATCTCAGTAAAAGAGAATACAGCTCAAAGAGATAGAGCATATTATCAAAATGAAGAAACAATTTCATATCCAGAAAAAATATTTGTACCGCTGAATGATGTCAAAGGTGATTCTATACAAAGTCAGGAAACTGATGATTGGAATAACGAATATGAACTTAATATTGACCCAAGCGAATGTGGTATTTTCGAAATTATTGAAAAAGAAGATGATTTGAAATGTGAAATAGAAAACAATTTTGATTCTATAGGTACTTTACCTCAAACAACACAAAACGTAACAACGAATTTGGAAAATAATGCTAATGATAATAATGAGCAAACTAATGATGAAGGGAATGATGATGATTGGGATCCTAATTTTTTGGCAACTGACACTGAAGAATCATCGTTGACAGATTACGATGAACAATCGGATGAAGATAAAACGTCAACAGCAAAAAGATCGAAACAAGTAAGAGAGTTATATATGGCATGGCCAGATTTTTTTTATCCACCATCTGATATTTAAATGTACTATTTTCATTTTGTTAGTATTAAAAATATTTATGTACATATTTCTTACATATTTAAAATAAAAGTCTTATTTTTATTGTTTGCATATATCTGAAGTAAAAAGTTATAAATCCAGTTGTAATATCATCCAACAACTTTTAATGCATTTCATCTATTTTTTAATTTTATCTAAATCTGGATAAACATTTTGTAATGTATATAAAATTTTTTAGGTAAAAGTTGCGTTAATCCATATACATATTTGTATGTATGTATGTATGTATGTATGTATGTATGTATGTATGTATATCTCATATATAAAAACGAATGTGTGTTTGTATCTTTGTTGGTTGGTTTGTTTGTGCCTTATGTACAGCTAATCGACTGAACCGTTTTTCTTGAAATATTTACAGCCTATATAAATTTTAATAATTCGTATTGGGCGGTGCCACGCGTATTAAAATATATATATTGATTTGTCTATATCTTTCTAAATTCTCTAAATTCGGCACAAATAGATTCATAGTCAAGGCATGTATTCAGTCAAAAAGTGGGCGGGGTTACACATGTGGGCGTAATACCACCCATACAAACTAAATATTGATTTTAATATATCTTGTAAACGATTGCAATCGACTTCAAGTGGGTGGAATTGGACTAGTGGGCGTCGTACCTCCCATACAAAGCAAATATTGATTTTAGTTTATCTTGAGAACGGTTAAAGCAAAAGCTTCTGAATTTGTTCTGAATGAATTCATAGTCAATACAAATTATTAGACAAAAAATGAGCGCAATTGGACAAGTGGGCGTAGTACCTCTCATGCAAAATAAATATTAAATTTTGTATATCTTGAGAACGGCGCAAATATTTGATGAGGTTTAAATCAGGGAATTGTACAGGCCATTCCATCAAAACGACATTATTTTCCTGAAACTTTTTTTTAGCTTTTTTGCTGGTATGTTTGGGTCATTGTCTTGTTGCGTGACGCTAATCAGTGGAATATTTTTAGAAGTATACGGCAGCATTATTTCCACGAGTACTTTTAATATATTCTGTTGAATTCATGATGGTATTTATACGATGAATAAGCCCAACACTGTAGTACGAAAACCATCCCCATATCATGATACCTCCGTGGAACCTCCGTGTTATACAGTCTTTGCGGTAAATTTTGGGTTGTATTCCGTGTTTGGTGGTCTTCTAACATAAGATCGATAACCCTTTAAAGCAAATAAAACTATTTTGGGCTCATTTGCCCATAAAATATAACACTATTTTTCAATTGGCCAATGTACATACATATTTTTTGGCTAATGGTTATTTGGTAATATTGAAAGTTTTTGGACAGTGAACTTTAAAGCTGTTTTCCTTAAGTCTTCTGGATGTAGTTTGACGTACCAACCAGCAGATCTAATCCCTTTTTGACTTCTACAGCCGACATATGTAGAGTTTTTAATTACCGTTAAATGCGATAGACAATTAAAAATATTGTTTTGCTTCTATTTGTTTTCTATCTACAAATTTCGATTTTAAATTTGTAGGTAATTGCATTTCGTATCATTTTATTTAAACAGTCAACAATTTTTGCTCTTGGGGTTAGGTTTTTCTATCCGAAATCAGTTTTTTTTTTCTAATAATTTCATTTTTTTCTTCGGAGCAGTGCTTAGCACGACCCATTGCGAAAATTCTTAAAACCTGGATGTAATTTTTAATAAAACAAATGCAACTTACCGTTTTAAGATGTTTAAGAAAAAAATTTACGACTATTTTGACTTTGAGAAATAAAAAAATGCTGCTGTTATTATTTTTGCAGGTCGATTTTGGGCTTTTTATCTATTTATTCACTTTTTTAAAATACACTTATTTATTCAATAACAAATTATTAATTTTCTTAAGAATTATACTTATAATAGGTCCGTAAAATTTTAGAAAAAAATTTACATACACAGCAACAAATTTGAAGGATGAAAGCCAACCTTAGTGGAATCCATTATTCATTCTATTCTAAATAGAGGCCCTGTTCCATGGTAAGAAAAACATCACCATACTACCATCATACATACTTCCTACACCATGTTTATTAGTTTTTATTGTATATTGCGGAAGGAGTTCAGTGTTCGGGGGTCTTCTTACAATCAAACTACTTCTTTCAGAGTTAAACAAGTTAACTTTAGTTTCGTCTGGCCATAAAATATTTCCCCACTTACGCATAGGTCAATTTATATATTGCTTTGTAGGTGAATCTATTTTTTGAACAGCACTGTATATACATACATACATATAAATTGACGACATGCTGCGAAAATACTGCACATATTGTGAATTAGGACAATAGTTCTTAAGTAATATTACAATTCAATTCTGCCTCAAATTCGGCAGTGTTCTATATCGAGTATTTATATAGCAGTAGGCAAAAATATAATATGATTTTGTCATATCCTAAGAGACCAAAATGATTTAGAAATAACTTGTAACAAGTTTACTAAGATAAGCCTTAAACTTAGAAAAGTTTGTGAACACTATTGTAAAAGGCTTATTAAAAATTATTTAATAATGAAAACTGAACCCTTGCGATTATATTTGACTATAATAGGCAGTAATCTTAGAAGTCTAATTATAGAATAAGCTTACAAAAAATAGTTTTCTAATCATGTTAACAATAATAATATTTTTGTGAGCTTAATAATATATATATGTATATGTGTGTCACAACAACAAATTCTGGAGATTGATTGAGCATAAAGCCCTAGCAATCCAACTGAAAGCTTTGGACAATATCAAAAAAATGCCATTGGGCTTCAGGGAATATGTTGGAACTACGGAACAAATATGACGAATATAACCAAATTAAGAAAAAAAATATATGCATATTAAATAAATATTTTTTGATCATTGTAAAAAAGAGGTTTATTTTTTAAAACACTTTCAAAACTATAGCGAGGATAAGTCATATTTGTTAAATTGTTATCTAAACTAAGTTAATAGCAAATATTTTTATAAGAGGCATTGCCAAGAGAAGCATTTTTAAAACAGTTTTTGAAAACTTCACTTTTTGTATTTAAATAAGCTTATAATAAATATACTTTCAAAATGTTGTAGGAAATTTCTTATGATAAGCTTATTCTACAATACATTTACATTTTGTTGTGGAATGGTCTGTTGGTCTATTTTCATTTTTTTTTTTTTTTAACAAAAATTACAATTAATAATTATTGTTTTTATTGTGGATATCATGCTGATTTGCATCTGTTTTCATATTTCACTTAAAAAATGCTTGTATAGATAACTAAAAGCAAAAAAATATTTGTTCTACTTTATAGTTTCGACAATTTTACTAATGTAAACACATTCAATCCCTTATTTGTGTTACATATGTACATTAATGTATATGTATGTATGTAAATTACTAAAAATAATAAAATACAAAAAACGGTGCGTTTATACGTTTCGTTAAAAAAATATACAGACATTATAATAATACATACTTTAAAATTACATAAAAAATAAAATAAATCTAAATAAAAAAAAAAAATAAATAGATTATAATCTTTATGGCCTATTTTAAGTGTTTAAAACTTTGTATAAAATTTGTTAGTGCCTTTAATAAAACACGACTAATTTGAATTTTTTTTAGCAAAAGAAAAAACTAAAACCAAAAACTTCCAGAAAATCTAAGGAACGTAAACCACTGCAAAAAAGTAAACAAAATAAAAATGAAAAGCCTGAAAAATTTGTATGCGATATATGTTCAAAAACGCTCTCTACCAAAAAAATATTAAAAAGGCATAAAGACACTATACATTCCACAAATTTAAAACAACAACACGAACCTACTGAAGAAGAAAAATTGTCCAATACTTGTAAGATATGCTCTAAATATTTTAAACGTAAGCATCATCTAAGAGAACATATAAATGCAGTTCATGAAAAGCAAAAACCATTTCAGTGCTCCTATTGTTCAATTTCCTTTGCGTCGAAAAATTCCAGAAGGGTTCATGAACTTACACATACTGGAGAATATCCATTTGTATGTGAATGGTGTCAAAAGGGATTTCGTCGACCTTATCAACTTAAAGTTCACATGGAAAGACATACCACAACGCCAGATCTTTTATGTCACATTTGTAAAAGATCACAAAAATCAGAAGAGGAACTTAGAAATCATCTAAAGGTTCATGATGAAAAACGTTCTCAATGTCCGTGGTGTGGCAAACTTTTTACAAGTTATACCCATCTTAAAGATCATCAAAATGCGGTTCACTTAAAACTACGCCCATTCAAATGTGAATTCTGCGAAATGTCATTCGGTGATCGTAAAACTCGTCGAGTTCACGAAAAAAGTCATACAGAAGATAGGCAAACAGCATGTAATGTGTGTGGACGTGCTTTTAAGCGGCAAGATTATTTAAAAAAACATATAAAAGATTGTCATTCCATTGAAAATAGTTGCGAGATAATGCCATTCTTATGCTGAAAAGTGTAAACTAATAAAAAGCATTAAATATTTTTTATTTTACATTCTTATACTGGAAAGTGTAAACTAATAAAAAGCATTAAATATTTATTTTACTGTTTATATACTAAGTTCAAACGATTTTAAAATTGTTTCCTCAATTTTTCAATTTAAACAATATTTGAGATAAATGAATATAAAGTTTTTGTTTGAATAAACAAATTTTATAAAAACTATGTATTTGAGTCTTTTTTTACATCATCATCAGTTTCCTTGCTGTAAATATTCAAAGTTTTTCATATTTTTTGTAAGTCGTTATCAGTTAAAAATTCTGAGATATAGTCACTGAGATCTTAATGTCCTTTTTGTCATAAGTGAAATAAATAGATTTAACATAGCTCTCGATACTCTAATCATCTTCGTCAGATGAAACAGATAAAGTTAGATGACTGAATAGGTTTCATTTGTTCGATCTCCCATATTTATTTTACATACGTAAATAATATGTAACTATTCTTAAGTGTTGTTTGTTTTGTATTTAAATTTGTAAAAAAGTGACTTATTTTCATATGTGGATAATTTTTAAGTGACTCTTGTGTTCAAACACATATTTTATTTCCATGTAAACCTCTGTCTGTAATAAATTCCCAATGTCAACACTTTTTATAATTTCTAAATATGGCATCACAGATACCTCCAGCTGTTGTTGTATGAGGTATCGATATTTTTATTTTTCCATAATAGCCTGTTTTTTGCTGGTGTCGGAGTGCAATTATTAATTAAAATGTAAAAAAATTTAGTTTCGTTTGCTATTAAATTTCTGAAGTCATTTTAATTATTAATTTGAAGTATGGAAAATGAAAAAATTTTAATGGCAGCTGGAGTAACAGTTGCAGCAGTTGTGGGAGCTTTTGTTTTCTGGGGTCCTTCTGGTAAGTAAATGAAAAAGTCTCTTAAAATGATCATCCACGAATAGAGTGGCGTAATTAAAATGTTCGTTTGCTCTATAGGAAACTCACGTTTACGTCAACGTAGAGGCCAAATAGCTGGTTTGCATAACTTTGGGCAAACTTGCTTCTTAAATACGTTATTGCAGGCATTGGCTGCTTGTCCACAGTTTATAGCGTGGCTGCAGTTGTATAACAATGCAACTCCAGATCGCAAAAGCTTAATAAGCTCATTGCTTAGTACTCTGGAAGTAATAAATGGTACCCATACCAGTTTAAGGGGAGATCCGTATTCGCCCGGTGCTGTATTAAGAGCATTAAATGCTTTGGGTTGGGTTATACCGCAGGAAGAACATGATGCTCATGAACTGTTTCATATTATGTTATCCACGTTAGAAGAAGAGGCTCACCGACCAAAGCAGGTGGGCTCCTTATCGGATGCTTTACCAATAAATAATAGTGACAATGATCAGCCAAATAGGCCTTCTAGTGCCATGTTGAGTGATTTTCTTAATACGGAATATGATGAGGCCACCGGTCTTTCGCGAATGGTACGTTCTGAAGCTCATACTCCGGATTCTCCGGCTTCAATATGCGACCGTGATTTACATGTTGACCATTTACCTTCCTCATCACCACCAGAGGCTATGGAGATAGATGGTGTTGCTTCACCTATGTTGGCAGGAGGTAGGCCAAGTCGTTCCAGGGAAGCTCTTAACAAACGATCTTCAGGATCATGCCGTTCTCTTGAACGTTTAACACGAGGTCCAGGCAAAGTTTCGGTAAGTTTATCTACAAATTGTATAAATTCAGTTGTTATTTTAACTAACCTTGTGTGTCAATCTCTAAGATTTGGTCTGAACAAATGCCAACACAAGTTCCACATCCTTTCCAGGGTGCTATGGGTACACAAATTGTTTGTAATGGTTGTGGATTTAAGGTAAGTTTCCGCTTAAATTCCAAATTTTTCATTATAGATTTTCTTTACTATTTGTTTCATGTAAGTCCACTGTGCGCTATGATAAATTCGATAGCATTACTTTAAATTTACCACCACAACGTCGAAGTGGCCTAAGTTTGGGTCATTTGTTAAGTGACTACATCACTTCGGAAGATGTTAATGGAGTCAAGTGTGAATCTTGCAATGAAACGACCACACATACAAAATCTCTAACATTTGCTAAATTACCAGCTTGTCTTTGTATACATATAGCACGTACGGTATGGTTGCCCACAGGACAAGTATGTAAACGTCAAGACTATGTGCATTTTCCTGAAAGTCTATCAATGGCGCCATATAGTTTTGTACAACCGCACTTAAATAGTCAGGTTTGAAAAAAATATATATATGCTGTCTACGTTAAATAATGGCATGTTGTGTGTTTTAGGCTGGGACCCCCTGGGGTTCTACTATGTCATTATTTTCTTCTAGTCTGCCCATGAATAGCATGGGTGCCAGCGGCGAGCCGTATAGTTCGGGTTTTGGTACCATGTTTCCACGTAATCTTTATCGTTTATTGGCTGTTGTTGTCCATTCAGGCGAGGCAAATTCTGGCCATTTTGTTACTTATAGAAGAGGAGCTCTACGCAATGCTCACAGGTGAAAGAGATTCTTATTTGAATTATTTTTATAATAATAAATGATTTATTTATAGATGGTTTTATACTTCTGACACCATAGTACGTGAAGTGTCTATAGATGAAGTTTTAAGTGTGCCCGCTTACTTAATATTTTATGATCGTAGTCCCCAACGGCCTTTGCGTTGAATTCCAACATATAGTTCTTAAGTATTTTATTTTTAGAAAAGATCTAAAGGTCTATTATATTTAAAAAAAAACCCCTATTTATATAACACTTTATAAAAGCTTATGTGGATCAATTGTATATTTTGGTGTCTAAATGAAGACCGCCTAAAAACCTGCAAATTACAAAACCAATAAGAAGATGCATTTTAAACTTTTTTTGTATCATGTTACCCAAACAATTACGAGTGGATAATTTTTGCAAATAATTTATAAAAACAAATATACTCGTACTTATTAAGCGTAGCAATCATTACTCTTGAAATATTTATATGAATGTATTTACGTTTCTCTTTTTCAATAATATTACATTTTCTCAACAATAAAGAAGAAATAATAAATAAAAATGCGTTAAAATTATATATGTTCAACAGCTTGATAATTTCATTTCCTATTATTAAGAAGGTGGTGAGATGATATTAACAAAAGTTTTATAATCTACAGCATATAAGTTTGGTGAGATATTACGTTGCTCAGGTAAAACTTTTAATGCATTTGCGGGTATTTCGATAGCACTCAAGTTTATACGCTTTTGTCCCTTAACAGGCATCCAGCCAGTCAAGGGATTGATATTAGCCACCATTACACTGCGTATGCCAACATTTAAGCCAGTTAATGACACTGAGTCATCACGATATTCATTTAACATAACATCACATAGACTTAAACCATTGGAGGCTACTAAGACATCATCGATATCGCGAAAGTGCTGTACATAATTCGCTTGCATCAAATCAACAAATCTTTTTGGTTCGGAAATAAAGACTTCTGCTAATTCTTCGGGGGAATGTAAAAAGCGTTTATCATCAGTAACTGAAAGTACAATGAACACGTAATGAATGTATCCGCCATCTTATTTATGTTAATAAAACAGTATAATTTACATTTCGGATTGAAGACTCTTCCTAAGGCGTGCATCATCGAAACAGATTCATCTCGTCCCACGGACTTAAGTTTACTTTGTTGTTTTCTTCTTTTCGAAGTTTTCGCTGCCTCCACAATCTCTAGCCTTTTAGTTAACAAGTTGGGAGCTCCCTTCAAAGACGAAAAATGCAAATTAACCAAAGCATTTCTTACATCTCCCTGGGCTGAGACAATAATAGAATCTATTATATCGGTAGAAGGCGGCTTATAGATGTCGTTATGGGGTGGAGAACGCATTAGGCTGCAAAATCTTTTCATTGCTTTTTGCATAATTGTAGATGCCACGGCATTAAATGTTATGTGATTGATAAGGAACTTTTGCTTCAGTTGATCGGTAAATAAATTAAAACTTATATTAAGGCCACGACTTTTGGCATCGGTTACTATGAATACTAAAGGTGATTTGGCATAATTAGTGTAATCTCTGAAATAATAAAACTTTCATTTCTTAATCTGTTTTTTTTTTTGACTTAACTAAAATTCTCACTGCAATATTTCCTGTAAAGCATTTGGATCTCTTAAAAGGAAATTCGGAAAGTCTTCTACCATTAGTAAACGATTATCACCTGCGGCTGTTGACTCCATCAGCGATCTATAACGCGAAGCTTTAAAAAGAAAATTTTTGAAGGCTTCTAGCTGTGAACTGATGTATGACTGGCCATATATTTGATCACCTAAATTGTAGACAGCTTCTTGATCAACAGGATTTATCCACTCCTGTATACTGATTTGATTTTCTTTAGTTAAAATTCTAATAGCAGTGGTCTTACCGCTACCCGAGGGACCCGTTATTAAACAAATTTGGGCTGGTCGTTTACGTTTCATGGCTGCGCAGTGTAAAAACCATTGCTGGATTTCTTGTAGTTTTTTCGGATGCACAGCCAAGTCTTCACTACTTGTGGGGGCGAAAATATCAATCCAATTTTCATTATGTGCCACTGCATTTGGTTTTTGCGTTGAGCTTGCATTTTGCGTCAAGTCCTGAGAATTTGTTGGCGTGTAGTATTTGATTTCCTTCTCGTCATCCAAATCCATTTCAGATTCCTTTTGTTGCACAACAGAAGTTTTTTTATGTTTGGTACGTTTTAGTGTTTTGGCAGTGACTGTTGAATCCTCTTGGGTCTTTTTGGGCTTTGGTGAGGAACTGTTTTCCATTCGTGCGAGTTCTGCGAACATGGAATTAGTCCAAGTTTTCTGAAATTGATTATTTTTTAATATTAAAAGTTCTATAAATTTATTAATTTTTTTATTAAAACCTTTCTTGTGTTCATTGTTTACTTTTGCAATTGTTTACAATTTACTGAGTTTATCATTTGAATTTTTTGTTTACAAAAAAAGCCGGTCCGACGTTGAATAGAAATCAGTGACATAGAGATGCCACAGTATATTTTTACTGTATCGCTGAGAAGAAAGCAAACTTTTACGTGTGTGTAGTATGGATACTATTTAAGGCTATTTTACACGATAATAAAAAGAACAAATAATACACTCAAACCAGTACGGTTTCTGAAAAGGATGTGGAATTAATGAGGCAGTAATTAACATAATCAATTATATTTGTGACGATTCAGATTGAGTTTTTTCGAATGTTGGTGGAATTTTGTATGGTTTTACGAAAGCGTTCGATTTTGTAGATCATATGATATTAATTGGAAAACTGGAGTACTACGTCGTAAGAAATAGAGATTTGAAGCTATTTAAAGCTATTTGATGAATAGCTCAATGAGTAATGTTGAATCTGGTATGCCTCAGGGTAGTGTTTTTTTGGCTTTTACTTTTAATCTTTATCTCAGCGATATTAACAATCTTGGGATTGATGGAAAAATTTTTATGTAAGCCGATGATTTGTCCATTCTTTACCCTCATAGAGAATATCAATCTTTTAAAACTTCTGCAGAGCGTGATGCAATTTTAATTTTTGAGTATGCGAGACTAAACAAATTAGTATTAAGCCGTAGCAAAAACAAATTTGTTATATTTAAACCACGTAATAGTGTTCTTAACAGATATACTATCTTTATTGATGGAAAGGAAATTGAAGAAGTTGATTCCTTTAAATAAATATAAAATTGGATTCCAAGTAGTGAGTTGATAGAAGAATAAAACAATTTCCCAAAAAATAAATTTAAAATAAAATACAAATAATTACAAAAGATTTATTGCACTTAAGGACATTTATTAGCAATGCTTACTTCCGAAATTTTGCTATTCCTTAATGAAAAAGGGAATTAATTACTTAAACGGAATAAACCTGTTATATTTTTATATTAAAAAGTTCAATAAAAGTTGTATGTATAAAATTTTAAATACATACATGTACATATATACTATATACATGTATACATGTATACCTTCTTATTTAAAAATACATCTTATATATATTGCTATAAACTATTGAATTAGTTTTTTTTTCTGTTTAACTTTTTATTTAAATAAAACGATAAAACAAACTGTGCGACTTTTTTTTCTAAAATGTAATTTTATGTGTGACTTTTTTTAATTCCCTTTTTGTGCCACTATTTGAAAAAACTCAACGGTAACGCTGATAACAAGAAATATAAGAAAAACAAAAGTATTACTAATATATCAAATATTAAAAATGAATGTATTTTAATTTGAAGGAAATTGTCTATATTGTTATTTATAACATTTCTTGAGTCGCCCTGTTAAGTCGAGACTTAAATTTTGCGTTTTCCGCCAACATCACCTATCAGCTGATAAAATTTGTTTACTGTGCCGAGTAAAAAAAGAGAAAATAAAAAGGGTACGCAAATTATGCGATTCATCTATTAGTTTCATAAATTTTTTGGAAAGCTGATATTATTATGGCATCGACAAGCAAGAATATAAAAATTGGGTCGTTTGCTACTGGCGGCAAGTTAGGCGGTAAAATTGGGCCACAAACTAACGCAGCACCACCTTCGCCGGATAATGAAAATGTAACTAGTCTTGTTATACCCATAATACGGACCAAGGATTGTTCTAAGCAATTGCCTACTTATACAGCTGCTCTTAGCCGACCGGCGGATGAATCATTGGCGGCTGAAGATTTGGACAATATACAGTTGGAATTGGAAACGTTGCTGTCTAGTGTGGCCTTGAGGTATAGGGTTTTAAAATCTGAGTACGAAAGTTTGGATAAGGATGAAAAGAATAAAGATAGAAAGAATAAGAACTCATTACAGCTTACTGGTCAGGTAGGTGATAAACAGCCAGCTTCGCCAGCTACTTCAGTAGTCAATAGTGGTAAACGCAAAAGGGATGAGACGTCGTTAGTGCGAAAGCCTAAACATGCTACATTAAAGCAGGCTAAAAATTTAAATACTAAAAACAGTCCCCTGGCACCGCTCACTGATGATAGTATGGATTATGCACCTGTTGTTCATGGTGCTAATAGAGATATGCAAAAGCCTCTGCCAGCTAAGATAGACACTCCTAACAAATTTTGGTTATCTGTAGAGCCGTACTGCATGCCGTTGACAAACGAAGATTTGCGTTTATTGAATGATCTTCTGGAACAGTATAATGGCCCATTGGTTCCACCTATACCAGAACTGGGACCGCATTATTCCACTGTCTGGGCAGCAGAGGATTTAAAGGAAATACAACAGAGTTCTAATGCGAGTACCAACAATCGCTTGAAACCTCAAAATAATGGCGCTGCTATGAACATGCTCAAGAAGGCGGATTCTATATCGGGGGATTGTGTTACAGGTCCACTTACACAACGTCTTGTTTCAGCCCTAATGGAAGAACAATTGCTTTCAAGTCCAGCTGAGATTGTAGCTGACAATAGCAATAGCAGCAGTGAAAATACCCATTCTTCGGCTCCAATGAACTTTAGATCGTTTTCCATGCTTCGCAATTGCATCGGTATAGAGAAACGTGTCAAAAAGGAATTGATCGAACAAGGTATCTTAGATATTTCGGATTTTCCCAATAATGACGAAGATGAAATTCACAATGAAATCAAACGTTTAGTGGCTGAACTCTCCACTATAGCCGAATACAATAGCAATGCTCTGAAGCGTTTACATGATGCTGCTTCAGATGAAATAAAACGTTTAGATGTCAAACGTAAATTGGATTCAATCGATCAGGAAATATTGGAAACCTATAAGAGAACCTTGCAGAATAAATCTAAACGTAAGCCATTGTCGCCTGAAGAACAACAGGAAATTTATCGCTTAACAGCTGAACAGAAAAACTTGTCCAATCAATTAGAACGTATGCAATCAAGTATTTTTAACAATGAGTAATACTACTATTTAACACATGAAAAAGGAAGTATTTTTAGTTTAGTGTTTGAAATTAAAGCATTAACAGTTTTTTTTTATCTTGCAACAAAATATCAAAAAAGGAAGTTAATAAATATAAGTATTTATTTAAATAATTTTCCTCTAACACTAAAAAAATTTTAACACATGATAAAATGCTATTTTTTATTATTTATAAAGATTCATATCTAAGAGTAAATATACATATGTAATATATATATATATATATATATATATATATATATATATATATATATATATATATATATATATATATATATATGTGTAAAATATACAAATGTATATTTTTATATTGCTTACGTTTCGAGCACTTGGAGGAAAATTCTTGTCCGATTAAAAAACAAACTATCAAAAAACTTGAGATCTTGCGAAATACCGTCGTTTTGGCAAAACTGGTAGAGAGCGTTAAAAGGGAGAAACAGCCAGTCTTATTGTCATATTGTAAGATCTTACTTTGCAAGGTTTTTGAGATGCAGAAAAGATTTTAAGTTTTCTTTCTTAAAAATAAGTTGTTTTCAAATTTTATGTATCTTATATGAATTTAATTATTTGTTTAAAATAAAAAAGTGATTTCGAAATCTTCAGAAATTTATTATGTTAATAACATAGAGCGAAAAATAAAAAATATCAGTGAGTTATATTATTTTTCTGATAGACGCTGTCGATTACGTACACGTACAGCAATAATCTTGTTTTTGAAATTTCCGAAACACCTCGAAATGAGTTATGAATTATGTAAAACAATAATCTGTTTTTTGAAATTTTCGAAACATCTCGAAATGAGTTACGCTTAGAAAATCGCTTTTTTGTACGTTCATGGACTTAAAAACTAATATCTTGGGTGAATATTACCCAATTTCATTTTACCGTATTTGTAAAGAAGAGAAAAAGAACTAAATAATAAATATTTAATTTACTTAAATAAATTATTGAGGAATATGTGTGTATTTCTCATGCAAACAGATTTGTTTTAATATTTTTTTTATATATTTCAAGTTTAGGAATGTTTTTGCACAACACTCTATATAGGAACCGTACTATTTATGAATTAGAGAAGTATGCTTAGTTATGAATAAAATTTAACTTAGGTTTTAGAATTTAGTTTTTGTTTGAGTTCTTTTATGATGTGTGTTTGCTATATTTTTTTATAGATAATAATCATATTATAAAATTAATATTTTAAGTAGAACTAAACTTAATAAAAAAATAAGTTAAATATGAATTTTGAGATTACATTTACTCTTAGAATTTTAAGTCAAAATGTTGTAATTGTTGGGTACAATGCTTTAATTCTAGTTTATCTTCTTGATGACCCTTAGAGTTACGATGTTGTTTCAACGATGTGGCACATATAAAACTTTCACCACAAATGTCACATAAATAAGGTCTCTCGCCTGTATGGCGACGCATATGCAAGGTCAAATCATTCGATTGTATAAATGATTTCGTGCAATACGTACACTTGTAAGGTCGTTCACCAGTGTGTATGCGATTGTGTACATTCAGTTTGTATTGTCGCGAAAATGATTTATCACAGTGCATACACTTAAAGGGACGTTCGCCGGTATGTGTGCGTCGATGACCCTGTACATCGTAAGAACGCGGAAAGGCCATATCACAAAGATCACATTTAAATGGTTTTTCACCAGTGTGACGTCGCATATGCACCGTAAGATTTGAATTATTTGAAAAGGAAAGACCACAAGAGGCACAGAGATATTTCTTTTCTGATTTTATACATTTTTTGCGAACTTTTGAATTGGCTGGCGTATTAGAGTCAGTTGTTAATTGAGTAGTGTCATTAGTGTGAAATTTTTTAAAATGTGCTTTATAACGATCTCTACGATTGTAGCGACGATGGCAGTCCATGCATTCAAATATATGGGGATCGTTTTTATTGTTGGGTGGTGGCGGTACAATTTTATTTGTTACTTCAGTAGCAGCATCCTTTTTAGGTGATTCATCTTTTTGTGTATGCAGTGTGGCTACATGATTGTTAAGATTTTCCTGCCACATAAATTTAAATTTACAATCAGCACATTCATATTGTTTCGCCTCATTAAAGCACTGTGTAGTCTGGTGATAATCTAAAATTTTCTGCAAAGGAAAAAATCCATAACAAAATTAAGAATTTTAAAAACTATAAACTATAATATAAAGTACCTGACAAACGGTTCTAAATATGCAGCGTTCACATTTTAAAGCTAAACTCTCATAGTTGTGCATGGAACGTTGATGTTGAGCCATTTGATATTTGCGTCTATACGATACATCACACACCGAACAGGTATAGGGATGCAATTTCAACTTATTGTCTTTATTATGTTGACCTGTCTCAATATCATCTTCTAGTTCTGTTTCCGAATCCAATTCTAAATGCAATTCAAAACCTTTTTGATTTGTTATCGAATAGTTGGCAAGGGAATGTTGTGTGGCGCACAAGTTTTGTGGATTTAAAGGTGAAAAATGTTCACTTAAATTGGCCATACTAATAAATGTCTGACCGCATATTTTACATTTTATTGTTTTTTCTCCATTAGGCCAACAGGTGGAATGTATTATGCTTTCAACTGACTTGATGTCAGCCTTAGTAATGCGGTGACGGCTTAAATGTTCGTTAAGATGTTCAATACTGTAAAATGTTTTCGGACATAGAAGACAGTAATGTACTTCAGCATCGTCCGAATGAATTTGATTCATATGGCGTTTTACTTCCCATTGATTACTAAATTTTTCATGACAAAGAAAACAATTTATGCGGCGTATTGAATCGGCCTAAAATTAAAGCGAAATATATAAATGACAGTACTCTTTCTGATTTAGAAATGTTACTTACGTCTTTGGTAAGTTCTTGGCCATGTTCCATTATAAAGTGAATTTTAAGATTGTCCTTCCACATAAAACGCAGTGGACAACGACGACAAAAGTGTCGTTTTTTCGTATTTTTACATTGATTCTTATAGTGTACCTGCAACATATAGGAGGATAAAAAGCGACAATTACAATGTATGCAAATATGCCGCGCTTCTTCCCATGTGTGTACTTTATTTTGATGGTCGAAAAGTTTAAATTTGCGATTAAAACTGAGAGAAGGACATAAATCACACTTATAGAGACTTCTTGACATCCCTTTCGCTTTAACCTCCTCATTTCCTTCTCCATTGTCATCTGAATCACTTTCTGTTTCTGAACTATCTAAATTTACTTCATAGCCACTTTCATTTGTTATGGAATAAAAACGTTCTAAATTATTTTCAGCTGCAATATCTGACCTAATACGTTTCACTAAATCACCCTCACTTAACACCGGTTCATCCGGATACAGTTGTGCTGATATGGCATCTAAAGTTTCAATTTCTAATCTCTTCTCGAAATTAATTGCGTAGCGATGAGATCTTAAATGGGAACGTAAATCACGTATGCGATTGTGTTCTGAATAGCAGATCATACATCTAATTTGTTTACAGCCATGGGATTTTAATAGGTGTGGCAGTATGTAGTCTATAGTTTTGTTAGAATTCAAGATCATAGATAGGCTTTCAGGATCATGTAGGCGAATATGTGTCAACAGATTATCTTTGCGCTGAAATTTACGTTCGCAATGGGGACAAGAGAATTTTTTGCCTTCCGTGTGAGTTCTCCGATGACGTACCAAATCTTTGGGCCAAATGAATACTTTTTCGCAAAATTCACATTTGAGTGTACTGGCTCTTTGGGGTCGTGGATGCTTTTGAGGTTTATGCTGTATCTCCTTGTGTTTTAGGAGATTATTTGGCCATATAAACCGTGAATTACAAAATTCGCATTGTTGAGCCACACGCCTATGTTCGTTCCAACAATCTCGTAACAAATGCTGTTGCAACAAATCATTGCTGACATACTGTTGAGTGCAGGAATTGCAAGTATACGGCAGGGGCACATCATTATGCATACTAATTTGATGATTTAAAAGTAATTTTCGTTTTTTATATATTTCGCCACATAGCTCACATTTGTATTCTTTTTTCATATTTTGTGCAGTGAAAACTTCGGCTTCTTCACCAGAATCCGAATCTAAAATATCCATTTCATTGCCATCTCTATCCATGGCGCGATAGAAACGACTAATTTGTGACTTCCTGTAAGCATTTTGTATTTCTTGCTGCAGCAGGGCGTAATCCAGTGTCTTTGAACGCTCAAATCGTTTGATATAAATACTGCCTTTAAAATCAATGCCAGTTTTGCCATCGGAATGTATAGGCATGTGATCCCTTAGCTGTGATAGTCTCTCAAACGATTTGATACACAGACCACATTTTATTATAGTCTTTGTGGACGCTATGCTGCCATCTTTATGTGATTCTAAATGTTTTTCATATTTAGTCTTTACCTCATAGACGCGATCACATATATTACACTTAAATACTTTTTTATCTGTAGTCGCGGGTACTACTACTTTAGCGGCGCAATTGTGATTTTTCATATTTTCGGGCCACACAAATTTTGCTGGACAACTTGTGCACAGCAGAATTTTATGTCTATTACGGCAATGAGTCTTGCTATGGTGTTCATACATTTTCAAGGATACAAATTCCATTTTGCACAAACCACATTTGTAGGGTATTTCAGCTTCGATGTGAGTTTCTTTTAAGTGAGAAAATGCTTGAAATTTAAATGAAAATTGGATGTTGCACAGTTCACATTTATATTTTTTTCCGACTTGTTCTGTTTCACTTTCTAAATCTTCCACTTCCGTATCAGTGATAGACATTTCAAACGAATATTCATTTAATACGTTATAATACTTAAACCAATGCTTATCGCGTATATCTCGGCTAATATTTTCTTTAATAACACTTATATTGTTTGCATTAGGAAATAAATGCTGCACAACACTACTGCTTAGTTCTAAATTATCAAGACTTTCTATGCGGTTGTGTTCTGATAAATGCTTTTTAAGATCCTTAGTTGAGCTAAAACGTGTGTTACATAATTTACATTCTACCAAATACCAGTTAGTGGGTTTGCTATACAAACGATCACCAAAAAGAAACTCCCTTTGTTTAGATTTCGGATAGAAGGGTCTGTCCGAGTGCATACGTTTAATGTGTTGTTGAATTTTATCCTTGCGACTAAAACTTTGACCGCAAAATTCACAGGGAAATATGATCTGACGCAGATGGATTGAAGCAATATGACGACCGCAATCTTTTCTCAACGAAAAAGACTTTTGACATATAAGACAAACAAAACGATCGTCAACCTTTTCAATTTTATCAAAATAATCCGGTGCTTGTCGTCCCTTTCTACGTTTGACTGACGGACTGTAAACAATAGAACAATCTTTTTTAATTTTTAATATGAACAATTGATATATTTTGCATACTTTTTATTTGTTATGTTGTGAAATTGTTTTTTTGACCGCTTTGTTGGCATACAAACACTTTCATCAGATGAAGTGCTAAAATGTAAAAAAAAATTATTTCTCCTTAAATAAAATTAAATCTATAGAATTCAACTTGACTCACTTCTCTTCATTATTATTATAATTATCATCGAGGGATGATTGTTCCTTAGAAGATCTTTAAAAATATAAAAAAACAAAATTTATGATCCTCTTCTTTTGAAATGTTTGTGTAAAAAATTTACCTTGTTTTAAATTTTTTATTGCCTTGAGACTGTTCAGAGTCAGATTTAATCAATTCCTTTTCTGAAAAATAATTACGATCTGAAAAAATTGATTTTTTATTAATCTTCGTCCGTTTCATCATACCATAAATTCAACTTTATTTAAATTTGGCTGAAAAATTATGTTTTTTTTTGTATGACAATTAATTTTAATAAATAGCCTTTGTTTTTTAGTTGGGCATAAGGTATGAATAACAGTTACCTCCTCTACAGATCAGTGATTTGTTATTGGAAATTTATTGTTAATAAATGACTACAAGTGTTCAATGTAGTCGATGAGAATATTGGAAAAAGTTCTTATGTTCTTAAGTTTTTAGTATGATAACGAATACTAATTACGTTTTTTCTATTCTTAGTTTTGAGAAGATAATGCCTAAGGAATTCCCTTACACAATATTATCACATAGTTTCGTATTCGATTTGCATTTTGCCTATCAATTTTATTTACCTTCATCCTCAAACTTAGTATTGGTAGTGGCCTCCAAGTCATCCTCTAATTTTATTTCTGGTATATATTGTTCCAATGGCAAATCAATAGTTGACTCCTCTAAGCAGTCGGAAAATTCTTCATTATCACTTTTAAAGCCATCCTGCAGCGGATCTTCGGATTTACCCAATAATTTCAAAAATTTCCTATTGACACTATGAATTTGCCGTACGAAATCGTATGAACTTCTAAGCTTCTCCATACACAAACAGCACATAGTTTTGGGCAATAAATCATCGTGGGTTGTCTGAATAGAAAAACATGCAACATAAGAAGCCTTTAAAACGCCCTTCAATTATATTACCTTTAGTTGGCCAACATCCTTTAATAAATCTCTCCAAGTTTTTGTGTTTCTACACTCCGCATTAAGGGAGCAGACAGTTGCTCCTGGATCGAAGCATGTACGACATTTATACTGGACTCCGTTAATAAAACATTCCTTCACATCAGAATTGGCCATTTTACAACTATTTGGTTGCAATTAATTGCTTTCCTCCTTTTTCTTCTATTCCAATGAATAAATTCTCTTTTTCATTTTGTGTACACAACGTTCAAAAAAATGTCAATATTTATTAGAGGAGGACGGTTGTTTTTTTTTGTTGTTTGCTTGCTGTCAAGCAGAATAGCGTTGCCACACGAACTTAAAATCTTATAAGCAACGATTGGCGTTCTTAATAGGAATGTTTAACATATTGAACCAGATATCAAAATACATAATTACGAATTCTTTTATTATTTTTGTCTAAAATTATTTTGTAAAGATTTTTATTTAATTTAAACTGCAATATCAGTTGGCTGGCTTTGGGGAATTATTAAAATAAATATAATATATGGCAAATGTTTTTGCCATTCGAAAAGAAAATATTTTGTTGTTTTCGGGTTGCATTTTACGTTCATCAAAATATACAACATGAATAATATTCTTATTATAGTTATTGTAATACGTAATTCTATGTAGTGCTTTAAAAATCTTCTGGTGACAAGTTGAATTTCGGAACAGAAAATCATGTTTACCACCTTTGCATATTACATATCAGTCAGAAACATTAGAAAAAATAAAACATAAATGTAATGGACGAATTTTGGTGGTACGCGGTCACCGAAATATTATCTAACCTAAACAAGGCACAATACCTAAATAAACTCTTTGGATTCATACAAAATCAAGGTAGCATACTATTAGGGCTGCCACACGTACTGATTTCAGCGGTACGCGTACAACACCTATAAAAGTACACTAAAGTACTTTTTTTTAAAGCTTTTTGTACTTCTATTTGAACTTTTTGTGTGTTAAACTTAAAAAAGTAGTTTGAAACATCCCGATTTAGGGCCTATTTGACACCTTTTACGACTTTTGTTAATCTATGATTGATAGAGCAATGTGTCTCCAAAATTTATATGTGCTAAAATTAATTGTCCAAATTTTAACTACGGGTACGATCACATTGAGGAAAATATTTGATGGAAAAGGCGCAAGCACTATTTTACAGAAATATTTGTTTGTTATTATTTATTTTTGCACTATTATTTGTTTTTAAATCATTTTTTTAAGTGTTAACATAAAAGAAAACGTGTCCACAATATGTTCATATAAAGTAGTGGTTACGCTTTTTTCGTCCAATATTTGCCTTAATGTGACCGTACGTTAAGACTTTGGCTAAGTATTCGATAGAATTACTATTGCAGAATGATCGCATTTCTATATTCTTTGTTGAATATATGTTATTCGATGATTTTTAAATAGGTTTTAAAACTTTTCAATTTAAAAATAATGTACATTTTTATTAATTGCACTGTTCGTTTTTCTTTAATGTACTTTTGTTGTCAATTAAATATTTGGCTACCTTATATACTATCCACTACTATTTCTAATCTTTATCTATAAAATTATGCCTATTTAACATCCGGGGGTTACTCTGTAATGCGATGCGAAAGAAAAATGGTGCCAAATCATACGATTGGTACTCTTTATTACGTTTGCGTTTTATCTTTCGCATCTCATTTTACTGCTTTTCGCAGATCTGGTAATACTGTACTCTATATCGCGAAAGAGTCATTCAAAAATGTATAATTTACGCAAATATCTTGCGATAGCAAAAGTCTAAACGCAAAGTACTCGCAAAGGAAATAAAAAAATGTAAGTTAATTTGAAAATTATTGTATTTTATATCTAAACTTTTAATTTTAGGGAAAAGGACAAAAAATTGCAAACAAAACAGCGCCAATTTGAAATTTTAAAAGATTTTATGGTATAACACATTGATTTGGCCAAAGGACAGTTGCAGTCAGTAAACGCGAAACAACGCGACAATAATTTGTGGATAAAACTGTCGGACGACCTTAATTCCAGTGAACCTCCCGTAAGAGATACAGCTGGTTGGAAGAAGGTGAGTAAAATATAAAATATTTCAATATGTATATATGTATTAATTATAATCTTATTTATATTAAATGTGATACCAATACAATACAAAAAGGTTTGGGCTGATTTAAAAACTCACACCAAGAATAAGATGCGAAGAAACAAAATAAGTATTTCCAGCACTAGTGGTGGTGTCTCACAGTTTTGCCCACTTTCTCCAATAGAAGAAGAAATTATCAATCTTCTAAATATGGAAGAAGCAGTTAATGGTCTACCTACGTCTACCTGCTTTGGGACAAGTAGCAATAACACGAGCCCTGTCACCTTAGCGACTAATAAAGAAGAGGTTTTGTAATCAACAAAAAACGATAATACAACAGCAATTGAAGATGTTAATGCTGCCAAACGTCGCAATTTGGATGAAAACCTCCATGCTACCAAACGTACTCGGCTACAAGCACCAAATGACAGGGACAATTTATTAAAAATATATTTTGGCACTCATTGCTGTCAAAATTCACAGTATTTTATTTTTTGAGGTCGGTGATGCCATATTTTTACTTATTTTTGCGAAAGTGTACGAAAGCAATAAAGAGTACCAAATTAATGTCTTAACGCATTTAGTTTTCGCATCCAAATTATTTTCGCATCGCATTAGAGAGTAACCCCCCTGAATAAACTTATGCTGACGATATTGCTCTGCTATCCAACCGATGCAATGCAATGCAGAGCAAAATAGTACATATAACCAAAACAGCCAAAAACCATCGAGAATGGTTGCAATATTTCCCATAGCCTTTCGTTTTCCTTGATCAATCAAACGTATAAATGCTACTGTGGCATTCAAACCTTAAGAAGCAACATCGATAAATAAGCTAAGGAGTCGATACATTTGCTGTTATTATCCAGTGTATAATTAAAACTTCATAATTTATCTGTTCGTTTAAATTTTAGTTTTTTATTTTTTGTATTTAATTTTTTTTATTATTAATTTGCGTTGTCTCAATAAATTTGTTGCTGTTTTTATTTTTGTATTTTTTTTTTATAATTTTTACAATATCTTCTAAAATTATGCTGAAATAATTTTTACATAAATTATTTTCGCTTTTCTTTAATGTGGCGTTTCATTAATATCCTTTTTTTTCCTTTGTTATTTTGTTATAAGGATCTTTTTATTTAAAATGATTTAAATTTACCTTTAAAGGCTTTTAAGTTTTCTTTTTTCATATTTTTTAATATTATCTTTTGAGCCCTATAGATAAAGTGTTTTCTTTTTTTACAAAATATTAAAATAAAATAATTTTATTATTATTATTATTTTTTAATAAAATGAAACCAAATTTATTAAAAAAAAAAAATTTTAAGAAAAACAAATATGTTTTTTATTTGGTTGGTCATGTTTATCGTTTTCTTGTTTTTAAAAGGATTTTAAAAATATAATTGGAAGTGAATTTTTTTAATATTTTGTACTTTTTTATTATAAATGATTTAATCTTTTTGTTGTTCTATTATTATTTTTTAATATTTTAAATTAAAAGGTAGTTTTAAAAATTATTATAACTTTTTTAATATAATTTTGTTTTTTATTTGTTCATTTATTTTTATATATAGTATATATAGTGTGAAATGTTAAGCCAACTACACAGATCACATACATATAAACATTTAAAGCTTTGCCATTTTGGATTTTGTAATTTTAAATTGAGTTTGTTTTTATAAAAAATAAATATGGAAATAAAAACAGTTAATAAATTAAAAATGAAAGGAAGTTGACGATAAAAAAAAATAAAAAATTAAAAACCTATAAAAATGTTCAGTTTTTATAACAGAATAAAATATATTCATATGTACATTATGTACATTAAATATTATAAAAAAATTAATTCAACAGTTTGAAAGTTAAAATTTTTTAATTTCAAAGACAACAATTTATAGGTTTATTAAGCTATTTATTAATAAAATAAGTCATCATAAAAAACCCCAAAAACAATACAAAAACCGAGCGTTCTGTGAAGATTGCACATTTAAAAATTAAAGTAGTTCGAATTCACGAGGTCTGTATGTTCGACCAGTTGAGTTGTTTGACAATTTCGAAAGAAATTTCAAAGTGTGTTTCATGACTAAGGAACATTAGTGAACATTGATAACATTTGCATTAACATTCTTACTAAATCAAGTCTGTTCTTTAGATTTTAGACTGCAAAATCTTCAACCTAGATTTACCGAAATGAAATACATATTCAAAAATTAAATATGTAGTAAATGCTGTTGCGGTACACAATGTGACTTTCTGTAAGATCAAAGGGTAACGTTGATATCGTAGACTTCTGTATTCTACGAGGCGGTGTTACCAACCACATCCTTCCAAGCCGTGATTTAAAATCGCTTTGTATATTGTACCTCAAAATGTTTATAACTCACAAATCTTTACATCAAAAAGTTTTTCGAAAGAAAAATATCCTTTTTTAAATAAAATTAAAATAGTAAACTATTTATATAAATAAATTTACAATAAAAATATAAAATTTACAATAAAAATATAAAATATAGTTTGTTCCTCTGCTTTTTGTTTAATTACCCGTACATAAATATTATTTAAAATGTATAAAAAAATAAATATCTCGTCTACAATTTTTAATATTTTTGATAATGGATAAAATAATGTTTAATGCTTTAAAATTTAACATAAAATTCAGTCAATTGTAACAAATTTATAAAACAAAAATAAAACAGAAATCTTAAACACAAATTGAATTTAAATTTAACAATTTTAAATGCTTTATAAATATTAAATAATAAAAATTAATTTAATACTTAATAATAAGTACAATAATAAATATATGTTTTTCTATATAATTTTTTTGTTTTGTTTTTTTTTTTCTATTTTGTATTTTAAATTTACTCAGTCATAATAAAAATGAATTCATCACTTGTTTTATTTTTTTAATTTTAATTAAATTTATAATTTTAACAAACGGATTTTAAGTTTTACTTTTATTTTAAAATTAAATTTTTGTTTTTTTTGTGTTTTTATTTTCATTTTTAATATAAAAATTAATTAAAATGTTTCTAATTAATTATTACTAATTTTTTAAATGTTATAATTAAATGGTTTCTAAACATTAACAATTATTGTTTGAACACAAACAGTCCGGTTGGATCCCATTCACTATCATCGCTGGGACCAAAACAATCATCGAAATACCATTCCATGGTTTGGTAGACATGTGATAAAGATTTTACCATTAAATGATCTTCATCAGGATAGACCTGAAATAAAACAAAAACATACATTTTTTAAATTAAGACAAAAGTGAATACTTTTGCAGGCAAAAGATGAAAATATTTAAAGAAAACTTGCCAAATGCAGTGTGTTTCGCACATTTTCGATTAATTTGGAATAAAATGGCCATTTAATTTAATGCGCCATTTTGATTTTGTAGTAATTCACGCGATAATTAGTTTGGACATAAAGAAAGTATAGTTAAGAAATAGTGCTGTCAAATTCCACTACTTTTCATTACTTGTCCGATATATTTAGCACACTTTTTTTGAATTTCTGGCAAAAAGTCTTATCTTAAACTCTTAAACTCTTATTTTTTATTAAACAATTAAAATCAAACAACTAAAACCTCAACAATATAATCACGGATTAGTAAATACCTCAGCCTGGAAGATACTCACACGAAAATCAATAAGATAAAATTAAACTTCCAACCACTTTTGCGTAGGCATTCAAAAGCCTATCAGTAAAGCGAAAGTCAAAGTATAGCTTATAAATTTAGTAAGTCAACAACAATTCTATCTACATATTTATATATTTCATTTTAAAAAAAGTTTAAAAATTTATTAAAAAAAATATTTTTGTTTTTTAGTTTTGTAGAGTTAAAAGCAGTTAACAGTATTAATAAAAAAATTAATAATATTCTTGCATTTCTTTAATTCGTACAAGGAAAACAATACAATTTCTTAAATTAACTTCACAAAGGTAAGTAAACAACAGTTAACATATTATGGTTCTTAACAACAAAAATTAGAAAATATGTGGTAAATTTACACTATACAACTGCAAACTTCTTCTTAGTTACCTAATCTTAGCCCATTAAAGTATTTTTGGGGCCATCTAGACCGCCAAATACGAAAACTAGGGGTAAGAGGAAGAACAGATCCAAATAAATATTACAGTAGAAGAATGGTTAAAAATTCCCAGCTCTGTGATGCCAGACATAACAAATAAAGTTGACCAGATTCTGTCATAAATTGACTAAATTTTTTCTAATTTTTCTGTTAAAAACCATAATATGTTACCTGTTGTTTACTTACCTTTGTGACGTTAATATAAGGTATTTTATTGCTTTCGTTGAACAAGTTAAATACGGGGTGTCCGTCGGAAAGGTATACTACTTTGTTTGTTTATAATTTTTGATTATATGAAAGAGAATGGATCTTATATTGATAAATATTTTATTTAATGTTGGCAATTATGTATGGAATACAATATCAGATAAATGCCCGCCTCTGTTAGCCTCACAAATGCGAGCCCTTTTGAGCACATTTTTCATTACATTCTCACACATTTCAGGTGGTATTTCATTAATTTCATCAGGAATATTTTGTTTGAGTTGCTCCAGCGTTTCTGGTTTGTTTGCATAACCTTGCCTTTCAGATATACCCACAAAGTGTAGTCCGGAACAGTCAAATCAGGCGACCGTGAAGGCCAATCAACATTACCATTCCTTGAAATAATTTGTTCTGGAAAAAGGTCTCGCAGTAGTTCCATTGTAATCCTGGCTGTATATGATGTGGCACCGTCTTGTTGAAACCACATGTTAGTCAAGCCCAAAGCATGCAGTTGTGGCGTTAAAAAGTTTTCAATCATATCATATCATATGGATGCAAAGGTGACTGATGAATAATTTGAGGATTTTCTATTGCCCAGAACCGACTATTCTGTTTATTTACATAACCATTCAAATGAAAATGTGCCTCGTCACTCATTATGATTTTTTCATGAAAATCGATGATTGATTTTGATAAAATGTTTTAACGATTAAAACACTCAGTAAATTTTTCCATAATAAATTTGCCACGTCTCTATTTCACGACTGCCAAATATGAACTGTCAAAACTAATGTTTACCAAAATGGCGGCAAAACAAAGTAGTATACCTTCCCGGCGGACACCCTGTACAAGAATATTGTTATTTTTACGAATATTGTTAAATGCCTTTAACACTAAAAAATTAAAGAAAAATATTTTTGTTTGAATAAATTTATAGATTTTTTTTTAAAGAAATATGGTATAAATACTGTACTGTGGTGAAAAAATGAGGCAATATCAGTAAAATTTGTGTAAATGTTCTTTCATTTTTCTGTTTGTTTTACAAAAAGAAAACTTTTTGAATTTTTTTTATTCAATATTTTGTCCTCCCTTTAAAAATTAATAAGCATTACTTTATTCGATTCTCTTATTCAGAATATACCGACCTCTTTATCTCATTCCATTGCCTTTCTTTTGCACCAGCCAAAAAATACCGAATTACTATGCATTAGTATCAAAATTTTTGTATTTAACATTATTAATTGAAAAACTTAAGGATTGTGTGAGTGCTAAAGTGAAAAATAAAAATCAAAAGTTAAATGAAGCCATTATCTATTGATTTAAAAGACGCAGTTTCAGAAAAGGCTAAAAATGGCGATTCAAATCGAAAAATCGCAAATTTTTTTTTAAATCGGACAGCGGTGAATGGCTAGAATAATTGCAAATTACAAAAATTCTATTCCAGATAAATCGAATAAAAAATTGAATTCCGAAAACAATTACTGACACTGAAGTCAGAGCCCTTGGACGTTCTTTCGATTCAGGCAAAATAAATAGCACGAAAGAGGCAGTTTCTACCTGTTCTGTCGATGTTAGCAGATGAACTGTCCAGAGGGCTCTTAAGCGTGTTGGATATAAAGTTTCTAAGAAAAAGAAAAAGCCTAAATTATATCCCAAACACATTAAATCGCGTAAATCTTTTCTTGAGAAATTCAAGTCGTATATAGTATCAGATTGGCACACTTTTTTTTTTTAAATATATATGACATTTTTTGTATATCTTGTAAATCATATGGGCAGATGAGACCAAAATCAATAGATACTAAACGGATGGGAAGGTTTAGTATTGGTCGAAGCCATCAGCCACACCAAATCTTACTCATATATTTCAAATCATTAAGAACGGAGGCGGTTCTCTTATGTTAGATGAATGTATAACCCCAGATGGCGTAAGTGCACTTATACGGATCGAAGGCATAGTGCGAAAGGAAGACTATCTTCACATTTTCCAAAACAATTTGCCTTTAGCTCTTGCCAAAATGCCAGATAGACCAAAAAACAACGACCATGGGCTCTGACTTCAGTCTCATTAATTGTTTTCGGACTTCAATTTTTTGTTCGAAAACTTTTATTCAGAATAGATTTTTTGTGATTCGCAAATATTCTAGCTATTACAAAAAAAATGCGATTTTCCGAGTTGATTCGTCTGGAACTGCGTCTTTTAAATTAATAGATAAAGACTTCATTTAACTTTTTATTTTTCACTTTAGCACGCACACAATCTTTAAGTTTTCCAAATTAATAATGTTAATGCACAGTTACGAGTAGTTCGGTATTTTTTTGGCTGGTGCAAGGTGAGGCAATGCAATTGAGTTAAAGAGGTCGGTATATTCTGATTAAGAGAACCGACAAAAGTAATGTTTAATAATTTTTTAAGAGAGGACAAAATATTGATTTAAAATAAATAATTTTTTTTTTTTGTAAAACAAGCAGAAAAATATGAGATCATTTACACAAATATTACTTACATTGTCTTATTTTTACACCACATTGTAGATTGAGTTGCGGTTTACTTACTCTAGTGACTAACCGTATATTTTTTGTTTTGCAATAAAAGCTCATCTATTTTGATAGTTGGACATACATATGTCGAACTCCGTATCTTTCATTTTGGCTAGTGCTTTGAGTAGCCAACTCCTCTGCTACTTTCCGGGTTGGCTACTATCGGCACATACAGAGACTAAGGTTTTTATGTAATGGTTACGCGGCTTAGACTTCAATTTCCTCTCCGGATTTAATAACTTTTATAGAAACAGAGCTTACCTGATGCCTAAATTTAACTTCCTGATCAACTAAAGCCTTCACTAACATTAACGTGTGATCCTGATGCACCAGAGTATCTGCAGTGCCATGTATCAGCATTAAATTTCTACCCTTAATATTGCCAGCCTTCATAGTTAAATCAGCTTCTTGCAGCGCCCGCAAATAGTCACCCTTGAGCGGAATATAACGTTCCGTAAAGAAGGAATCTGACAAGTAAAGAAAATGGCAATAAATTTAAATTCTTCTTTTATTGCAAAATGAAATTAAAAAAAATAAATTTAACTTACAATGATAGCCAAACGATGCTATTGGATTAACGGCTACACCACATTTTAACACTTGCTGGGAGTCATCGATTAAAGTCATGGCAGTAGCATAGCCACCATAACCCCAACCGTAAGCACAAATACGTGTGGGATCAATAAATTTCAAATTATCACGCAGGTAACTATAAATACAACAACAAAAACAAAAGTAAAAGTAAAACAAAAACAAAAATAAAAGCCAAAGTTACAAAATATTGTTTTCAACTCACGTCAGTACAGCCAATTGATCCTCTACCTCCACTGTACCCAGTTTACCATGCACTTGGGTACGCAATAGTTCACCTTGATAGCCACTTCCACGGCCATCTATTTGCGCCACAATAAAGGAACGTTGACTACACAAATACCAATTCCAATTAACATGAAAGCGTTCATTAACCAATTGTGAGCCAGGCGAAGCATCTCTAAGAGAATAAGTCATATAACTCCATACAAGGTTTTCAACAAGTGTGTATACTTACATTTGAAGTATTAAAGGAAAAGCAACTTCTTCATCCTCCTTCATGCCGGGTGGCAAATACAATTTAACCTGCGCATGGAAACCATGACGTATTTCCACATTGAAGGTACGTATCTGCGGCAGAGCATATTGCAACAGGCGATGTCTTAAACTATCGCCTGCATTTAAAACGATTGTCTTTAAATTCGTTTGAGTCTCTATCATATAAACGCTGGGCGATTCAGGTCCTAGACATTCTTGTACGTAATGTGAGAAATCTTTGCTAAAGTAAACTTTATTGTAAAGACAGTTTTTCGGTATTACATAGACACACTCTTCCTCATCATCGTCCACATCTTCAGGATTTTTAGCAGGCCGACCATTTTTGAGCTTAAAGGTGCTTGGACTGTTGTCACATGTTAGACATGTGGGTTGTGATGAGGTGATGTAGGTGCGGTTACGCTGCGTCACATTCAACTTA